>VWPW01009331.1:0-40572 GCA_013389825.1 Crypturellus undulatus | reverse complement strand
GATGGGGAGGGCGGGGAATAAACAAGAAAAGATCTCTGTTAACAGTCACAAAACAGAATTCAACTCTAACAAGGGGTAATTCCAAACAATGATGTTAGTTATACCATCCTAAATAACTCTCCATGTTAAGCCAACACATGCTTTTCCTCTAAGAGTCACTATCTACATGTAAGTGCTTCCCTCAAAACATACCGTGTTTGTAATGCATAACCTCCCTGGGCTTTTCCTTCTACCCAGTCAGACCTTCCAATTTAAATTTATCACCATTACTTTTAACCATGGCTGATACCATGGCTCAGTGTTTCTCCCTGGGCTCTCCCTTTACCCCACAAGCAAGGATGCCTGTTTGTCATGTGCTGTGACAAGTCACTGCCTGGTGACTCTGAGCTGTCTGCAGCCCTGCACTGTTGAGCGTTCTGGCAGACATATAAAATGTGCTGCACCAGGCTAAAACCAGCCTTGTTCAGCAGCTAGGATTGCTGAGGGAGTGGCAAAAAGCAAAGGGCCAGTGTTGTCCCTATACCCAGCGGTACCACCCCCTTTTTACACTCTATGATTTTTGCTCTAGTTCTAAGCTCACTTTATCCCTTCTCTGAGTCCTAGTGGGCAGGAGGAAGGAATCTGAGAGGAGTTTGGTCCCATCCTCCCTACGTTCTCTCCTCAGGTACTTAAACATATTGATCAGATCCACTCTCAGTCCTCTCCCCTCCAGGCTACAGGCCCAGCTCACTTCATCTTTCCTCATATGACAGATGCTCCAGTCCCTTAATCATCTTCGTCGCTCTATGCTGGACCTTCTTTAGACCTCTTTTGGACCTCTTGTGGTGGGGAGCCCAAAACTGCACACAATACTCCAGGTGCAGCCTCACTAGAGCAGAGGAGAGGGGCAGGATCCATCCCCTCCCTCCAACTGCTGGCAACACTCCTCCTGATGCAGGCCAGGATCCTACTGGCCAATATACAGAGCTGTGGAATGCCCCAGGGGCACCTCAGCACTTAATGTGCTCTTCATATTTGTCTAAAATTTCCTCTTAAAATCATCTCACTCTCTCTCAAGTGGATAAAACTTTAACAAAGAGCAAGCAGGCACAGGGATGGGCTCCAAACTGTTCAGAATTGCTCAGTACATTTCTGCAGTTTGTCAGCCTTTCTGCTTTTAAATGAGGCGGCAGTGGGTGGGTGGGTGAAGCAAATAAGAACTTTCTGTCTAGAGCGTTGGTTAAACATCTGGATCTCTGAATATCCTTCCCACAGAGATAAATACACAAAGCAGCAAATTTAAATCCATGACTAGTGAGTTACCACTCATATAGAAAACAAGGCCTGAGAGGCAAAAGAAATGCACGCGTGGAAAAAAATGTGTAGGACTTTGAGCATACCAGTCTTGGTGGGAGGTGCAAACTTAAAAGCTCTAACTGGAGATGGGCAAGCAGATTATAATGATGGAGAGGCATCATCCCAAAAGGATGCTGGTGAGGAGATGAGCTCCTCCAATTTGCTTTCATGGGTTTTGAGTCAAGCTATCCCCTGGGGTAGATAATCGCAGGGTATCCCCACTGCAGCTCTGCATTAGTGTGCAATGTCTTTTGACAGATCAGGTAGGTGACGTACAGAGCAGCAGCATTGCAAAAAATAAAATAAAATAAAAATAACAAAACAAATAGGAAAGGTCTGTGCTATAAAACAACTGGTAGCCAAGGCAGATGAGAGAGTTTTCAATTGCCTCATACAAAGCATGGCAGCGAGGAATACAAGAGAGTGTGGCTGGGCATTGCAGGCGAGCACGGAGCCAGCTGCACCACCTGGGCCCAGCGCTGAGCAACCAAGCTTTGGGTCTCACCTAACGCATTCCTGCCACGTGACTGAGTAGTTTGACAACGCTTTATGGTGAATAATAAACAGGAGGCCAGCAAAGAGAAGCCGAAAGCAAGTGAAAGGCTGCCTTGCTGGCCAGAGGAAATCGGATTGAGTAGGTGGGGACCTGGCAGGCCCTGGCTCCGAGTCTGGAGAGCCTGATGGGATGGGCAACTGCACCCGTGACCCCAGAAGGGTCTTGCGAAAGCAGAAAGGGCTCACGGACCTGCCACCGAAGGCGCAGGCTGTACGAAAACCCGTAACAGTCGTAGCGCTCGTTGGTTTCTAGTTCTTTTTAAGCAAAAGGGATGGGGAGCGGGGAGATACCCCTCGGAGGGGGGAACTCCACGAGGAGGGGGCTTAGACGGCGCCCCCGCCCGGCGGGTCGGCCCGCAGCCAAGCGCACCCCACCGCCCGCCCGCCGCGGCGCCCNGACCGGGCGCCCTCACCTCGTCCGCGATACGCTGCGTCTCGTCGGTGGCCACCTGCGCCGCCGTGGTGCCGCCGCACAACATGGCGGCGGCCTCTGCCCCGCTCCACGCTGCCGCACTCTACCCGGCCCCGCGGGAAGGGGTGGGCGGCTCCCGCGGCCCGGGGGCGGCCGCAGCCCTGCGGGCCGGGCCGCGTTTGGCTGCGCGGCCAGGGAGGGCGGGTATCGGCGAGGAAACGGTAGGGGAGGGTGGTGTTTGTTTTGTTGCTGTTTGCTTTTGTTTTAATACTCTCTCATACAAAGGAGCAGGACTGGTTTTCTCCAGATTTTGCAGAAAACTTCCCCCCTCCCAGTGCAACGTTGGCGCCTGCCAGAGGAGGAGAAAAAGCCGCCTGCAAAACGAGATAGGGAAAGAGCTCAGGCCTCGGATGTGACCCTGATAGGAGGGGCTACAGACTGCTGTCACAGCGTTACTTTTTATTTATTTTTTTCCTTCCAGATGTATCATACATCACCTATATCGCGTGGTTGCGTACATGGACAGCTTCACGTGCTGTGACTCCCTCCTTCGTTCCATTTTCTGTCTTGATTTTGCTGCTTCTCAGGCAGTCCAAGAGCTAAAGACTAGCGTGAAGTAGCCAGCACCTACCCTAATGAAACGCTCCCTGGCAAGAGTTTGGGGTGCACGTCCAGTTCTCTTAACTAAATGTTTCCTTCTCCCTGGTTTGAATGACCAGATTTATTTATTTATTTATTTTTATTTTTTGCCAGCGGAGAAGGCCTTCCGCAACATCGCCTGGTTAATTTGGCAAATGTAACAGCTACATCTCTCAGCAGTGGGTGTTGCATGCTGACTGGTGGAGGTTTGGTTGCAAATTGTCAAATTGTCCTTTTTTTTCTTATAAAGTGTCTTTTTTTCTTTTTCGTTCTTTTTTTTTTCCCCAAGCTCCCCTTGCATTTAGTTGTGTTCCACTAAAAGAAGCTGTAGGCAGTGGGTCTCCACAACATGTAGCTTGAGGTTTGCAGCACTGGCTGTATGCAGTGAGAATAGATAGGGGTTCATCCATAAGCTGAGCATGGGTTGATTTGTCACTATAAAATAATGGCAGCTGTGGGAGATGCATCATGCTCTGGGGCATTTATATATTTTTATATAGACAGAGTGACAAAGAAAAACACCCCAAAGCTTAGAAAAATGCCAACTAATGACTGAATGCATAGGTAATGAATATGCTACTCCCAGTAGCTTGTGAACAGTGCTATGTTTTGAAAAGAAGTCTGCCATGGGTTCTCATGTTATGTATGGTTGTGCATAGTCTTCAGTTTATATCTTGTGCTTTCCTCATTTAATTAAATCTGAGAATCTGCTTTCAGTGCTGTCAGCTTTAGAGATGACTCTTGGTGATGTGTTTGGTCTATAGCAGTAATTCACAACTGGTAACAATAAAACTTTTTGCCTCTACCTTTGAAGAGTGTCTGAGCCATTAACAACTATATATACACGTATACACACTGTATATATACACACTAAGTATATAAATATATATATAATTTTTAAAGATTTTTCTGCCACCTAGTGGCTATCTCCATGCCCTCATTTAAACTTAAGAAGCTATTCTAAATTAAGGACGAAGGCCACATTGAGTGATTTTTTGGGAGCAGTGAGTAGCTCTCACTAGATTCAGTGTTGAAATTGATTTGTCACAAGTGTGACCACAACAGTTTGTGTTTTCAAGCTTTTTTTAAAAAAAAAACTTTCCATGCAAAAGATTAATACCATAATTTTCAGGTCATACCTGCTTGGACTGGTTCATGCAGTTATATGTAGTAATTAAAATTTTAGCCCAATGCATGGTGAATGTAACAAATCATAAAATGGTTAAATGAAATTGTCTTAATATCATGCTCATAGAGGTTCTGGACTTTCATGTGCTCTCCTAAGCCACAACTCCCTTTCCTTATCAGCAACAAGTGGAGGTGGCAAGACAAAATTTTTATGCAGTAATGTCATCTGTAAGTTTTATTTGCCTGCTCTGACAAAGAACAACCAAGAAAAACAGGAGAGTTGTGACAGTCTCACCAAGGCATTCACCAGGTCCTTTGGACTCTGCTCGCTAAGCTGCATTCCCGTATATCTTTCTGCTGTGGTCTAGACTATGTATTTGATGAGAGGTCCTTGCACATGGATTCTGGAAAGAGGGAAATAAATTCTACAGCACAACCACGTTCTTTCCTGGATCTGTAAAGAGGGAAATAAATTCCTCAACATAACTGCACCCTTTCCTGCCAAGCTTTCTTGGGGCACTCTTCATCAAGTCACAAAGACATCTATTCTAATGATTTACTTCCAACTTTTCCCCTGAGGATGGAGAAGCACCAGCCATACCTTGCAAAACTAGGAGGACTTATGTCTCTTTTTAGGGGAGCAGGACAAGCACCAAGAAGAATGAAGTTCTCCTGTGTTCTCTTCTAAAGTCTTTACTCTTCAGATATAGTATGCACTTCTTAAAGTAGTTGCCTTCTCTTCAAGATGGGCCAGGAGGGAAATATTTACCCTAACCATCCCCTGTAAAACTGCTGAACATTTGGTGCCCTGTGGGAGCCAAAATACACCCCATTTTCTCATTTACCAGGGTGTATGTCTCAGAACCTGGGCCTGTAGGTCTTCCTCATCCAGTCATCTACCAATCTGCACACTTCAAATATTTATCTTTTCCTACAGTCATATTAGAACTCTGGGTGGATGGGGTGAGTTTTGATATTTCTCCATCTCAACTCCTCCATTTCCTTTTGTTTCATTTGCCTTGTTTCACACCCACCAGTATTGTCATGATTAGTGTATACTATGTGTAGGTATGAGGCAGATTAATATGGCAAAGCACAACACTGACTACAGTGTGAAAGGTTTAGCCATGTATGCCACGTGGAATATTACAACAGCAACACGTCATTATACGTACAACTACTAGTGACATAATCAATCATGGATACATCTCACTGCTCTTGCAATGTTCTCCTGGGGGATAAGACAAACTGTTCTCCCCCTCCACCAAAGCAGGCTGCAGTTAGAGGCCTGAGGTGAAGTCACCTCAGTTGGGAGAAACCAGCAGGAACATAGTAGCTTGGTCTAATGTAACGGAGTCTATGAAGAGCATTGTCTAGTAGTTCCTGCTGCTCCTACTTGTGAGCAGAAAGGAGAGATTGGGACAGTACTAAATATAAATAGCAGGGTGCTCTGTCACTTTAAATACTTTACATGTTCACAGCCTTGGCTGTACACAGCATGCAGGATATTGGGCCTTTTTTTATTTTCCCCATGACCGTGTGTTCCCCAAGTGAAACTGTATATCTTGCTTTTGTAGAAGGGAGAGTCCTGAAGAACATGGTTACAGATCACATATACTGGATAAAGAGGGACTATTATACATAGTAGGAAAGAGGAATATTGTACATAAGTGTAAAAGCAGAGTGTAGTGGAATTGCCTAATTGCCTCCCACAGTCAGCTGAGTTTGCAGTCTGGCAGGAAAGGATTACAGAGGCAAGGCAGCATACGGAGTTCTGCTTAAACCCCACCGGAGGCCATCTTCACTTGTCCTTTCAAGATGTCCTGATTTCAATAAAGCAAATGCAATTTCAGTTCAAGTGTCCCCAGACACAGGCTTCGGACAGTCCTTCCTCTGGAGGTGTGAGTGTTACCCTACCGTGCTAATATAGACTGTGGTGGGGCTGTGTCACAGATGTGCATCTTTGTTGTCTTTCCCAATTAGAAGTAAGAGGTGAGCAAGTTCCTCTTGGGGACTCGTGTGGTTTTCATGGTCATCTTTTGTTAGGAATGTACTGTGTTCTCTGTGACAGAGCCCCCTCCAGTGCCTACAAAATTTCGAGAGTTAGCAGATGGCTGGGAAGGCTCCTCCTCAGGGCCTGGTGCCTCTTCTTTTGTGTCTCCTGCCACTGACTCTTGTGAGCTGGACTCTGGGCTGGAAGCTGGCAGAAAGGTGGGCTCTGCACTGAGGGGATCGTTGTTCTGCAGGGGGAGGAGGGCCCGGTGCCGCATCAGGCTATCATCGCTGTTCTGTGCTTCCAGGGAGTTCCTGCGCTTGGTGCTCCTGTTGGCCATGGCATTCTTCTGTGGCTCCTCGAAGCTCAGAGAGAGGGTGACTGTGCCGCTCCCGAAGCTGACCTTTTGTTTGCACCCACGCTGCTGCTGGCGCTGCCGCTCTGCAGAGGCTGGCAGAGGGAAAGGGTCTTCATGGTTGCTCTTGCTGCTGATGGAAGAAGAAGGGGTGGAGCCGGTAGAGCCCCCAAGGCTGTTGGAGCGCTTGCGTGACACGTTGCTTCGTCTCAGGGTGGCTCTGGCAGCCACCTTGAAAGCATGGGCGGCCGTACTGCAGCGCACCTCCTCGATTGTGTTGCGGGAGGGCTTGAAGAGGATGATGTAGACTTTGTTAAAGAAGATGCAGGCCAGGAGCCCAAAGCTGGCAGCCAGTATCGCAATCACCTCCACAGCAGAGACAAATTTGCCATATGTGCTGGCATAAGCAGGAATGAAGGAGATCCAAACGATGAAAAAGATCAGCATGCTGAAGGTGATGAACTTGGCCTCATTGAAGTTCTCAGGCAGCTTTCGAGACTTGAAGGCAAAGAAAAAGCAGATGGCTGCTAGGAGGCAGGTGTAGCCAATGAGGAAGCCAAGCGCCATCAGGGAGCCTTCATGGCAGGTGATGAAGATAATCTCATCCTCCAGCTCATGGTTGCGGTAACTGGATGGGGGTGCTGTGTACAGCCAAATCACACAGATGACAATCTGCACAAATGTGCACAAGAAGACCAGGAGGAACTGGAGATTGAGCCCCCACCACTTGCGGTGGAGGCTTGTGGGAATCTTTGCCTCGAAGACGAGCAGGACACGGTTGGTTTTCACCAGGATGCAGGAGATGCAGAGGACAAAGCTGATGCCAAAGGCTGGCTGTCGCAGACGGCAATTCCAGTCCTCGGGTTCACCAATGAAGAACAATGAGCTGGAGAAGCAGCACAGCAAGGAGAAGAGCAGGAGGTAGGACAGCTCACGATTTGTGGCCTTGACAATGGGAGTATTGCGAAATTTGGTGAAAACTCCCAGGACAAAAGAAGTCAGGAAAATTCCCAGCACAGCGAAAAGAGTCAGAGCAATCCCAAAAGGTTCTGTCCAGGAAAGGAACTCTATTTGCTTGGGGATACAAGATGTATGGTTCTCATTGGACCAGTAATCCTCAGGACATTTGTCACAAGCACTGGCATCTGAAAAGTAAGTGACAGGAAGAGAGATTTGTTATCGTGAGAGGTTGAAATGGGTGATGAGATAAATGGAGGCTACACACCAGCTTTCCTCTTAAATATGGAGGGGTTTTTCTTCTAGTGCCTGCAGGTTCCCAGTATCAGATCTAGAAATGTTTTACCATGAAACAACCAGTCATCCCATGCTATGTAGCATAACACAAAGGACATTTAAAGCCAGTTTAAAAAAAGGCCTTCCCCTGCACTATGGCTTTTCAGATCAGTTTCTTGACAAAACTTTGCTTGTTTGATTACTAGGCACTGTTACACAAGTTCTGTCCCTTGCTATTTCTACAGAGTTTAGGATCAGGGTAGGGGATCTCCTTCCTTCACACTTTTGGAGTGACAAAAGCTATTGCTACAGCGCAACAGAATTTTCTTGTGGCTGCATCGGAAGCTTCCCACATGCAAGGCTTTTTCAATTGCTCTGCCTTTTTCCCAGTGGAAGGTAGGAGTGACAAGCAGACTTAACAGAAGACAAGACCTCAGTTTGTCCCAGTGTATGGGGCTTCACTCACACATTTTTCGGAGAAAGCTCCTCCAGGCTTTCTGTGAAGCTCCCTAGCAGAGCAGGGCATAGCAAAAAGGATCACTTGGGCTTTCACTGCTTCTCTGGTATCTGGTCTTTGGAGGAGTGGGGCACCTGTTTATTTGGACTGTGACTTTCACCAAATTAATAACTTAATTAATACGGAATTTGTAAAAGATTCCCAAGGAAGGGGTCTAGTCCACCTTCCCCTGTGGGCTGTTCTGTGGGACTCTGGCTCAACACTGCAGGGAAGTAACCTTAGAACAGCTGTGGGTGGTGATGCCCATGAGAGGCCTTGCACAGTCCTCTGTAAACCTCAGAGGAGGTCTGTGGGTATTACCTGTTTCATCGCTGTACTCCCCATCAGGACAGTCCACGCACTCAAAGCAGCAAGTGGGCTCTCCCTCAATAATGCCCTTCCTAGTGCCTGGGAGACAGTCCCTGCTGCAGTTAGAGAAAGGCACCTGCAAAAAAGATCCCAAGGATGGTTAATGGTGACAGAGGTCCTTCCAGAGCCTTCAGGATCACATCAAGGGATGGTAGGGGAGATAGCAGATCTCTGTAATTTCTACAGAGCGTTGCGGACACAGGGAACTGGTATGTGTCCCATCATACTAAAAACATTCCTTAGATGAAGAACAATCTGTACTGGCAGGAAATCAAGTCGACCTTGTAGAGGAAGGGCTCTAACTACTTAACCCCATTCATTCTCTGTCTTATACATTGCATTTTAGCTGCTAATGATTTATGGGAATTAAAACAGGTCCTTAACATCCACTCCAAGCATGTTCTTTTGAAGATCATCTCAAACCCAGAAGGAACTATTAACTAAATTACATTAACTAAACTACATTAAGTGAATTCATAAACAAGAACAGCTTTTCCTGGTTTTAGAATTCCGAACATCTAAAGTGCAAATCAGAACCTACATGCAGATCCAAAAAAGGGCCTGTACATCCATATGGGGTACACCTTGGGTTTTTCATGCTTACATCCATAGAAAGGATCTATAAAGCCCCCATCTAACTGCTTATGTATCTAAGTTTAATCAGAAAGGTAACTCAGATTTCCAGACTTCTGCTACTGCAAATTATTAGGTATTATTAGTCAGCTGTAGACTGTGCATATTAGCTCGCCTTTATGTGCTCATGTCCTGACAGCAAGTGATCCAACAGGCACACTTAGTGCATGCCTGCAGATACTGACAGCAAGAAGTTGTAACAAGTGGAAGTCAGCATTTCTTACACAGAAGCACGACCTAAGCTTAAGCTTCTGTTTGGAAGCCTCCATTCGCCCTGCTAAAGGTTTGCTACTGTGCAGAGAGGAGCTGAGGCCTCACCACATTGCTTCCTATTTATCTGCTAAGCTGATTATCCTATCAGGGAGAAAAAATTGTTTTGATATGATTTGCTCTTGACAAATTTATGTTGTCTCTTTCTTATCAGGTTATTAGCCTCTAAGTGTTTATAAAGCATTTTATAGTTTTTATCATATCTTCTTGGTTACTGAATTGTGTGTATGTTGCTTTCCCATGTCTCATTTTAAAAATAAAAATTACTCTCTCTAATCCTTTGAGATATCACACATTCTCCACACTTCTCGTAAAAAAATTACTGGTACTTCTGAGATTGCTTTGTCTGACTCCTTAAGTGTTCTGTGGGAAATTTCATCAAGTTCTGCCAAAATTAATACATCTTGTCCACTCTTTAACTTGTTGTTGTTGAACAAGTTGTCATGTTTTTTTTCTTTTGCAGGTCTGGCAAATGCTACAGCTTCCCTGTCAAAACTAACTACATTTAATCTGTTTTTTGATGAAAACTGAAGCACAGAAAACTTCAGTGAGTAGAATACTGGGTACTCTCTTTGAACAGGGTCTTTTATTTGGGAAAAAAAAACAAAAAAAAAAGCTACAGTAGACATAGAGATCACAATCCCTTTAACAGGAACACTATCTTCATGCCTTGTTATGACATTCGGCAAAGTACAGCCATATTTACAATAGTTTAGGATAGAGAATGAGGATAAATACTGCACTGTCAGAGGAATTCATATCAAGAAAACATAATTACTCTAAGTGAAGAAAAAAAAGGAGTTAACATCCTAATTTTTAGAAGAGGTGTCAGCAGCATTTGCAGTGATCACAAGGGGTTAGAGTATGATATGCTTTTAACTCCACGTAGAGTTTAAGCAGTCTTCAGCTGGAATTAGAAAGCCCTAGTATTCCCGCTGCAGTGTGCTCTAACCCCTGTTCCCTTCAGAGAGCTCAGAATTTAAGCCATAACTAAAGCTGGTAAATCTGGAGTCAAACAAGGATTAACTGATGGTATAAACATGCCAGGCAAATGTCGCCACTGCAGCAACAATTACTGAGCTGCCAGCAAAACCAAATAATCATTTAGGTGAAGTAGCATAGGCTGTCAGGGACCCTGCTGAGCTAACACTCCATGTCACTCCCAAGCCACATACCTACTCTGGGAGCCATGGCTTTTTTTCTAGGGTGGAGTGGGCTGTTGCTGTTGATTGCAGCAGCTCACCTTGCTGCCCAGAGCAATCTGCATTGCATTCCCACAGCTAGGGGTAGACACAGCCTTAGATACCAAGGAAGATACGGTTATGCTGAGAAGATCTTACACTTGCAAGTAGGTGGAATAGGACTTAAAGGCAATGGATACATCATATACTTCTGAGACATAACAGGTCTCTTCCACTAGATAAAAAAAAAAAGATATTGGTGCAGCTCACAGTTTGGACAGGAGATTCAAGCTAACACAGATAAAGTTTGCATGGTCAGGATGTGTGCAAGGCTGTGAGACTTGGAGGGTGAAGCCTGCAGAAAACAGTTGTGAATTTAACTAGAAGAAGTAAGTAGTGCTTTTTGATACAAACACAGCAGGAGTGGAAGAGGTGTCAATTTTAAGTAGTAAAATTGTCACGGTTAGGAAAACCTATCAACAGCAATGAATTTCTCATTCTTGTGGAAACAGCTTTACAAAATTCTAAGCTAACCATTTGGGCCAGAAAGCAAAAAGCATTATTTATAACATTAATATCCATAACAACTCCATGGCTCATTTAATATATTGGAATGGAGAAGCAGCAGCCCATTATTTCTAGAAGTGGGTAATAAGGGTGTGAAGGACTAGAGCAGAAATTGTGCACACACTAAGATAAATGGTCATTTTAATGAGGCACGGAGCCATAATGTGTAGGATATGCAGAGATTTCAAAATCAGCTTCAGAAGTTTGGGAAACATTGCTGTAAGGATATAAGCACTTACCTCCTTAGAGAAGCCACTCCACAGGATTTTATTTTCATTGATAAAGAGCCTCTCCCCTTTCTTAGCATAAACATTGTAGTGCCCAACCTCCTCAAAGACGACTGAGCCATCCTCCGGAGAGAGATGCCAGTTGATTATTGAGTAATTCCCTACTAGGTCTCCAAATTCATCAAAATCCACCTGTTCCCCCATGTTATTGGTGAAATTTAAGTGGCGCAGATGCTTCAGAACCTGCAAAAAGAAAGAGACACCATGAATGCCTGCAAATCAGAGCCCTAGCATAGCACAGATCTGCCATGTGGACAAAACCCAAAAAAATCACTTTATTGCTGTCCTTAATTTCTTAAAAATCACTTAATCACAGCAGTAGCAGGCTTTCTCTCATAGACACTGCATGCACACACACTCTCCCCATAGAATTCTTGGAGACAGCACAAGGTATTATAACAACCAGGGTAGACGGGACCCATCTGTAACACTTTGCTTACCGGGTGCTATCCATGTCAAGCTTTTAGCATTCCTCTCCTGGCCCTTTCATCCACCTGTCTAACCCTGCAGCTCTCCCTCGTGGGAAGAAAAGTGGAAACTGTAGCATTTCAATTATCCAGGTATTCCTCTCATTCTGCTCTTGCAATCACTTTGCATATGCTCTCATTTAGCACTGTTCATCTTTGACCACCCAGAAACAGAAATGCTTGGGAAATAATTAAGACTTGATTTTTGATTTAAAAACTCCAAGGCCAATGCACTTCTACAAGAAACAACAAATCAAAGTTGTTCACCATGTGGCAAGCCTGGAAAGTTCACAGCACTTTTTTCTCCTGATCCTGGTTGCAGAGTTTCAGATAATCCCATCCTGTCTCTCCCCACCTGTTGATTCCTGTAATTTTCACCTCATATCTTAAACCACTGCACACTGCAGACAAGACCAATGAATATTGGGAACACTGTAATTGCAAAATTAGTGATCTATCTGGCTTGATAGGTAAATGAGAGAAACAGTGACATGTAAGAAAGCTTGTACTAGAAGTTGTGATACAATTCATCCATATTGCAGTTATTTTTCTAATTTTCATAAGTTAGTTGCCCATTTATGCAATTTTCAGATTCTTTCAATGTTCTCAGACATTTTCTCCATATAATTCATGCAGAGAAAGCTGAAGGAAGGCTGCTGAAGGCCCTTGCTGGCATCTGCCTCTAGGGCAGTGGCATAGTTACTGCCACAGTTCTTGAGGTCTAAATTTGTGAGAGGTGGCTTGTGAAGCAGTTACTGAACAACTAGGGCATGTTCTTGTTTCAGATTGCCATAAAATGGATGATACCTACATATCAACAGAGGTTACCTTTAAAAGAATGAAAGTAAGGTTTAAATGGAAAAGATGTTTAAGTACTGAAATTTAAGAAAGCAACTTGCAGATGCTACAGCACTCTTTTATAGGCACCTATCAATGATTAGCTGAAGCCTTCACAGCCAAAAAATGTGCCATTGTGTTTTGTACCTAAAGCTAGAAGCATAAATACTCAGGACCCAGTCCACAAAGACTTGAAAGGCCCTGCTTCAGCAAGGATCATGTGTCAGTGGTTTATGTGGCACACCCCAAAGCTGAGATTTTAAGTAAGTGATGGCCACAGGGCTTGAATACATCATCAGAGGTTGGTAGAAGCCAATAGTGAGAACGTTCTCTGTGCTTCTACCTTCAGATTTTTTTTTTCCTGTCAGGCATTGAATGCTTTTAAGTTAAAATGCTTATTATCAGAAAGGACTTGCAAATTCCCTTCTAGTTCACCCTGCTGTTATTCCTGTAATGATCAATACAAGCCTCTTAGTAGCCAATGCGTTATCAGGGCTAGATATTCCGGCTAATATGGTTTCCACTCTTAGAGAAGGAATGTAAGAATATAATACAAACACACTTGTATCAGGTCAGATCAGTAGTCCATCTCCCCAGGATCCCATTTCTGAGTGTGGCCAACAGCAAATGCCACAAAAATGCCAGCAAATGCCAGGAGATAGAAGAAGTGGATGTGATATTTCCCCAGAAAACTCCCAAACATTCTGCAGCTCAGTGACTTCCTATGCCAAAGGTCTTTGCACTTGATAACCCTTGGCAGATTTTTCTTCCATGACGTTACACTTTTGTGTTCTGCTGTTGTACAAACTTTTTATAGACACAACTACTTAAAGGAAGGAGGCCTGTATTTTATGAGAAAAGCACCACTCTCATTCACTTTTGCTGAATAGTAATAATAATAAGAAAAAAGTTCATTTTGCTCCTGTGTTACCTAGTTTCTTCTGCAGTTACTTCAGTTTCAGACAGATCCTCTAACAAGTCCTCCAAAAGCCGAGTTTTAGCTCAGAATCTTTCTCAAGTTCTTCTACAGTGAGCACACTTCTTTTCTGCTTTGTCTTTTCTTTTCTAGCAGTTATCTATGGCTCAACATTTTGTCAGGCTTCCTACTCCTAAACGGCTTAAAAAAGCATTTATGTGCTCTCATCCCATTCATGACCTGTTTCTCAAACAGGTCTGCCTTATTTTCCCTTATTTTACTTTTACATTTAGCCTGCCAGAGTTTATGATCCTTTCAATTTTACTCACTGACCAGGACCCAGCTCAATTTTTTGAATAATGCTGTCTTGCTTCTAATAAGTACCCTTTATTCTGCTGTTTATCCTGGCCACTTCCTTATAGGCTTTCATCACTTTTTTTTTGCTATCCAGTGTTGCTTACTTTGCACCTCTAGCATTGAGACCTATGGTAGTTTAAAAAAGAAAAAGAAAAAAAAGTAAATGCTGACAGGCAGCAGATAAATTGGTGTGTATGTAAATGTCCAAATTAGAACTTTTGTGCACCTAAGCACAAGAGTGCTAGCTGAAAACAGTAAAGGCTAGTTGCAACTTCTGGTAACAGCTGGACCAAGCAGAAGTACTGCATCCTGAATCCTTCAAATAGTAGAGACATGAGACAGTGCTGCCAATTAGGAAGCTAATCACACATCGTGCTTCTGCACCTAGACCACTTAAACTGTGAAAAACAGGGATGGAAGGAAGAGGGTGAGAAACCTGGTTGTAGGAAAAATCCTGGAAGATCCAATAGGTCAGAGAGCTGCATGGAGATGAACATCAGGTGTTGCCCAGGGGCTTTGGCCAGTAATGCCCAAGCACAGCTACACAGCATGAACTAACACAACCTTCTGACCTTCATAGACCACCAGTGATAACCTACTGAATATAACACTGCAGGCAAAGTGAGAGAGTGTGACATAGGCAAGTACATTAAAAGCTCCAGTCTTGCCAATTCTAAGTAAATGCTTGTGTCTTGATCCACTGTAGGCTACCATTTACTCTCTCTCACCTGGATCAGGTCCTTAAGTGGCCTCCATTCTGCAAGGATTTAATTCCCTTGGCTTTATTCTGCAGTTTTGTTCTGACAGATTTTCTGGGTAGGTAAAATGGTCCTGTAGGGGAACTGAAACTGAGCACCTAACAGGTGCCTGTGCCATCAAAGGCGAATGATTCCTCCTCCAAGTACACAGTTGGCAGGATTCCTGTCTTGGCAGTTAATACACATTTCCCCATGCAATTTGGTCTATATAGTTCCAACCAGACCTATAAAACAGTTCTGGACTGATGGGTACCATTTGCTTTCCTCTTTGCTTTGGTAGGGTTTCCATGGTCAGAGCAGTGAGTAGTTCCACTTTGTGGCTTGATGGAAAGTACTGGCAAACAAACTGAAAACAGTAAGTTCTCACATTCAATTTGAATTGTTGAGGGCCTGCTCTTTCCTGTTGTTTCATATTTGTAGACAAGCACCTGGAGGAGATATTTTCATGATGCTGAAAGAGGCACAAGGATTTAAGAGCTCAGCTACCACATAAACTTATGCTTTCTTTAACTAAGATACCAGGATATGCCAACACCATAAATTTTGCCTTTTTTTTTTTTTTTTTGCCTTGAGAGATGTTTTGAAGGCAACAAAATCCATAAGACAATGGAGGAAGCGATTTATTGCCAAGTACAAACTCAGCCATTCCAGTTGAGCAGCCTTTTTTCCCATAGGTTTTCTACAGGAAAAAGGAGACCATTGAAACACTTAAGGATGATAAGGGTAATCCAGATGAAGAAGTTTAAGAAGACAAGAAACAGAGTTGAGATTCTTACTGTAAACACCTCACAACACAATGAGATGGCCTTTTGCTATGCCCATTGAGCCTCATACGCAAGAAGCGCCTAATTGGGCGCTTTATACTAATCACCATCTACTGTACAAAGGCTGAGCTGGGCACCCAGATTGAAACTGTCAGGTAGATAGTAGTCCAGGTTAATGCAGATTAAAGAGGAAGTCTGGCTCTGGAAGAAGGGCAGGTGGTGAAGAGCTGAAGAGACTGAACAGTGACAGTGAGCCAGACACTGACAGAGAGTTCATCTCAAGACTGAAGAATAGCTCTACAAAGGCTGAGAACAACTTGAGAACATTCAAAGTTGTTGTGCGTAAGTAAGAATTGAATGACATCCTTTCACCAGACCCCTACTGAAGGCTAAATGTACATGGCAACTCCAAATTGTCACATAATAGAAATAATAATTTAAGCTATTGCTAATCTTTATGGGAAAATAAATTAACAGCAACCACTCAAGAAAAAGTCCTGTTCATTATTCTAGGCAGCTCACTGAAAAAAATTCCCTCTATTAAGCATTTAAAAAAGAAACAAAATATGATATTTAAGTGAAACAGAAATAGTGAAAATATGATGCCAACATATTCATCAGTAATACATTATTTCCTGGGAAAAATGAGTTTAGTTCTAATAATTTAATTAAAAATATATATATATCAAAGAAAGAGTAAGAGGGTCCAGAGGTGGTGATGGTAGCTCTTAGCCAGCCAGCCAGCCATTTGAAGAGAAAAGAAAAGAATGTGGGCTTATTTAATTCAAAGAAGGAGAAGGATAAAGTTTATGAAACACATAACAATTTGTAGCTAATGGTGACTTACATTTTCATAGATGCAGAGAACCTGTGAAACCAAATGACTTAATTCAAAAGGAACCAAAGACTTTTTACAAGACCCCTGTTTACGTGATGGGCCTCATTGCTGCAAAACATCCCTGACTCGAGATTAGTAAACTCCAGAGATGCGTAGGATATCAAGCTGCTATGCATACTTAGCATATTTTGAACCGATAACTGGTTTGAGTGAGTTTTGCTTCCATTATGGATATGAGATCTCTAGGCAGCCAAGAGATGCTTCTCTCCTTCCCTTCTATCGCCCAGTGCCCTTGGCAGCAGTGGTGCTGACGTGGGCACACTTGCATATTTTTCGTATTTATTTTTTTTATGAGACAGAAAGCCCTCCAACAGAAACTCGCAGAAATAAGGAGAGAGAAGCAATACAGATGGATTTTGTTACAAACACCTCACTTCCACACAAGTGCAAGTTACTTGCTGTTTCCTTTGATCGTGGTATATTGTGAATGCTCGGTCTGCTCAGGAACTGTGGGGAGTCCAGAGTTTCTTATGACAAGGAGTTGTTTGGGTGCTTCTACTGGGTATAGCTTTTGTAACTAGCAGTCAAGGGACCCTGCTTAGATGATTCAACGCAGTAGCAGCTTTGTCCCTGTCTTGACACTGAGGGGTAAAATAAGTAGCAAATTAAAAGTGGCTACAGAAATAGGAGTGAGTCACTAGATCAAAAATATTTTTTAAATGAGACTTGTCTGACATAAAATAGGGACACTCTCATGTAGGGTCAAATTTACTGAGCTATCAATGACATGGCAAAATTCACTCCAAAATGCTTCAGAAAGACCTGTCTGCTGAGTCACAGGGGTTCCCAAAGGAAATAAGAATGATCTTGCAGAACTTTGGCACTGCATGGCTGGATTTCTAAATTATTTTAACTGCTAGTAGGAGGGTGCAACACCTATTTTGGATGGGACTAAGACAGACTCAAGAACTTGTGCTGGCCATGTGCAGACCTCTGCATAGTTTGTTGCTCTCCACACTGCATTCATGCAATTGATTTTTCCTTTCTAAACACACTTGTTCATTGGATGCTAGTCTTCATTTCATACTACTTACTACAAAGTTAAGAGCACATCACTGAAGCATATGATATTGCTAAGTTTGACATCAATGGAGAATAAAAAATATTCACATTTCCCCTCGACTAGATCCACAAGGTACAAGAGGAAGTGATCAGACAGGTAACACCCTCTGCATTACATTTCAACTCTACAATGATTTTCTAGAATCAAATATTTACATAGGAAAACGTGAAATCAGTCACATGAAATCAGTCAACTGAAATGAAAGGCAAATGTGGTATTTGGAATGACAGCATTCCCCCTGCCCAGATACCTTGAGTACTAATGCATTTCCTAATAAGCAAGGATCAAAATTCTGGTAAGTGAGAGAAAGATAATGTCTACAGAGAATGCCTAGATCTGGAATAGAATGCTACATAAAATCCGGCAAGCTTCCTACTATTCTCTGCCCTATCAATGTACAAATACAGTGATGTACAGTGTACAGTGATGATGGAAGTCGTGATGCCCAACATGACAGAGCCAGCCCTACGACAAGGTAGCGGAAAGGACTAAACAACTGTATCTGATCTGCATGCATGATAAGCCCAGAGTCATTTCAAACACTGTAGCTGTGCTCTTTAAAATCAAAGCTAATTAATTAAGGGGTAAGAAAATACTGCAATCCTTATCCTCCATATAAAGGTCAACAGCATTGTATTTACTACAGCACACTCTAAAAGCACAAATTAACACACATTATTCAAACAAGGCTGCAGAACACAACCTGACAGTAGAATCTAAAAAAATCCCACCAGGCTATATATTGAGAAATTCCTTAAACATTAGGTGGAATGTGAAGTTATTGCAGACCCTCATGACTTACATAAGGCTGTACAAGACAGCTAAAGAGGATGGTGAAGAAACAATAAAGCTAAATGAATTACATATAATTGCCCTTACTAACAGAAGAAAATGGGTGATTCTTATCCCAACGGTACTTGTTTTGGAAATCATTGTATGATGTTAATGGAAGTAGAAGGTCCTTAGGAAGGGATTACAGAACAGCCTGAGAAATTTAAATAGGCTGTAAAAGTCTGACAGAACCAGATAGTTCACCACAGCACTCCATTAGCAATAAAAAGACTGCTAATGCAAGAGCTGGTTTACAATATTGCATGAAAATGTCTCTAGTCTCAAATTACCAAGTCAATACATTAGCTAATATTATTCCACAACAACTCCCATCTGCATCTCTGCTAAACATCCAAATGGAATGCACAATCAACACTGTTTAAAATCTCCCTCTGAGCCAGCCCAGACAGGATATGAAACACAGTCCCTTTGCAGAAGCCTTTTCTCCTTCTCCATGTGCCCCTCTGGAGGGTGCCAGTTCAGTCTCTGGTGTGCTGGCCACAATGGCTGCCAAGCGGAGATGCCATCATACATGGCAGAGGGATGTCTTCTGTATTGAAAGGTTGTTTGGTCTGACATTGATCCCAGAGAAAAACAATGGGGAAAGAAGAGTTGAACCGAGGATCAATTAAGACAAAATTATATGCCAGTATGGCTTTGGGGAATCTTGCTAAATATAGCTTTGGTTGCCAAACAAACCCTTTAGAAGAAAGTACCTAAGCTTTACATCTAAAGCAAAGCATCCACTAGAAGACTCAAGATTGCCTCTCAGATGACCAAAACAGACATCAACAGAGATAAATCATCAGTTTATGGGTAGTTAATAGGGAATTCCTCCACCCTTGGTAAACAACTCAGTGTCATCCAATACATTCATCAATAATCTAGCAACAAAAATAAAAGTGCTGCTGGAAAAATTGCAGAAAAAGCATGGATTAACATGATGGCAAATTATAAGAAGGGCAATGCATTCCTGCAGGTTGCTTTCTTACATCTGTGTTTAATACAATGCAACTCAAAATTATTTATCAGGAAGTAGAAAATTCCAACCACAGCTACCGAATAAATACCACATCCTTCAAAGTATTGAGGACAACTTAATCTGACCTTTCCATTGCATGCTGTGGCAAGAAAGGCTAACGTAGCTGGTGCCTATGTAAACAAGACATTTTTTTTTAATGTCAAGGCTGTTAGAACAATACTGAACATATGTTAAAAATAAGGATGAGTAAATAGACAATATGCAGACATAAAGCAAAAAAATATATACTTACGACTAAAAACCACCATGTTGAAATTATCAAGATCAGATGCAGGAATAATATGATCAAAGTGCATAAATACTTTCTTAATAAAAATGATGAGTACTTAATCTGGGCTTTTAAATCTAACAGAGCAAGGCCAAATAAGGAGCAATGGAACTTAAGGACAATTACGTTCAAATTAGAAAGAAGATGCTATCTGTGACAGGAAGTGTGCCCAGCCATGGACCACACTAATAAAGAAAAGTGTTTGTTAGTCAATACATCTTTTTGGGAAAATAGATCTTATTAAATGCACTTTTGATTATCCAACACACCCCATTGGAAGTGAAATAACTAGGCTTTACATCTAATGTAAAGTATCTACTAGATGGATCAAAATTACTTTTCCAAATGCGGTGTAAATCTACATAATTTATTATATGAAAGAGATCATGATCATTTGCAAAGTGAGTTTGTTTAATACTTTTCAGGTTCCTGTTAAGGTTTTGTGTTGAAAGACGGTCTCTGGACAAATGAAAGCAACCACATAGACACAGGGAGAGCACATTTTCAGTGCTATCAGGCTTGTACTGTATTTTGTTTTCTCCTATCATTACAGACTGATACAGAAAACCATCAGGGACACCTAGTCTAGACCTTACGTCACAGTTGCTCTGTTTTTCATTTCTAACAAATATAATTTGAAGAAATCCATCAGGTATAATGGCTAGAAAACGGTGTTTACTAATGGTGAGGAATCTATTAGCAGAAATCCTGACTAAATCAAATCTTTTAATGCTCTTAGGATATCATTGTATCACACAATAATTGCTATGGCAAAATATCTGAAAGCCTAGCATAGGCTTATTTTTATTAATTTGTCTAAATTTAATACTGAATAATATATAATGAATTTTCCAATTATTAAAGTTGATAGTAGAGCCTATGGCTACCCTATGAGCTCACGTTTTCAGGTATCATGATTCTCACAGAATATCTTGCATAATTAAAATTTGATTTAAATGTTTTTTTCCAAGCTGCTGGGGGCAACAGTTTCCTTGTACATTTTCAACTAATGATGTTACAGGCCTGGTCCACTTGCTATAACATCCATTAAGTCTTTCTGCTTTTCATAAAAGAGATATCCAAATAATACTCCATTAATTGTCTGCTTAATTGAAGAGGCACACAAGAGCTCTGTCACTCTCACTGTCAAGAATTGTTTGTGCTTCAAGAACTTTTGGTGCTTCAGTTTGTGGCTATTTCATCTAGTCCTGTTGGTGGCCATCACTGAAAAGACGCCAGCCCCATCCTCCTCACTGCTTCCCTTGAGGTACTTATAGACACTGATTAGGTCCCCTCTTAGCCTTCTCTTCTCCAGGCTGAACAGACCCAGCTCTCTCAGCCTTTGCTCACAGGGCAGATGTTCCAGGCGTATCTAAGTATAAAGTTGGAGAAGGCACCAATCCATTTTCAGAATATTTACCTCTTCATAATGGGTATGACCAGCATACAGGAAAGAACTGTTAGCTGCAGTGTGCGCAGCCCTGTCATAAAAGACTTTAGCTGTTGCTAGGTACAGCCCATCTACACTTGCCTTTATTTCTTTCTTTTTTCCCTTGTGGAAGAGCACACAGTAATTTTTCATGAGGTCTACAGTCAATCAGATTTCTAGGCATAGAAGAATTTAAATGACTGCCTCCTTAACCTGCTAATCTTTTGGACAATGAATACTTCAGCATACATAGAATGCTTTGACTTGGTACCTAGAAAAGCTGCTATTATTTACTTATTAGCATTTTTTTATTCCTGAACTGCCCCAAATTCACAGCCTCCAGTGTAACCATGGCCTGAAAAATCACCTGGGAGTCTAAACTAAGGATATTTTATACCACAGCCTTTGCCTGCTCATATCCACAGGAATTCATCTCCCCAATTTAATTGCAATGCCTTCACTGTGAGACAGAAGAGCCAGCTCATAAGCTGCTTGTTGGCAATGAGCAAAAAGATAAATGAATGGTTTCAAACGTAGAGTGGACTATGTCTGAGGTAAAAACTGTTCTCCTCTTCTCACACAGAAAGAATATGGAGTAATGAATATCTGCTCAGAAGACTAAGTAGGATCCTTGTGGTTTATTTATTTATTTATTTATTTTTGGCAGGATCACCTGTGTGTGAGAGGACAGACAGAAATCACGGAGACTCTTGTTAATGCCTCAAAGTGTTATAAATGTTTGCTCAGAGAAGAATTAAAAAGGGAACAGATAGTTGCAGAGCTTATTATTAGAAGCAGCAATGGGAATAGGTATGTTAATCAAGACCAAGAAAATCAAGGAACTTGAAGGCCAAGGGAAAGAAAACACGGGAAACGTTATCAAAAAAGACGTTACAGCAGCAGACTATTTGAACTATTACAAGATAAAGGGGTAGGGAATTCTGACAAGACATACTTGAAGACCTATGAACTATGGTTTCTCAAAGAAGTATCAGTCCAGGAGCCCACGTCCCACCTGTTGACATGACATCCTACTACTACTCAATTCTAGGGTTTGTGGAACAGCCAGCACTTGGGCAGTCCAAGAACAAGAGAGTCCATGAACAAGAGCAACACACAGCATTAGCTTTACTCACTATAGTTTCCTGGGAAAATCACAGCTGACCAGGAAAAAAATAATTAAAAAATAAAAAAATTATCTGATCTTGATGAATACTGTGCAAGATACAACATACCTAATGACACATGTAGAGAATACTACCTGGTCTTTACAGACATCCTGCACAGCTCAGTGTGCACCTGGACAGTCCTGCAGTAGGGTAATTTCATAAAACATTACTGAAGCTAGCATCTATCTTCTTCAGAATACATGCAGCATAGACATCTTACTTAAACAAGTAGCTACAAAAAAGTAGAGAATAAAGTTGTTACCATCTAACATTCTAGCTGAGGCAGAATGCAAATCACACCTAATTTAACAAACTCACAGTAATCCTGACCTAGGCTTGATACTGTCCAGTTCAGATAAAATGATCATTGAGGTAAAAATATGATTTGTATACAAACCTAGGCATACTCTCCACAAAAATTATATAAAATAGTTCCCTCCAAAAGGTTTATATTCTGAGTAAAAAAATAACAGCTAGCAGACAATGAAGAAATAATAACTCATATGAGTTAATGGCAACAAATGCTGCCATTGAAAGGTAACAAAATTAATACCTAATTAAATTGTACAACACACCTCAGAAGTCACTGATCTCGATGACACAGGGTGTTCTGGACAGGAGTTTAGGTTAATGGAGCCACAAGTTCATAGGGGATGTCTTATCTATGCAACATACCACCTGGTTCATGCTTTCAGACACTATTAGCGGCTACTGCCTTCAATCTCCAGTGCAAAGGTTTCTTACCACCATCTTCATGCACTCAGAAGTGCTTTATAATAAGAAAGCCTGTGAGCAGCCACTGATCACTGGCAGAAGTACCACTGGGATTGAGTTTCATTTGAATAGAAATGTTTCCTTCAAACTTAGATTCTAGTTGTTCAGAAAACTGCTCTCTAGAGATGCTGGAGGATGTGTGTTTGCAAGATGAACTCATTACCCCAGGGGCTGATGAAAGCTGCCCAAGGGTAATGAGGCGCAATGCCTGATGTGAAGTAGATGTGCACACAAATCTGGCCTTTACCTGCTATTCACATGTGTGATTTTGAAATGAAGTGAAAAACTGCATAAATATCAAATAAACTTGATCACCACCACCAAATAATAGCAGTTATTTCAAGTATAACCTGTTCCTTTTATAACACCCACTACTCCTATCCACTCATATTATCCCCTACACACACTTTCTTGCACTGCTTCCCTTTTTTGCAGCAAGTATGCATACTCAATGTACACTCAGATGTGTTTCACATTTTGATATAGTCATCCTTTAGCGCTAGACAAGCAGCAGAGAAATAAAAGGATCTTCTTTCCTATTATGGTATCCTTGGCAAGCACCACACTATTTCACTGTGCTATTGTATGAATATCCTGGTCTTTTTGCTTTCCAAATTGACAAGGCATGAGAGAATGGATCAAAAATATATTTATTTTGGAACATTTTTACTAACACAGTCAAAGCAAAAGTCATCTACAACTTGCCCACTCTTGCCAGGATGGTCCTGAAAAGCAGAGTAGGATTGAAGAGAGAGATAGCAATTGCAGAACTACCCTAAACCAGAGTCAAGTCCAGCCCCCATCAACTCAGAGTAAAGTGATTTCAGAAATCCTGAGGTACTTAGAACTAAACCATATAGGTTTCCCACAAATGCCAAAAGTAAACCTCTTGGTTTGAACTCACTGATGTTTATACATTGACTGAGATTAGGCAAGAACCAAACTGCAGCACATGTGAGTGCTGTCCCAGCATCTGAAAAGTTTGTGTTATGGATAGCCTTTATTTTGGTGACTAGCTGGAACAGGTGAAATTACATACACAGTGATGTGATCCTCATTATTTTCTACAGTGTTGTTCTCATTTCAGGTATGTTTGGATCCAAGTTTTCACTCATGACCAGGGCTGGAAAGCCAGAATTTGCTACATATTTGATAGTCCTACAAGCTAGTTCTCTTGCTTGAGAGTGTGCAGGATATTAAAAACACATGCTTATTATCACAGTGGATAGCAAAATCAAATACATGGGGCATGGAGTATGCCTAAAATCAGAAAACACAATGCCAGGAATACTATCCAGATGATAGTGAGCAGAATACATCTGCTGGACTGCTAAATGTTGCTGAGTCATTACCATTGTCTTATAACTTCACAAGCATCACTGCCAAATCAAAGCAACTACCCATTATTTGCCAGTCAGACATTATTTTTCTTCTATATTTTTTCTTCTATAGTCGTCTTTAGTTCTGCCCTATATAAGCTTAAAACTGTGGAAAAGAATAGAGCCAATGTGCAAAATTGCTGAGGGACTGCAAAGGCTGTAGAGCTTGCCCCCCCCCCCAAAAAAAAAAAAAAAAAAAAAAAAAAGAACTCTAAAGATTGTTTTTTTCCTTGTTTATGTGCTGTCTCCAGGCCCTCTTGTTTATGTAAGGGCTCAATATATGATCGAGTTACCATGTGTCAGCCAGGCTGCACTAAGTGCACGAGCCCACACTTTTAGCCTGTAGCAAATACAAACAAACTTAATTTAGTATAAAGCCCTTTCACCACAGGCAAACCTAGGACAAATTATCTTACATTCAACGGAGGGTGGGAGCAGGCACCTACCTGACATGCAGCTAAATCACAGGAGCCTGACTGTGTCTCCGAGATCCAGGCTTACCAATGGTACCCCTCTCTCAGGAGAACTCCTGGAAAGCTTGCCTTTTCTTTCTCTCTATATACACACACTGCAGACAGATCATAATACTAATGAAAATCTTACCTGCCATGCCTCAACCTTCTTAATATCTGCGCACGATCCATTAGTGAAGAGTCCTTTCCCAGGGGTACAGGTGTATATATCCTGCAAAGCATGGGCAATAGAGTATACTGCCAAGTACACATTGTAGGATATCCGCAAGTGTGTGTAGTCCATGTATGGTGTCTCCACACTGGTGATGTTCTCATCCCCTGTACATGGAGGACGGAAGGCAGCTGTGCCATTTCCAGCTCCCAAGCTTTCTTCATGGCCCTTGTGGAAGGAACCTGAGCCTGGGGAATTTTTGGACCCATCAGGGAGATGGCAGTTAAATGTCTCCTCCCAAAACTCCTTGGCAAAGCCATTGTTGGTAGACTTCCTGGGATGCACCTTCTGCAGAAACTCACGAAAACCTGGGATCTGTCCTGCTTTTAGTGCAAACCCAATGGTGCTGCCGATGACACGGAAAAATTCTGGCATGGCTATCAGAGATGAACTGGCCCAAGCTTCACTTGCTAGCCAGATCTTGCCAGTGATGTTTCTCCTGACTATCTCTTTGATGAGAGGTTCCAAGTCTGGGCCACTGGAAAAGACGACAATCACTCTTGCAGTGGAGTTCTGGATGACCTCCACCACCTGCTGGATCTCCTCTTCATCTGAATACTGGGAAATGAGCTCACTGAAATCAATACAGATGTCTCTCTCCTCTGCCTCCTCACGAAACTTTTCAATCCCTGGCCGGCCATAGTCATCATCAGCTGCAATTGTTCCAACCCAGTTCCAGCGAAAGTACTCAATGATGTCTGCCATTGCAGTTGCCTGATGCTCGTCATTGGGGATTGTGCGCAGGAAGGACTTGAACTGGTTCTTGTTGCTCAAAAGACGACTGGATGAGGCATAGCTGACCTGCGAGAGTACAGGAGTACAGGAAAAAAGCAACACAAACCATGAAGTGGAATGGCTGGTAACAAATTGCCTACATCTATCTAGCACCACTGTCAACTTGTGTAACCTCATATATAGTGAAGGGAGAGCTGGGAACTATACTCCATGAGCAACATGCTTTTATGCAACTTGACTGCAATATGACTGCACATGAACCACTTGGAGAGACTACATAGCACAGAATCATACAATCATTATGGTTGGAAAAGACCTTCAAGATCATCAAGTCCAACCACATGTTCTTGTAGTTGTGAATATTTTGAAGAGGCACAAATACTGGAGTAGCTGCTCAGACCAGAGGAGATAGAGCAAGCATATGTACACCCGTTCAGTCAAGGATCTGTAGAAGAGACAGAGACACTAGCTTGGAGGAAAGGCAAAGAGGTGTGCCATGGCTTGCCTACGCACACATGTCTCTCCACTTCCTGTCAAATTCAGAAAAAAAAAGGGATAAATTCAGATAAATTAAGACCGTGCACATAATTCAGGAAAAACACAAACTGTCCTGCACTGGACATGAGAGAATCGCCTTGTATTGTCCTCCCAGGTCTCCTTTAGAGAGCATTATCTTTCTCTCCTTGCCTGTCATCTCCCTCCCTGTCCTTAAATGGGCTCCATATGCAATACCCCTGCCGACTCCAGTAAAAGAAATGTGATTTAAATCAGCACCTTTGAACCTTGGTAGGAGTAAGGTAATAGTGATCAATACTACCTTAGCACTATTTCCTGATTCCTGGCCAGAGTCAGAACAGAAGTCAGTAGGCATCACTGTCTTGAAGTTAAAATGAGGTTTTGTTTTCTTTCCTAAAGCTATCAAGAATTGTTTTACTTTTCCTAATTGGAAGAAGTGCCTTATTCTCTCAGGATACAATTTGGATTTGCCAGAATTAGAAAGAAAACAGTAAAATCCAAAACAAGAAGAGCTGAGCTCTGAAGAAGTTTTAAAGCTCAAGTATCTTTCCATTTTGTGATTGGTATCTGAAGTCTTTAGGACTCCCTCCCACTTTGAAAAGATCTCTAAACAGTTCAGTTTCCACAGAATGGAAATCTTCAAAAATCTTATCTCCTCCTTAAACTCTGCCATTTAACACTTAGGACTTGAACTCTTCTGATAGAAGGGTGAAGAAAGGGAGTTCTCCTAATGCATTTCCAAGCACCACAGAAGCAAGTCCCTCCTTTCATGCAGCTATGTGCTACTCTAGACAGACTCCTGGCCAGTGCTGTCCTCATCACCTACCACCTGCACTCCTGCATATGCTATAAAAGATCTGACATCTGAGTTTCCTTTTTGTGTATCTTAGGTGGACAAGAGCCAGGCCTGGATGCATCAAGGAAGTGTCACTTTAGTGCATGTTACAGTGGCTTCCCCATTTCTATCTTAGCAGTGCCCATTCCTTCTGGAGCTTCAAAAACTGTGCTAGCATACGTTTTAAGGGTGCAAAAGACTATTTTTAAAGATTTCCCTCCTTCTTAACTACTTAGAATTTTATAGGATACACTGAGCTAGGAATGAAAAACAGAAACAGAAGTCATAACATTTTCAGTTTCTATATGAATGGAATGAGTAACAAACCCTACATTAATTATAAAATATATTTCCAACTTATATGGAAATGTAGGGTCTACTAACCATGGATTTTTGCTAATGGCCTTACTATAAGTGGCAGAGATAATGCACATTCTAATGCTGCCTGACAATTCCCATTTTAAAAGCCTGCTATCAGCTGTCAAACTTTAACCATATGGCTAAAAGTTTGTTCCATGTTGAGAACTGAACCTCCCAACATCTAACTGTTTTGTAACCACTAGATAAGAGTAGTTCTTTGTAATGTGAACACCATTTCCTCCTCAAAGGAAAATTGTGAGAGCTGCAACAATCTGTTCTTTACAGTTCAACCCACCAGCCTGTTTACCTGGCAGTGTGATGTGCAATTTAACAGTATGCCTTAAAATACCATCACAGTGCTTATTATATCCCCACCTTCCAATGCATTACTCTGGGTAATGCTTAGAAAGCATATACTGGTCATAGCTCAAACCATTCCTCCCTTGCACTGAGACTGTATATATTGCCAGATTCTTTATATGACCAATGGAGTCAGACTGCATGAAACAGATGAGAAATATTACTGCATATCAGCCAAGCATTATTCTCTCATTATTTGTGGGAACTGGATGGGAACTGGAGCTCTGGTTGAAATAAAAGCATATACACTCAGGACAGACTGAGAGTACAGTGTGAAAAAATATTATGGTTCTGGATCATTATGGCTGAAAAAGACCTTCAAGATCAAGTCCAACCATAAACCCTTCGACACTATGTCTGCTAAACCCTGTCCTTAAGTGACTCATCTACACATTTCTTGAACACTGACAGGGACAGTGACTCACCACTTCCCTGGGAAGCCTGCTCCAATGCTTCATCACTCTTTAATATAGAAATTTTTATTAGTATCTAACTTGAATCATTTCTTCTTGTCCTATCAGTAGTTATTCTGAAGAAGAGACTGACCTCTGCCTCACTACAACCTCCTTTCAGGTAGCTGTAGAGAGCGATAAGGTCTCCCTGAGCCTCCTCCTCTCCAGACTAAACAACTGCAGCTCCCTCAGCCGCAACTCGCAAGATCTGTGCTTCAGCCTCTTCACCAGCTTCATTGCCCTTCTTTGGACATGGTCCATCACCTTAGTGTCTTTCTTGTAGTGAGAGGCCCCAAACTGAACACAGTATTCAAGGTGCGGATGATCATTTCCCTAGTCCTGTTGGCTACACTGTTCCTGACAGGAAGGAGGCCATTGGCCTTTTTAGCCACCTGGACACACTGCCGGCTCATGTTAAGCTGGCTGTCAACCACCACTCCCAGATCCTTCTGCTGCACAGCTCTCTAGCCACTCTGCCCCAAGGCACAAGGCCTCTTACAAGCTTTTGACAACTATATTCATTTTAGAAGAGGAACTGGAAATGTGAGACTAGGCAAGACAATGTATAGGTGGATAAGGCCAAGCAGTACATTTCAAAATTTCTCTTCAATATGAAAGTCTGTCATGGATGACAACAGCTAATGACTTACCCAAATTATCAGCGTCCCCCAACTCAACCACTTTAGAGACTATCTTCCTCCCATATTAGCTTATTGTTGGCTGGATGTTGCAACTTGGCTGCCTGCTAACCTTTGTGTTTAGGGATTACAAATTTCTAGCAAGACAGACACTTATATCATAAGAACCCTGCTGCACACATACACACACATTTTTTATTGTTTCTTTCCTTGAGAGTCTATTTTCAGTGGCAAAGACTGAACAAGCCATTGACACTGAACTCCCCTGGGCCATTTCTGGTGTGCAAGAGGAACACAGAGATAGGGCATAGGATAGAGACTTTGGCAGTCTCTGCATTTACCAAATGGTGAGTGCCATTCTCTCCTGGCAAATGTGAGAATTAAGTCTTGCATTTCTCACCAGTGAGTATTCAGTTTCATTTGACCTACTAATTCTAGAGGGAAATAAGCTGCATTTTATCATGTAAACTATCTTTAAAAGCCAGTGCTCCACTTGGTGTGTTGCATTTGAGCTCATTAGACCTTCTGCAATTAGACTTTCTGCATGTCTAAAATTCCTTTCGTTTGAAACAGAGATGAATTGCGTAAGGCATTAGCCCAGCTCCCCATCACATTTCTGTCAATATACTTAAAGATCCCCTCCCAACAGCACTATCCCCTTTGGTACGTCAGGCCCAGCTACTACTGCAGAGTATAGGGTTACTTCACTTTGTAAGCTAAATAAGACAAATGAATCCATACCTGAGGTATGTAGAAGAGTCCTAGCAGATTGGCCACAGCAGTTGAGATCCCAGAGCCAGTTGCGCCCACGACTGCAATTGTGGAA
This sequence comes from Crypturellus undulatus, assembly GCA_013389825.1. Taxonomy (NCBI): domain Eukaryota; kingdom Metazoa; phylum Chordata; class Aves; order Tinamiformes; family Tinamidae; genus Crypturellus; species Crypturellus undulatus. The sequence goes on along the minus strand of VWPW01009331.1, from coordinate 10,761 downwards.
GGTATGTGTTCGGAGCAGTTGCAGAATTCGTCGAGGTTCAAAGAGTCTATCTTGTTCTGAGCCACAAAACTCAGGGTTGCCTCTAGGGCTTTAGAGACTGTATTGCAAGTGTCAAATATCCTGTATCCCAAGGTCATGTTGGGAAGGAGAGTTGGGCTACTGTTTATTTCTTCTATGGCAAAGATCATAGCCTGTAGCCAGCGGAAGCCTCGGAAGTTATACCTGGGAGTGAGAAAGAAATAGGAGAGAATGAGAAGCCATCAGAGGAAAGGAGACAAGGACTGAAAGAGGGAATAAATGATACCAGATATAAAAGACAAAGGCAGCTTATATTACTTAACTCTGTCTTGTAGAATTCAGAAAGGTTTCTCTTCAGTGGTTACAGAAGAGACATGTATGTGCAGCAAGAATTGTTCTGGCTTTCAACTCTTCAGGTTTGGGAGCTCAGTTCAGTGGTTGTGGGGATGATATGAATTTTTCAAAGTCCCCTAAGTCTGGGAAACTTAAGAAGGATTACACCTAGAGTGGTGGTTTAAGCCTGTCCCTTTTAGTAGGGATATTAAATCTCAATCTTGTGATTCCTGAGCAAAAGCTTTAGCACAAAACTATCCCAATCGGATTTCCTTCTGTACTCCTCTGACACATTTCTGAATGCAGGTGGCAGTGTCTACTAAGCCCTGTGCTCAGCAAGATGTTGCCTGGGACTTAAATTCAGAGATCTTTGGTGTGTAAATTGCTAGAAGCATTTGGCAGGCAGTGTGAGTTGTGACACTCAGCATTGGCACCTGGATATGCAAGTACTGATTAGCCCTGTTTAGGAAAATTTGGGCATCTGTAATGCTTGGGCCTCACATCACACGTCTCACAGTGGGAAAGAGGCCGCAGCCAACCTGGTCATACCACAGAATAGATAAATATTGTAGATTTTAATCCTAGCATAATTTATTAACTTGTTAATTTGGATCTTCAGTGTTTTCATCCAAGAATAACTTTTCTCTTTATTACAGGGCATCCATTTGTTTTAGATAAGAGCTTAGAAGCTGTGGCTGGAACTAACCCAGAGTTAAGAAGCAGCATCAGGAATGAGCAGTAGCAGCTTGGAGTCCGTGTTTACACATCATATGCAGTAAATGAACTGCCAGTCAAAGCCGCTGAGGTTATCAGGAATTGGTGTGGGGATGAGTGACTATTAATTCAAGGGAGAGAGAAATTTTCCTAATGGAAAGAAGCAGAAATTAGCTTCACCACATGCCATTCCTAAGTTTTACTTACTGTGTTTTCTCTTGGAAAGCTGCAAAAGCAACCAACTCTGTGCCTGTGAAGCTGCCATGTTTTGGGATAGTTCAGCTGGGATAGCAGAATCTTTCATGAACTGATACCTGCCCTTCCTTATGATGCATTACCTGTCAGGAGAGCAGTGAGTTTGCAGTTTTGAGTTGAGCCATAGCTGAAGGCACCAAAGCTGTTATGCTTGAGATTCATTGAAAAAAAGAATGGGACCAAGAACTATGGAACAGACTTCTGAAACAGCTAATCTAAGAATAGATTTGTTATGAAATGGTAATTTTTAGGTTCCAGATGAGTAACATTTTGAAATGTTTTGAGATATATTTCAATTACTAAGATGAAAAATTTTAAAGATGAGCTATAAGCAATCAAGAACTTTCAATCTCTGAACTACATGACCCAAACATTTTTAAGCTACTGGATAAAATGAACTGCTTCCAAAATTGGTATTAGCTACATCGTACTTATTCAAATATTGAATGAACATAACCACGTTAATTCCATTCTAGGAATTTTATCTGGAATCAGAAGTTCTAAAGGTATCACATCTAAGATGTACCTTTTAAGTATTAATAATGTTATTTAACTATATTTCACCTCCTTTAGATATCTTTGGCCAAGTTCTAAAACAGGTTTTGCTCTGAGGTTGCACCTCAAAGAAGAGACAACATAGCTTCATTACAAAGCTCTTCAGAAGCTTTAAGTCATAAGTTTGAGGCCAAAAAAAAATCACATTTATAATTTATGATAACTAGCCTTTTAGTGCCACTCTCTAGAGCATGGATATCCTCTAGAACATGAGATTGTGCATTACATTTTGAAGAAATTTGGTCATTAATGTGTTCATTTTCATTTTTGCTCTCATTCCTAACCACTAAGGAGTGAGATGCAATGGAACAGCTCTGAAATAAAAATGCAACTCTCAGAGGGAATGAGGCAGTGAATGTTCTGTACAGAAAATAAATAAATAAATAAACACATTGAGCCAACCAAGCTACCTCTCCTGGTCAGTACTGTGTTCCAGGAAGATCAAAAGGTCAACAAGAACGGGTTTTACGATGCTTCTTTTTAAAAAGCTAAATGTATTCACAGATATTTTGTGTTAAAATTAAAACAGAATTCGAAGCAAGACACTACGTTCAGACTCCCAGTGTAAAGGAGAAAAAAAAATCTAAAATTTTTTGAACTAAGAAGTTCAAAGGTGCTATTATTAAACTGTGAAAAGCCTCATACATTCCAATCTGTGTAAACAGAATAAAAAAAAAAAAAAAAGAAAAGCTTGCTTGCATTGCTACACATGTGGAAAATGACATGAAAGTTGAATTGTGTTTTATGGTATTTCACAGCAATTTAATGATTTTAAAATTTTAGATTTTAAAAATACAGTAGGATTGCATCCTGGACTATCAGTGGAACTCGACTATCTTCCCCTTGCCTTTAATTAATGTGTTTACCATTTGATTCAGCAGGTGCAGGGTAAGGCCTATGACATATCACTGCTTTTATTTTCCTTTATGACATATAATACTGATCAGTTTTTCTTTACAGCATTTAGTCTGCCTACTGAAGTTTGGACTGGCTTTATTTTGGAAGGGAAAAGGCAGTGAGTGTCGTCTGGGAGCTAGAGTCCAAAATGTCTTTGAAATGCTTTTGATAATTTTCCTCCAACCAAACTAGTATGGACAAGGGATGTGCAATTCTCCTCATCAACACTAGCAGTTCACCCGAAGATAATCAAATAGGTTGGAGACAAAAAACCCTAGCTCTATCTAATCTTCTCTAATATGGACTTCAAACAAGGTCTTACTCTGATAACACCCATCTAGCATTATATCTGATACCATACTAGTACTAACATTGATATAGTCAGATGAAGGGAGATCTGCTAAAGTTGTTTAACTGAAGCAAGATTAACAACTCCTTCAAACACTGGGAGTGGGACTCGTGTGCATATGACTCCAGCAAAGAGATACAGATAGATTCCTCTTGGTTTGGTGTTTGAAAATGGCAGCATGTTGCATAGATCCAGGTGATCTTTTGTTGCTGCTGTGACTGATGTGACTGGTAAGTGTAATGTGCAGGCATGCAGAATATTTACTGGGATTTTCCATAAATAGACAGCAACATCCAAAGGATTTAGTAACAGAAGAAAACCGTTCATCAGAGTTTCAGTGTCTTTAAATAGTCACTGAAAATAAATGAAAAAAAAGGAGCTTCCAAAACTTATTTTCTGACAGATTATTTCTACAGCTCCATTATCATGGTCTTGTATAAGATGTGCTGCTATTGAAAGTGCCCTGGAAGCTCTAAATGAGAATTTACTGTAAATAATTCAGTGCCCAAAGGTGTAGACAGCAATGTCAATCCACATTTCACACTCCTTTGACTGCTTACCCTCTCTCACACCCCATTCTCCCATTCGTCCCTCAGGCCTGGGACATGCAATCTGTTTCAACCGAGCTTCAATTATTAGTCTCAGGTAGAAGCAAAAGCAGGCAAAGAAAAATCAGAAATGACTTTTCCAAAAATTCTCATCTGAATTGCTCATTCCCAGCAGATGGATTATTTTTGCAGTCCAGTTTGGTGGCTAGTAAACTCACAAGATCTCACTGATTCAAAGGTGTTTCTTTCCAATTGATCTAAATATGTCCATCCAGCGATGTGCAAGAAGGCTAAAATTTATACTTTACTTTGTGCCACTAAGGAACATAACATGACTTAAATGGTTTGAGCTCCTAGGAGCCAGAACTATCCAGAACTGCCCTGTCAGTGCCTGAGCATGGCCTAGCACCAGCTGCATGGCCCACAGGGTTATGAAATATGAGACATGTATATGTCTGGGAAATTCACCCCAGCAGCTTTTTCCTTTCCTCCTTTCCCGACATTGTCACCACATAGCTAGAGCTTTGGTCAGACTGGCACTTACAGCGTGGGCTGTATACACGCTGCTCCTGACCCTGCTCACACTGTTTTTTAAGCTTTCCCATCTGCAAGATGCAGCCAGAGCCACGGACTTTATGAGGGACTGTCAGAAAGACTCAAGTGTTGCAGGGCCTACTTATTCAGCAGGAAACCCTGAAGAGAAAACTGCAATCCTGAAATACTGCTTGTTTGCTTGTTTATTTGGTTTGCTTTGAACTACTCATAATATCTGGATTCACCATGGAAAAAGGGATCTGTTAGTCTCTTTATAAAGGAGCAATTCACCGCTTTATGTTGCATATTGGCCTTCATTTACCAAAACATGCAAGTCACCAAACTACAACCAATAGAATATGATGGAATAGAAGGACAAAGTAATGAAAAAGCTCTAAACGTGGCTCTCACTCTCCTGTAGCAGATATGCACTTTGACTCAACCATGGTGACAAAGGCTGCATGTATTTCATATCACAGCAATGCTCCTTTCTTTCTCAAGTGACTGTATTTACATTGTAATTTCTTTCTGCTCTCTAAATTTCTAGTACACTAATAATGTTTAATTGCTACTAGTACTTAGTAGCACTGATATTACTAAGACATGCAAAGATGAGAACTTTGCTCAATTTTAGGATCTCCTCAGTCATAAGGTACGAGTTGCTTACTATTCTCAGAAGTTAGGGGTATGGGTAATGGGATATGTGTAGAACACACATGTGTGCACGCACACATACAAAAACTAAAACTCAGGAAGAGGAAAGGGAATAATTTAGTTTTAGACTCAAATTTCATCATTTCATACTGCTTGACACTGAGCTGCAGAAGGAGCAAGGGCAAGCCATACCCAGAGTTCCTGTGGGACCTATAGGTCTTTACATGGGCTCAAAGACAGAAGCCTGTCATACCATCTGATGATTTGCTTCTGCTTAATGGAAAGAATGAGGGAAGAGACATGTGCCCACAGACTCCTAGAGAACTGATTTTTCTTTTTACTTTTTTTTCCCCCTCTCTCTCCTGTTTGATATAAGACACCTCTCCCTCTGATACAGAGTTTAAAAAAACTGTACATAGCTGCCTAAAATGGGGCCAGAAATACAGCTGACTAGCCACAGCTTTAGAAAGATACAGCAACACTGGAGAAGACTCAGGGAAAGGTAACAAGGCATAGTACCCCAGGAAAAAGCAAAAATGTTAGAACTCGGACAGGAGGAAGGGATAATTGAAAGGAATAGAGCAGAGACTGATCACAACTCAAGCAGCAAGGCTTCTTTGCCTTCTTCTGAGCAAGAGGGCTCCATGTAAAGTTAGTTCAAAGCAAACAAGGTTTGTGTGACTAGGCTGGGGAACTGTGTTCTGCTGAAGGCTGTGGATGCAAGAGCATACAAGGGCTCAACAAGGGATCAGATTAAGTCATAGAAGACAAACCCACCGCAGGATAATTAAATACTAAAGATGTCACCCCCCATTTAGCAATCCCTCTGCTGCAAAATGATAAGCACTTTTGGAAAAGTATTACCACCTGCTTTCCCTGCAATGCTGTTAAACAGACATTTACTTTTGGCCTATGTTGGAGACAAGATATTAAGCTAGAAGACCTTTGGTTTGACCGGGTGCAGACATCCTTATGTCTGTTATGTAGGATTTCCCATCCTATAAATTTTTTGACACTACAGGATTGGAAAGACTCTACTTGGGAAATTAAAAAAAGGAATGATAAGGGTTTTTTGTTTGTTTTGTTTATTTTCTTTTTCTTTCTTTTTTTTTTTTTGGCAGAATTTAGGGTTAGAGCCATTCCAGCCTAGTCAACTGCCCAAGAATGAGGAAATTCAGTGATGATGCAAAAAAACTAGCTAAGAAATGATTGGTGAACATGTATGACTTGTTCATGACTTGGTGAATATATTGGATTCAGAGTCAGCATGCAGGCGCAACACTTCTCCAGCCTACTGCAAAATCAGATTATTTAAAACTGGGGGCCACCATTTTTGTCTAATGGGAATTATGTTTAAATCAGGCAATTGGACTTTTCTGAATTAAGTCCTACTTGAAATAGGGAATCTCTATCAGGAAAAATATTGGTTTTCATCTTAAAATATTCCAGTGACAAGGTATTTGCCATAGCCCATAAACTGTCCAATAGATTAACTATCGTCATTATTAAAATCTGATGACTAGATTTAAGAAGTCTTTCTAACCCAACCTCTTCTGAATTGAATGTTTTATGGAAATTTTCTGGTTAAGACATGTGCAAAGAAACTGTTTCCAGCTATCTGATCAAATCATCCCCTTGTTCTTGTTGTAATTACAATTAATTCTGCCATTAAATTTCTGTCATTCATTAAATATTCTCTCTATATTTGCACTGTGATATCAACTCACAATTTTTCCAGTTCTTTGAAGGAGTCGGGTAAAGTAGACCGAATACCTCTTTAGTCAACTTCTTTCCACTTGCCACTTCTTGGTGCAAGGGTAGGAAGAATACAGAACCTAATCCAGCAGATTTAAACTGCCTTTTGGCAGATCAGATGCCTCCACAAGCATCTCCTGGTAGGTCAGCCTGACTAGGTTTTTCTTCCGCCCCCACAATTTGGCAGTGCTATCTCATTCCAATAAACTTTTTGGGCAACCACACACTAGCATGAGTCTAGTGGAACAGACTCCTTCATTCTACTGTGATTCCTCCTCATAATGCATCCTGGTCAAAACAGCTACTGACACGGGCCCAGTGCTGAAGAAATTAATGTTACTTTCAGTTTACAAATATTGGCATTGTCTGCCTACCTCCTGGAACAACTGCAAAAGACAATGAGATCTGAAAATATTCATTGCACTTCAACTTTCAATTTAAAATACTGTTTCCAGGAGAAAGAAAATACTGACAAAAGATGAAATTCTGACAGAATTTCTCACTCCATTGAACATACAATTTGTTCATGACATTCATGTGCATCACAGAATAAACTGGAAGAAAGCCTGTTTAATTGCACTTCTTTCTGAGTGCTTCCTATGAGAAAATCTAGGTATGCTCTCATAAACTTGATGGAAACATTCTGTTTGATATCTTAATTCAATTCTAGGAAACCACTTGGAATCTCTAAGTGCAGCAGGAGCAATGTCAGCAGCAGATGGTCTTCATCACCATCTCCAGTAAAACTGAACTAGATCCCCGCTCTAGGACCAGAAGAGGTCAAAATAATTCTAGCCATATTATTCTTTCATATATGACTACAGAAGAGGTCTTATGACAATGACATGCTTTCCTATGAATGGTGATGACAAAATTCCTTACCAATTGCATATATTTTGTCCATATGACATTTTATTTCCATAAACTTTTGTCAAATTTCTCATTTCTAAATTATGTGTATTATGTGCAGGACTGTAAGGTTAAAAATCATTAATGTTTCATCATAAAAAAGGCTACACATTGGTAATAAGAGAAGCTATTTTCATGTTTATTACCCCCTGTCCCTCCAGGCCTAAGTGCTAAAGATTTAAACAGAATCTATATGCACTGTTTATACAGAAGAGGACTTTGGATGAGTAAAGTCTGAATAGGGAGTTCAAGCCTTCATAAAGTTTCTAAAGGGACATCTATGTGGTTAGCAGTTTTCAAAAGCAGTATGCTGTCCAGCTGTCACCTCTTCACTTGTCTAGCCAACTAAACAGCTTGCAAAGTGCTTAAAGTATGAGAGGCAGATTGAAATTGATTGAAATTGATGAATATCTGATTTCCATTTTTTTTCCCCTATTCATTCACTATAGCCAAATGTACTTAAAGACACTACTGGTTATTTTCCTTCCTTCTTTTAAGAAAGCTTATTTTAGGATACTGTTCAAACATCCACTATGGAAGATAAGACAGATCAGGGTATTTGTGTTTGGTGGCTTGTGTTTGGTGTATTAATTGTCCCCTTTCACTGTCCAAATATTACTTACCATAGGCTTTAAGACATCAATTTTCTGTTTTTATTTTTCTTTCTATTATTTGTACCATGCTTTCCCGTTATCTTGCAGAACTCAGTTCTCTGCAAGCATCAGATCACAGATCATTATTTAAGAGTATAGCTTGTTACTACTAGTTGAGAAAGATCAAGACTCCTCCACCAACACTTTTTTTTTTTTTTTTTAATGGCTTACCTTATACACTCCACTGATTCTGGTCTTGATTTTAGATCCTGGTCTTTAGCAGCCACTCCAAAATGAATGGGGAACAATCCTCCAAGAATAATGTCTCCCTTTTTCTGTGCTCGCTGGTTTGGTCCATAGGCAGCAGTGTTCCAGGCAAATAGCAAAAGAATCAAGCAGTAGCTATATAAAGTCATTGTTCTTCTTTTCACCAGGAGGTTACAGGATGCAAAAAGATGATGCCAGTGAATCTAGTAATGTCAAGTAAGCTTTTTGGTTCCTAGTACAACACAGGAAAGATTTGTGATACATGTCTGCAGTGAGCTAAGCAACAAGGTGAGAGCCATAGTGCTGGTATTTCTCTCTCTATCTTCTCCATCACAAATCAACAATTCAGTTGTCCTTGGTTCTTCATAGCCAAAGCCCTATGGAGAGCTCATCCCTGAGAACTGGAAAAAAATAATAAAAATAAAGATATGAAAAGTGATCTCAGCTACATATCAGAGTCCACAGTAGTTCCGTTTTGTCATATCAGCCTCTCTGTACATACCTAATGCTGCCACCGCTCGACGACCTATGCGGAGTATAACCTAACTTTGAATGAACAAGTCAGACACCAGTATAATCTCAGCTACACCTTCCTCGTGAGGAAGGAGAAGAGTATTTTCAGCCTTTTTCAAATGACTGTCATGGATTCTTTCAGATGCCTAATTCTATCACACATAGGAGCTGGGTTACTCCATTTGCCTATCACTCTGCATGGCTGACCATAGGAGACTCGGTAAAACTGCAATTAGGCCTCAGTGAGCAGAACACAGTGTGCGAGTGAGTAGGATAGGCAAGTGGGAAATGAGGAAGCATGAACCACAGTAAGAAACAAGTCTTTCTCTTAATCAAAGAACTATGATAAACTTCTGATGCGAGTCCCTCCCCTCCTTTTTATGGACTGCTTTTTACATTTTGCGTTGAACTTATTCATGCTAAAAATAGAAAAGACCACAAAAAAGTCTTTGTTCATATCCTAAATGAAGATGACTTCCAAGGAAGCATCTGAAATTAAGATACTTCTCTGTAACAGATTTTGAAGGCTTAAAAGGTTCAGTGATCCTGTCATTCCTAGTTTAACTATTCTACAGCTTTGAAGTCTGCATCCTGTTGGGATGAGTAATATTGTAGCCTCTCTGTACCTAGTGCATTTCCTCTGCAGCATATCTCCAGGCCTGCCAACTTAAGAGCTATTTAATTATGGCATATGAAAATGGCTATGTGGGGGAAACAAAAAATTATAATAAATGGCTCATCAGTCCTGTGGAAATACGTCTAAAAGCCATTACTAAAAATCTGGTGTTAGTCAAATTCAGACTAAAAACGAGACATACAATTTAGGACAAATAATATCAGAAAGTCATCAAAAATTTTCAACTGCTAAGAATATATTTTTTTAAATGAGGATTACTTTGTCAGGGAGTAAAAATACCTCAACAGATTTAACCTCGACCTAGGCTACCATAGAGAAGTGTTCTATCACTTCTGCCAGATAAGTCAGAAATAAACATCACAGATGTTCTTCTAGCATACACTCTCAATAGTTATGCATGCTGTATGTCCCCCAGACATTTGGAAATATTTCACACTTTCTTCTTCAAATGGAAGTCCAGAAGCAGCAGTCAGTAGGAGAAGAAAAAAATCAGATCATTTTTGTGCCTCAGCAATCACCATACTCAGAGCAGCTAGGTATACACTGCACCTCCCTGCATCAGATCCATTCTAAACTATTTTTTGGTCCTGGCTTGGAAAAAAAAATGTGCTTTTATTGACAAGGTTATCTTCTTACTCGGGATCAAAACATTTTTAGATGAACAGCTTTCTACCAGGAAATGTGGAATCTAACTGAAATGCCTTCTAAGACCATATGAACTTTTGCATGAAAAAATGCTTACTTCATGTTTACAGGGTCAAAGTGACTCAACTGAAACTCAGGAACTTTTACTTCAAACAAACTTGTCTTCTGTATCTCTACTGATGATTGGGGATTTTTACACCTTCCTCAAGATCTGACACTTAGTCAGAAAAAATTTGGGGACATTTCTCTGGAAAGCAACTGAGTTTACATCAAACTACAGTAGTCAGCATATAATGTATTCTATCACTTGTAAGCACATTGTTTTAACATTTGACTGGTACTGACAAGGGTTCTGACAATCAGAGGTTTCATCAGAACCAGGATTAGCATGTGATAAAACAGTGTCAAAAGTCCAAGTATGGAAAACTCCTTAAGCTTTCTTCTCCCTCTCCATAGCATATGAACTATAGCTTTTGCTTCTTCAGTGCCCCAAAGAAAAAGGAAATACCCTACCTCTTTCCAACTAGGGAATATCATCATATCATCTTCACCTCCCACACATTTACAGATTTAAAAAAAAAAAAA
>VWPW01009325.1:0-37267 GCA_013389825.1 Crypturellus undulatus | reverse complement strand
GCTCCAGGTGAGGTCAGGCAATGACCAAGGGGGAAAAAACTGCCCCTCACAGCTTCAGGTTGTGTGGTCATGGTGTGGTCGTGGTCGCGGTGTGATGATAGTCGTGGTGGTGGTGGTCGTGGTTGTGGTGTGGTGTTGGTGGTCGTGGTGTGATGGTGGTGTGATGGTGGTGTGGTGGTCGTGGTGTGATGGTAGTCGTGGTGGTGTGGTCATGGTGTGGTGTGGTGGTGGTCGTGGTGCGATGGTGGTTGTAGTGTGATGTGGTGGTGGTGGTGTGATGTTGGTGTGGTGGTCGTGGTGTGGTGTGGTAAAAGCTGCCCCTCACAGCCTCAGGTGGGACTGATAGTGGTGTGGTGTGGCAGTGGTGGTGGGGTGGTAGCAGAGTGGTGGCGGCAGTGGTAGTGGCGGTGGTGTGGTTCCCCTGANTGGTGGTTTTGGTGGTGGCCGTGGTGTGGTGGTGGTGGCCGTGGTGTGGTGGTGGTTTTGGTGGTGGCCGTGGTGTGGTGGTAGTAGTCGTGGTGTGGTGGTGGTTTTGGTGGTGGCCGTGGTGTGGTGGTGGGAGTGTGGTGGTGTGATGTTGGTGTGGTGGTGGGGGTGTGGTGTGGTGTGGTTAAAGCTGCCCCTCACAGCCTAAGGTGGGACTGATAGTGGTGTGGCAGAGTGGTGGCGGCAGTGGTGGTGGCGGTGTGATTCCCCTGACACCTACCCATAGTGTGATGGGATCTGCTGGGTTTAGCTTCTGCCTCTGTGCCTGACACAGGCACCTTCCTTGCAGGGGACATGGGGGTGTCTCCAGGTGTCACCCTACTTCCTCCAGAGCATCCTGATCGCTGGGATTCATGTCCTTGTCTCCAGCTCTGTGTTGGGCCTGGCAGGGAGGCCAGTCCTCCCTGCCAGGCCTATCGCGCTCCATCCACCTGCCCTCCTGCTCCATCTGCCCCTGCCAGCAGCTGCCAGCTGCGCTTCACAGCCCGCGATGGCACACGAGGGCATCGGTATCGCGCTCCTGGGCAGCCCGGCACACGCACCTCCTTGCAGCAGTGTGCGTTCCATGTCTGGCTTTGGAGCAGCAATAGCGCTTCAAATTTTTTTCCTAGGGTTGTGCTTATTTTTGAGTCAATAAAGAAAAAAATCCATGAAAACTGTTTGGTAAACTCTACAATATTCAAACCTTTCCTTCTTTACTTGGACCTAGGCTACTCACAAAATGGATTGCTTTTTTTTCTCCTGTCCAGACACATCTTCCTGCTCGGCCAGATAATAACTTGCTTCACTTTTGTGTGGGTGTATGAGTTTGTGTTTTCCCTTGACATTTGTGTGAGCAATGCAGCAAAAGCCTGGGTTTTGTATGCGCATTCCCTTTTCTCTTTTGGGCTTCTTTTGAGGAGTCTCCTGTACTGAGGTTAGCTATGTTTTTTTCAGTCATATTTAATCTCTTTTGTGACTACCTCTCCTTTTCTCATGCACGTGCTGCCATTAAATAGCCTAATTTCCCCATTTTAACTGCCATGAGGATCATCATTTATCCTTTTTTTGGTCTTTGCTGTGTCCCTCTGTATAGCTATTCTTCATCTAAATTGGGAGGGCCTGCTAGTCCTTTCATGACTCTTATTTTTTCCACATGTCCAAGAACTGAGAATAAGAAAGTTTCCAAGGATGATCCTTACTTGGCCAGCATTTCTAATGCATTCTTTTTTTTAACCTTTTGAGAGCATTTTCTGCAGTTTTATCCCAGTAATTGAAATGAAGCCAGAGGCAACAGGGAAGGACAAGCAGAAGGTGGGACCCTGGGATTGCTGTGCTCTGTGTTGGCAGCTGTCACGGAGAGGTGTGTATGGGAAAGGTGACTGGATTTCAGTCAAGTTGTGACCCAATTGCAGTGGGGTCAATGAGGTGGCTCATGGTGGGCAATGTGCTGCCCCTCCACAGTCTCTGATGGTACAGCTGCGTACAGGTGGGCTTGGTTTGGGATTTCAGCTCACTTCTTAAAATTTGCTGAAATATTTGATGTTGTACCTGGGTAAAATTGGGGTGGGAAATTTATGCTGCAGGTGGCAAACTGAAAATATGAATGGTGACTCCCCTTAGCATTCAAAGGAATCAAAGTCTCTCAAACCACATCACATTAACTGGCATAATTATAAAAACACAAACCCGGTATCTCCCAGGTATCCTCTGTCCTCCGCAGAAGCTGTTGAATCACTTGAAACCTAATGCTCCATGTTATTAAAATCTTCTTTTCAAGCTCCCCAGGTTAATGGGACAAATTCTGATTTGGAGGAATCAGGCACAGATCCCCAGTGACTACATTGATTTAACTCTGGCTTCACCGTGGTGAGTTTACAGCAGAGTTTCATTATTAATTTCAGCTGTCCCCTGTTCTAGCAAATTACCACTCATCTCCCCAAAGAGATATCTCAGCTGGAAACCTTCATTCCATCATTTCGGCACCCTGCCTTCCTCCTCCAACCTAGCAGCCCATGACTTTTTGTGGGGAGGCAGAGCTTGGGTGAATGCAGTGCTGTGCCATTGCTCTGGATAACATCACCAAGGCTACATGTGGCACCTGGAATCTTTCACCATGTCCTGCCTGCCTACTCAGGAGCTAGTCACTTCCTCCATGGCCTGTAGGGAAGAGAGCAATGGCAAACAAATGTTGCTGTACGCTAACAAGTCTGTTGGTGGTCACTGCTCACACATGTGCTTAATTAATATTACTCCAGGCTGCTTGCTGAATCTGAGCTTCAGGGTCATTAGACTCTTCACCTGGTTGCCTGGGGTCTTTAGTTGGGCTTAAGCTCCTGCAGTAACTAAGTACCATAAAACATAATTTCCAGTTGTTGCAGTGAGCTCCACTACCCCAGCTTGCGCTGCTGGCTGCCCGCACCAGCCTTTGCCACGCAGCAAATGGGTTGTTTAGCGCAGGCTTGTGCGAAGTACAAGTTAAGCACAGGACCAGCAGCAAAATCTCATCTCCGTGAGGGAGGGTAGCCTGGGCATGAGGCAAAGCAGAGAATGGAGCCCTGCATGAGGTGCTGGAGGGCAGTGAGGGGCTTTGGCTCCTGGCAGCGCTGGCCTGGGCACAGCCAGGAAATAGTTTTGTCTGGTTTTGACGTGGGAGCTTTGTGATCAGTGCTGAATCTCTCGCTGGGCTGAGGGCTCTTGAGCCCCCCATGCCCCAGGGTGGGTGGCAGATCCGCACTGGTGTCCCCATGCGCCCCATCAGCAACCGCACGTGGACCTGCTGCTGCAGCCGCCTCATCTCGCTCCTTTCTGCCTCCTCTCCTAGCGACTCCCTGCACAAATCACTCCTGTTCTCTCAGGCTCTTCCTTCCCCGTCCTCCTAATTTGTACTTTAGTCTTCCTGTAAAAATAACAAGAATCAGGCTTCTAAAATGAAGAAGTTTCTCTGAGGGGCTTCTGTGCTTTTGCTATAATCACTCCACATGCTCCTCTGAGAATTCCCGTGACCTTATTTCTCCAAAAAAAGTCAAACAAAAGAGAAAAAAGCAGGAAAAAAAAGAGACAACTCCCATCATCCTTCAAGTCTCTGTAGAGCTCTTCACATGCTGAAGGAGCAGCCTGAGCTGCCAGCTCTGTATCTGGAGCTCCTCTTATACATGTTTGTTAACCCTCTGGGTACAATGGATGCTGAGAATTATTCTTTCGTAACATTTGTTTGGCAGCCAGAAAGGAAACACGATTAGCAGCTCAGAGGTTACACGTGGTGGGTTTTGCAAGAAGAGCCCTGGTGGGGGCTGCCGCTGTTTTGCTGACGGTGGGAGCCGCGCTCGGCTGCCTGCCGTGTGCTACCCGCTAACGAAACTGTCTGCTGAAGGCAGCGCTAGCCCTACGCCCTCTCCAGGGACTTCAGTCTTTCAAAGACATGTAAGAAGATGAGCTTACAGCAGCACAGTCACCAGTTTAAGAAAGGGATTGAAATGGATTGCTATATTAATTCCTACTCATGCTGTTTCCATTAGCATCCTCTTACAACTGGTAGTTTCTCACCACAGCACAACCGCAGCACAGCCCTTTGGTAGGATTCACCTCGGTTTGGGCCCTGGGGAGCTCGGGAATCGGGAACCTCAGTTTTGGAGCCCTCATGTAGCTGTTGCACCATATGTTGGAACTGTCGCACTAGAGCTGCCCCATGCCCTCGGCAGCCCCTTGGACACAGGCGAGGCCCCAGGCTGGTGGCCACCATGGCCAGTAAGGTGTCCACGATGGTATCGTGCGTATGGGGGGAGTCTGCCCAGGACAAAGCTGGGCCACCAAGTCCTCCAGCAGTCACCTCCACCTCTCCCTCTCAGGGGACTCCCTTCATTCCACAATGAGCTGGCTGCTCTGAGGCACGCGCGGAGCGGGTGCCCGTCCGGGAGCGCTGCGAGGAGCTCTGGCTCAGAGCGGGGCCAACGTCTCCGCCGCGTGAGCCGCCGCTCTCCTCAGCGTGTGGGCCGCCGCCCTCCTCGTCACCCGGCACTGCCGCAGCGCAGACGCTGCCTCCGCTAGTCATGCTGATGGGGCTAGCAGTGAAGTCTGGACTTTGCTCAGCTTTCCCCACAGTTTGACATCGAAGAGCCAGAGCTCTGATCTGGGTTCAGGCTGGTTGTTAGGTTTAAATGATCCTCTCATCCAATTTTTTTTCCCCCACTGTCTCCTTTTGCCAGCGATGTGTTACGGCACACAGATTTCCTATCGCCTCATCTCCTCGTCAGGCCACATCCTTCCAAAGACACTTTCTGGCCAGTGAGAGGCTCCAGTGTTTCCTCTCTCTGCAGTGAGCTGCCGATCTGAGACAGAAGTGCTGCGATTCGCTTTTCAAGAGCCACCCGTGTCCCCAAGAGCAGCAGCAAGACCCTCTGTGGGCTGGTCTGTCTAGAGTTATTGATCCCTTAGCCGAAGCATAAGTTTATCGAGGATCTGCAAAACTGATTGCTCATGACCTGATTTCTCACCGTTTCTCATGACGGTTCTAGCCCACAAGCCCAAACCCTCTGTTTGGTGCAAATTCCCACCAGGATTCCTCCCAGGGGATGACTACCTGCTGGGGACACTGCTGGCCTCGAGAGCAGGGGGCCGCCCCAGCTCTGCCTTGGATTTTTGGCAGGATCTGGAGCAAAATGGATCCCAACCCTGTTTTCTACTTGCTAAAAGGAGGATGAAAACATTTCTCCATCCCAGTGAGGTGTTAGATTAATTGTTTCATGATCACAGGGCCTTTGATATCCCTTAATCAAAGAACTGTTCAGGATTTTAAAAGTTTTTATCATTTGTGGAAGAGATGTTAGATCTCTGTGCAAAGCCTCAGCAGAATATAGACTCTCTTCGCCTTTAATGTTTTTGGGGGATTATGTATTAAATGCTCCCTTTTGGGTGCCAGCAGAAGTTACCTTTAAGCCACACATACATGCTGATTAGAATATACAGTGTTTAAAAGCTTCTTCACATCTCATTACACCTCTTCTCAAGTCTTCTCAAAGGAGACTAATTTACATTAACTCTAGGCCACATCAGGGTCTGGATTTCTCATGAAAATATGCCTTGGTAGTAGAAGCAAAGCCCCTTGTGCTCCCTGCATGAGAATCACAACGTTCTCCTCCACAGCATAAATCCCAAGGCCGTGCTCTGAATCCCAAATAATTTGGATTTATACGGGA
Organism: Crypturellus undulatus; assembly: GCA_013389825.1. Taxonomy (NCBI): domain Eukaryota; kingdom Metazoa; phylum Chordata; class Aves; order Tinamiformes; family Tinamidae; genus Crypturellus; species Crypturellus undulatus. The sequence goes on along the minus strand of VWPW01009325.1, from coordinate 31,607 downwards.
ATGAGAAGCACGATTCTTCCTGTGACAATTTTCATTTCTATCCTGGTTTGCCTATATTTCTCCTACAGAAAAGGGCACAAGACACTTTACAAATCACAGGGCTCCATCGTTCCTGCTGCTCAGTCCCATCATGTCAAGGAGGGATATTATTTATTTCTTTTCTTCTTGTTCTGTAGCTGTGCAGTGATATCACAACGAAGGGCAAGTGCTGACAGGTCACGATCCGCTCCTGCTGCTTTATATGTAAATGACAAATATCCTGGCCGAGATTAATAACTTGCACATTACATTTCTTTTAGTTTTAGACATTGTTTTACATTTCTTTGCAGTCCCCTTATTGGCCTCTGTTCTGAATTTCTTCAGTTACCATTTGGAGAGCGCGGAGCCCCACGGTGAGGCAGGCAGCAATCAAACCGGACAGCGACGCAGCTGAGATGTCCCCCAGGCACCAGGGCCAGGCACCAGCGCAGGCAGCGGCACCAGGACCAGCGGGACATGTGAACCGCTCGCCTTCCCAGAACGGCAGCTACGCTCCCGGCCTCGTGCAGCTCCAGTCCCGCAGGAGCAGCAGGAAGCACGAGCCGCTGCTCGGTGGGGAATTTCCACACGCACACGCGCAAAGGAGAAGCAGATTTTCCATGCAAGAAAACCCAGAAAATTTCCCATCCAACAGAGAACTGAAATTTAATTTTAAAAGGATCAGAACGAGAGCTCTAAAGCGAGCGAGCTGGCAAGGTACGGTATTTTCTGGGGAACTCTGCCCAGCATCCATTGAGAAGTGGACAAATGTGCTGCATTCATGCACGATGTCATTGTGCTCCACTGAATCAGCGTTTTCGCCTGGAAAACCCTTGGACTCTGGCTGCTCCCTTCTTCCTTTCCCTGCTCCGCACGTACTCCTTGGCCTTCCAGCAGCTCTGCAGCCTGGCAGGGTGCGCTGGGAAGATGCACAGAGCCCTGGCCGGAGGTGCTGGGGTCCTGCAGCTCATGCTTGCAGCCAAGGCATCCCTCTTCCCAGCGGGACACACAAAAAAGCCATCGTCGGGCAGGTCCCCCAGGGCGCCCAGGGACGTCACTGCCTCGGTGTGGGGCGTTAGTGCCTTTCCTTGCTGCAGCCGGGACCGAGATGCTCTGCCCTAAGACCTGGATCTACTCCAAGGCTGAAGTTGGAAAAGCTGCGGAGAGGCTCTCCATAAGGGCACCGCTCTAAAAGCAGATAAATGCCACAATTTCCAGCACTGGTCTTCAAATCGCTCCTTCGGGTCCCTACTCAGTAAAGTATTTCTCACCAAATTAAGGGGAATTTAAGTGTATGCTTAAGTATTTGGCTGAACAGAGACTGTCGAATCAGAAGAAGCTACTGAAGGCAGAGCAGAAGCCCTTAAAAATCACAAGGGTTATTTTCTAAAAGTATCTTATTTATTCCCAAGTCCTTATCTTGTTTATAACAAAGAAATGCACTAAATTCCTTTCCCAAGGCTGAATAGTGCTGGAGCACATCCACACCAAACAGAAACAACAAAAAAAAGTTTGATTTTAGGCAGATTAAATAAGCAAATGGTTATTAGTCTCTTGGCTTCTTTCTCTCTCTTTTGTCCTCTTTATTCCTCTGTTCACAATAAACCTAGAATTTTAGGACCTAGTCCAAAGTACGCTGAATTTGATGGAGCTCTTTCTGCTGGCTTGAGCGGGTTTTGGAGCAGACCTGCAGACAGAGGACAGCAGTATCTTTACACAGCTTTCTCATTCAGCATCTAGAGACATAAATATTAATTACTGAAACACTAGTCCAGCACACAGACACCCCCCCTACATTGTTAATATTCACTCTGCCTTGTTACTTCATTCCAAGCTACACTGTTTTCTGTCTGAATTTTTTCCTTAGGAAAATAAAATCTGCAGAATCTGAATAGGCTTCCAATTTCTAGCTCATTTTTATAAATAGTCTTCTGAAACTCCTGTAACCCATCACACGCAAGGATAAGAACACAAGAGCAGTTTCCAAACTTTGCAATAACCGCTCTCCAGAACGAACGTGGCACAAACCGGGACAAGACAGCGCCAGGAGCTCGGGCAGAGCCAACCCCGCGGCTCCCGGTGGCCTCTCCAGCAAACTGAGCTCAGTTGGGCCAGTTTTGTGAGCCAAAGCAAGGCAGAACGCGTGTTCCAGCTAACGAAGTCTGCATGAAAGAGCTGGGCCACTTTCGCCACCGCGAGGAGCCGACTGCTCCCTCCGACCGCTGCCTTTCACTCTAGTTTTCCAGATCCTTAAAACGCTACTAAAGGAAACGCTATAGGTCCTGCATGCAATAAACTTCCTCAAGTGAAATTCAGTGGTGAAACGAGCTCCTGAGCTCACACCCCCTGCCCCGTCCCACAAGCAGAGGGGAAGAGCCGGTTCGGATTGACGTATATATTCTCGCAGTACTCAATACACACTTGGAAATCTTAAAGCAGATTGTGAGTTGTCATCTATAACTAAAATATAGAGATACATAGATATTACACGATGTGGTTTGCAAAATGAAAGAAAAACTGTTCTTTTCATGTAAACATGATTGCTTTTGAATAGCTACTGCTCTAAAAGACATAGTGTCACTGGGTAAATGAATCCGCTACCCGTACTTAATTGTTGTAAAGAAAAGCAGCAGATCAACCAGAATATGGATTTTTTTTTCTATTTTCTTTCTTTTTTTTTGAGTTTGCATGCTTAATACAGAACTAGTAGGTTTAAAATTTCACAGAACATACTATGTGAATCAACTGGATTTTAGAGTTATGTTGGAAAGGAAAATAATGAAAAGTACAGCTTTTCGTTTAAACATATGCAACTCTCTTCATGCAAGGTTTTCTTTTAGTTTTTGATTTTAAATTACACTTTGCATTAAAGAATATAGCCAGTGTAAACACAGTCTGTAACACTTATAAAACAGTGCAAATTTTTAAATTTCTGGGAGGGAGTTGAAACACATATTCATACTGGAGGTAAAATCACTTTCTCGGTAGAAAAATACGTATATTAAACACCTATATGTTCTGAACTTAACTTCACAAAAGAGCAAGTTATAGTTCTGTACTGTGTAATAAATTAATATCTTTGCTAGATTCCCATGTTCTGTGTTTGTGTTAAATGCGTAACACTTTAAAAAAAACAAACAAACAAAAAACCAAAAAGAACAGAGAAATATATATTATTTAGAACCTAATGAAAATCTTATAGATAATTACGGGTATAAAAAGCCATGGAATAAAGGGCTGGGGAAAGAAGCAATGGAAAAAATGCTGAACCTCTATGGATTATTGCACATTTCAGATAATTCTCAGGGCCTTTAGGCCAATTCTGAATGTTTTAAGTCTTAGGTCAGTGTTTGTTTCCATTTGACTGTAGGGTAAAATTTCAGAACCACTGTAAAATGTTAAGTATTTACCGGACTCGTTTGCTGATTGAACCACAGGCAGCTGTGAGCACAGTGCTAACTTTTACTCATGCAATCAAAGAGATCAACACTAAAAAGATATTGAAATGCAGGCAAAGTTGCCTGCATGAAAATGTTTCTGGGGGCTTGTTCCAACAGATCTTGCTGAGATAAAACTCCCCTGTCTGCTGTGATTTCATTAGAGCTTTGCTAAACACTGCAAAACTGGCTGCTGCCTTCATTAGTTAGAGCCTCTGCCCTAAATACTGTTGTCTCCATAATCTCGCTCGGCAATCCTTAACTGTCTGAATGTGTAAATGCTCCTGAACCAGACTGGTGGGAAGGAAACTCAACTCACTGCATAGTAATGCATGAGGCAGGCTATCTAGAACACTCGTCACCCACACACAGCAAGAATATTTTCCGTGTAAGATAAATTACTGCATCCTCATTTTACTGATGGGACAACTCACCTAAGGGGGAAATGCAAGACTGCACCAGCTGCTTAGAAACATCACCTTTACTAGTTGCACAGAGAGCAGAAATATTCCTGCTTCACCCATATTAAAAAAGTAAATAAATGGACCCATAGATTAGGAATGAACTGTCTCAGGTGATTATCACTGCAATTAAAGTCAGACTATTAGTAAACCTGAAAAATTTAGCACTTCATTTCTGAATATTGCTGTAGTAGTTATCTTCTATTGCTGACATCCTCAGTAAAAGGTTATTTTTAAACTGTAACTATTTTGGAAAAAGAAATCCTATGTAAAATCACATTGCCTTTACTACAAATTTTAAAACAGGTCAAGAGGTTTTAAGAAATTTCAAACCTATGGATTCACCAACAGACAGGTAAATGTTTACTTAAATTCTTTAAAAAAAGTCATTAAAAATCTGCAAAAATTGTGAAATAATCTATAACCCACACAAAAACTGTTTAAAATCCTTCTAAACATCTTCCAATAGTCTAGTAAGTTTTTTAATAAAAACACATTGCTATCCATTGACTAGGAGTACAACATGCCTCAATAATAAACGAAGAGATGGTGATGTGAGCAGGTGATTTACACTGCAGTAACTTTTACTATGCACTTTATTGATAAAGCTCTTCACCTGCATTGCTTGAGCTGGTCTTTTCAAATGTATTTCTGAGATAATGCTACTGGGAAGGTTCCCTCCTCCTTCCTTTTAATAATGGCTCATCCCTTGTGGTCTACGAAGGAGACAATCTGTTTTGTAGCATGACATGACTTTGGAATTTCCAATCTGTGCTGAAGTATATATGAAAAAAACCCAACAGCTTTCAATTTCAATTACTGTTACATAAATATGGATGTTGGAGATCATATACAGCGAACATTTATCCATCCCAGACTGTAGACCTACTGTAAAACAATGGGATGTGTTTTTGTTCTCCCCCCTCCTCTTTAAAGGACCGATAAAACTGTACATTGAGAGATAGGAAGGACATTATTGGCTTACAAAAAGAACGCCCCCTTTGTCAAGAATTTGTAAACGTAAACAAAAAAGTTCAAGTAGAAAAGCAAGTAAGTGTGCTGCTGCTTCAAACGTATTCTGACACCCCATGGGGTAAAGTTCTCTAAAAACACGTCTTCATGGTGGTCATGAAGCATCTCCAAAGAGTTCTCATCTTCACTACCAGATATCGCTGGTGAAGCTAAGCTCCTGTGCTGATAAAGGTAGCAAGGGGTTGTTCCTGGGAAACTCCTGGGGATCCTTCCCGGCACTGTTAAGAGGTAGCTGTCCATTTAGTAGCGTCAAGGGTATGTTACAGTACGTGTGGTGGTTACTTATGGAGGCTATTGGCAATGTCGCTGCTGACACGTCATATTCGTATCCTCTGCAATAGTGTCTCATCTGCACAGAATCTGCCTGACGGAAATCAGTCAAATCGGCTCGCGATTCTACCAGCGTGGCCGAAGTGCCCGTGACAGCGAGGGAGGGTACAGTCTGGAGGTCTCCGAAAAGGCCCTGCTCTGCAGAATCCAGGACCTGACGCCGAGACACCACCTCCTTTCTCTTCCCTGGCATTTCAAAGACCAGGCGCTTCCAAAACTTAGAATTCAGTTTGCTGCTTTTTGGTCCTTTCCATTTGACCACTGAGAGAAGTTTGATGGTGTGCTTTAAAGATTCCACTTCGTGATAATTCACTTTCCCTTTTAATTCAGTACACTCAATCAAAATAACTTTGATTTCTCCACTGACTAGCATGTTATGGAGTCTGTTTTCCATCTCAAAAATACTCCATCCTCTCCTGAGAACATAGTCTGGAGTTAACACGATAATGAGTCTTCTGCTTTGCTCAACACATCTTGTGAGATCTTCAATGTAGGCTACAAATTATAGAAAGAGAGAAAGAGTAAAGAATAAAGAAGTCTATTGTATCAAAACATCAGGCTTGCAATTAAGTATAACAAAATCCTATAGCTTACTGCTCCACACCATATAAGACAAGGGGTATTTCACAATATACTCCAACAAAAATAGGACTGCATATCACAACATGACATATTTATAGAATACATATAGAAAACTCCTCAGCAACACCCTCCATCCTTTGCTGTTTTTCCCTGCTCATCTCAACGCAATGACATTTACATAATACCCTTGCTGTGCAGATGCATTTGAGTGACACAAAATACACAGTTCACTTACTGAAAAATTATAGCCCAAGGTGAATGCGATGTTTGTGTAAATTTTCACATTAACACTGGTGATGCTTACAGTTGCATTGAGGGAAGCGCGCTTTGGGAAGCAGGTCTTGTGTTGCAGATGTGGGACACGAGGATGCTGCGGGGTGTACAACGTGTAGCTAGCAAGTGCTCAAAAAGAAATCAGCCCTCATTGCATGCAGAAATTGTGCTATTGCATAGAAGCATCACGGTAGCTCTTTCTCCTTTAGGCACTGACCACGGAGCACAATATCCTTCCTTGTGGCCCAGTGGTCTTTTTAATATTGCAAACCTGTGCTTCTATGTGCCCAAAGTATTAACAGAAACATCACGAGTGGTGGGAACAAATGGAAAATTTGAGCATATCAGAGGTGTTTATTTTCTGAGACATAAATGACAAAGAAAACAGTATTCTTCTTTTATTCATGCATGCCAAGTAGTTGCAAATGATTGGTGTAAGCAGAAACACTAGCCCCATCATTAGCTCCATGACGTCAGTGTACTGAACTGCAAAACGTTCTTGAAGTTGGACTTGGGTTTTCGGTGCCAGGTTTCACTTGCCCCAAGGATGATAGGGAAGAGATGCCAGTTACACCAGTCTGACAAAGAACACGATGGGAAAGAGGTCTACTCAGACCTGATCCAAAACCCACTCAAATGAACAAACTTCAGTGAATTTCAGAAGGTTTTGGGTCAACTTCAGAAAAAGGCAAACACTTGAAAAAAGTACTACAGTCAGAGAAGTATTCAATGCTTTCACAGTACTCTGACTACAGCCTTAGAGATGGGAGATATATATGTTTATATTTAAACTACATGAGCTTCTCGAGCTCGGGCTGCTCATGCCAATCGGGATGTGCCGGCTGACAACAGAGGAGAAGCAGGGGTTAGAAATGACGACTTGGACACAAGAGCTGCACAGAACAGATCTTTACTCAGCACAGGGCAGGGCCTCGCTTACACACACTGCCCTCTAGCAGGAACAACGAGTACAAATAACAGCATTAATCAACATCTGTTACTGCAAGACTTATTTTTGTAGTCCCAGGCACCATACCACAGCATGCTTATTCACACCACTTCCAGTAAAGCAATTAGCTACAAAATAAACCAACAGGAACATTTTAAAATAGCTTATTTTCATGAGACTGAAGGCATAGTTAGCATAAAATCTGCCTTTACCAATGTTTTATTTCACCACTTAGCAGCAAGAAGAATTTCTTTCACAAATGGAAAAAATGCAATTGTAAACATCCTACAGACAGACAAATTTAAGACATACACATACATTACAAATGTCTATGCAACAATCCTGACTTTTAGTTCATGTGTTATGATTCTTTAATCATGCAGCATTTACAGTTATTTGATTTTTCTTCTTAAAATATTTTATGAGGAAAACCCCCACTTTGCTCTGTGGCAAATGTTTACTCATTGATGAAAAAAATCGACATTAAAATCCACGGGAGAGGCAGCGGAAGGGGAGAGAATCGGCAACCGTGAGAAAATGATAATCAGAACTGGTGAAACAAAACTTAAGGAAAGGTAGAAATGTTCAATACAATGGAAAGAGATTATCCCAATGTATCAACAGCTCAGACTCTTCATTTTCTTCCTTTCTTTCTGCTCCCAAAAAGAAAGAATTTAGGTGGGAAGCTTCATCATTAGAGGTTGAATCTGCAAGATACAGTAAAACAACAAGCTATCATGCATCTTTCCTGAGACACGTTCATCCCTTCGTCAAGCAACTCAGAACAGGGCTATGAACAAGACAGTTCTCTGCAGGACACGATACCATTCAGTATCACAAACACCGTGCGCATCGACTGAAACAAAAACAAAAACACACTCCAATTGCATCTTTTTAAATATCCAGTGGCAATAATTCTCACAGCAATAACCCATCAATAATAGCAGCTCAGTCAGGAACTCACCAGGCTTTGTGATAGCTGGACAGGGAGTGAGACGAGAGGAAGGTAGGAAAGACTCCCAGATTTCCCAGGTGGACTCCTCTCCCCTCGGTGCTTCTCCCAGATTTTGCTATGTCCATTTTAATTACTGGATAATGCAACCATTTCAAGCCTTTTTCCTTTTTTTCTTTTACAGATGACTACATGGGACATTTCACAATTATCACTAGGTGCTCTGTCAAACACCAAGCTTGCAGCTTGCTCCCTGATAGACACGGCCTATGCGTAGGGTCTGTTGTGCACTGAGGATGCCACAGTCAAAAGCTCCAAGAAAAGGCCCCGAGTATTCACAATAACTTTACCTTGTGATACCATTAAACTCACGGAAGACTGAATGGCTGAAACTTGATGTGTAGCCAAAAAAAATCCTCTCAGTTTTCACACGCAAAGGGAAGGAAAAGGAGCTGGCAACTTCCTCGGAGCATGTGGTGCTGCTGGTGCACTCTAGAGTATGTCCAACGTGTAACCAAAACCTTTCTGCTAGGCTAGGTAAAGCAAAGGGGAGCAGATTCCTGTCTCATAAAGCCTGTGTGAGTTAAACTTCATCAGGACAGACTGACAGGATAAACCTGCGAGCTGCTGCCTCACTCACCCTCCTTTCACTTCAGAATTAAAGGCTGCTCAAAACACTGCAGGCTGAGTCCTCTGTCTGAAGTGTTCAGTTCATTAGAAGCTATTATACCCAGGCTATCTGTATGACAAGTTAGGATGGAGAGAGCTGTTCTTGCCTTTCTATTGAGTGTTTGTCAAGTGAGTGTTTTGTTTTGACTAAGAAACAAAGAAAAATTGAGCTAGGGCTTCAGGATTCAAATGATCAATTAGCATCATTTGTAGGATCCCAGTTATGTACCAATATATGCACACTTCCACCTGATAGTACGATTTAATTAAAGCTTCATTTACCCTTCCCCGCAAAATAGGTTTCAACTGAAATGAAATTTCATTGTGTAGGGAGAAAACGTCATCTTAATAAGGTCAGCAGGGAATTACTCATTTTTATTTTCTATCATAAATTGTCAGGTAAAATAAAATGTCAGCATTAGAATTAGCCCACCTGATTCTATTGGAAAAAAAAAAAAAACTTTTAATTACAATCCAAGACTTTCTGTTTTCATACAGTATGTTTTGAATATGGCACCATACCAATTATTAAAATGCTGGAATTTCTTATAGGTCAGAAAATCAAAATGTTGGCCACCTCTAACAGTAACTGACTTGCACCATGTCCAACGTGACATCCAAAGAAATAGGGAGAGCAAGAAACTTCAGTCCCAAGAACAAACACAGCATTTGCATGATTGCCCTTCAGTAATGAAGACAGATCACCTGACAGCAAATATATGTTCACTAGACACCGTTAACACACGTAGTGATGCTGAGCTGTNCTAACAGTAACTGACTTGCACCATGTCCAACGTGACATCCAAAGAAATAGGGAGAGCAAGAAACTTCAGTCCCAAGAACAAACACAGCATTTGCATGATTGCCCTTCAGTAATGAAGACAGATCACCTGACAGCAAATATATGTTCACTAGACAACTCCAAACACACGTAGTGTGTCTGAGCTGTAGCTTAAAACACTGAAGAAGTCTGAGACATCCATTGCATTTGCAAGAGTTTAACCACGCAGAACTGCCTACCGGAGCTTGGATGAACTACACGAACCACAGGCTGGACGGAGGCTCAGAGAACCTACTATGCAAGCAGACTGACAGCAAGAAAATTAATGAACACCATAAACATAGAGGTGCTTATGCACAAAAAATGACCAACTAACCAGTTTCAGACGATCTGCATAAGCAAGTGAGGGAAAGAGAGAGAGAGAGAGAACACGGGACAATTTTATCAAGTCTTACTGATATTTCTAGGAAATGTGGCCAGCAGCACAAGGACCAAAGAGCACCTACCATCAACCACACCAGTTGGCTCATGGCACTCTGTAAATAACTAGCTCTAGTGCATTGGTCAACATGACTATCACTGAGAGAGTTATTTAGAGAAGAATAATTCAATTGTGATTTTTAAACGAATGGTTCCCAAATCCTGGGGAGTACAACACAAGGAAACAAGTGAAGCAGTGTAGCGTGGCACACCACCCTCTCAGCACAACACTCAGCCCCTATCAAACCTTCTGTATTGAACATGACATAAGACAGAAGGATTAAGGAAGAGGAGGAAGAGATGGCCCTGGAGGATGTCTCCTTGCTTGGCAGAAAGACTGAAGTGTCAGAGATTTTTAAGTTTGGGGATTGATGTTGGCATCAAACTTCCTGATACTTAGAATCACGGAGTCATAAGGCAGGTTGGAAGGGACTTCTGGAGGTTTCTCGGTCAATCCCTTCCCCAAAGTGGGATCCATTAGGTAAGCTTGCTCAGGGCCTTTTCTAGTTGGTTTTGAAGATCTCGAAGTTTGGAGGTTTCTCTAACTTTGGGTCCTACTCTAGTGTCTAACCACTCTCATGATGAAGAAGTTCTCCCAATACTGGAATTTCTGATGTTGCAGCTTGTACCTGTTACCTCTTACTCAGTGACTGTGCACCTCTGACAAGAGCGTGGCTCTGTNATCACGGAGTCATAAAGCAGGTTGGAAGGGACTTCTGGAGGTTTCTCGGTCAATCCCTTCCCCAAAGTGGGATCCATTAGGTAAGCTTGCTCAGGGCCTTTTCTAGTTGGTTTTGAAGATCTCCAAGTTTGGGGATTTCTCTAACTTTGGATCCTGCTCTAGTGTCTAACCACTCTCATGGTGAAGAAGTTTTCCCAAGACCAGAATTTCTCATGTTGTAGCTTGTACTCTGTGACCAGGCACCTCTGACAAGAGTCTGGCTCTGTCTTCTCTGCACTTTCCCACTGGCAAGACAGGAAGCTTCCCACTTGGCCTTCTCCTCAAGGAAGGCCATTCTCTCAGNATGAAGAAGTTCTCCCAATACTGGAATTTCTGATGTTGCAGCTTGTACCTGTTACCTCTTACTCAGTGACTGTGCACCTCTGACAAGAGCGTGGCTCTGTCTTCTCTGCACTTTCCCACTGGCAAGACAGGAAGCTTCCTGCTTGGCCTTCTCCTCTTTGGCCTTCTCCTCAAGGAAGGCCGTTCTCTCAGCGTCAGCCTCTCCCTGAGCACCTTGGTAGTCTGTAGCAGACTCCTTCAGGGCAGCCAGCCTGTCCAGTTGATGTTAAAGAGAGCACTTTTGTTTACCTTTCTTGCAATTGCCATTCCTCTGTTTTTCCTTATTTTTGCCTCATGTACTGGGACAAAGTAGCACATCCATACAGGATAGACTGCCAGGGACTTCTGGAAATAACCTGTGGTGTTGACACCCTATGCCTAGTCCACGTAAATGGGGCCGCACACCTAACAAAGTCTCTTTGGGAAACCCCGGCACACAGACGGGTTATTTTTTAATGTCCAGGAAGATGGGCAACTGGAATTCATGAGGCAGCAGAGGGGCAGACAAAACNGCCAGGGATTTCTGGAAGTAGCCTGTGGTGTTGACTACCCTATGCCTAGTCCACGTAAATGGGGCCACACACTTCAAGTCTCTTCGGGAAACCCCGGCACACAGTCGGGTTATTTTTTAATGTCCAGGAACGTGGGCAGCTGGAATTCATGAGGCAGCAGAGGGGTAGACAAAACTGCAAAGGGCCAGAATGGCAACAGTGACCCCTGGATGCCTCTTACCATGTGCCTGAGGTGCTCTCCTGCGGTGCTGCCACCCTCTCATCTCCCAGGTAAAAGCGGAGGTTTTCAGGCCATCACTGGTGCTCTCTTCCAGCACGCGCTGGAACGCGGTGCTGCTGTGTTTCCAATGCTGTGAAGACCCAGTGTGTGCTGAGAGCAACTAGCTGCTGCTCTAACCAATTTGTATTGCTAGCATCAAAGGCACAATCTGACCTCTTCACTTTACAGGTTCAAAATCATTTGCAGAAACATCAGGACAGCATCCTCCTCTAATGCAGCTCAGTTTTAAGAGAGCCAAGCGCAAACGTATCATTCTCTTTCCGCAGACACATCATGCTACAAATGGCTTGGATGAAACTATACTGCTCCTATCTCCCCTCACCTCCCCTTCAACTGCTCAGTCTCCTCAGGTCTTCTAACACTGAGCCAAACAGCTCCCAGGGTTTCAGCTCTTTGGTTAAGACCAAAGAAAATTCTTTAACACCAGGGCCGTGGTGCTGCTGGAGCCCCATCTGCAGCTGTGGACAAAACACACGGCTCCAATCGTACTCACATCCCAGCCTCACAGGGCCTGGAGCCAAAGCCACCAGCCCCGTCCGCCCCGCATGTGGAGCCAGCAAAGAGCTGCCTCCACCTCAGCCCCATGAGCTGCTTCCACCTCAGTCCCATAAACTCGGCCCTCCTGGTGCCAGGACCGATGGTCCCGATGCTGCCCTGAAAGGGCCTGTCCTCTGCTCAGAGTCAAACCCCAGCACCCAGGTGGATGAGGAGTTTATCAGAGTTTTCCCCGCAAAGATCAGAGAAACTTGCTAGAGAAAATCATAATCCAACTTCTCCCTGGGTCAGCTTTTTAGTTTGTTCGGAAAAGTCGCCAAGAAAGATAAGTGAAATACTGTTTAACAAATCTATTTTTCGCTCACTCTCAAGTGCCAAGAGCAGCTGCCCGCACTGCCTTGCACCAGGAGACAATCGCAATAATGCGCACCCTCCTGTGGCAGCACCTCCACACTGCAGAGACTGCGAGAAACATCCAGCCGTGCAAAACACACCGCATTTATGGTGCTACTGGGGTCGCACACGGTTAAGCAAAGATACAGAAGGAAACACACCAGAACGGTGAGTAGAAAAGCAGTACAGTATGTGGGAAGACACACCAGAAGACAAGGAAATGCAGTAGCTCAGAGAAAAGACATTTCCTAAAAGCGGAAAAGATTACTCATAACATCCTCCATTTTTCCACAGAAATCGACCCTGAAGTGCTACAGGCCTTGTCGCGCCTGGCACTTTTTGAGACGCTCTCTCCAAGCGACTTTGCTTGCTCAGCTCCGAGGCTTCCAACCCGAGCTGCGCTGCCGCTCGCTCCGCAGCCAGGCCCAGCCAGAGCAGGGAACTGCTCCAGGGACCTGCAGAGGAGCCTGACAGCTCTTAAAAAGGGGCGTCTGGCTCTTCCCTTCTCCCCTGCTGCCTCACCCTCTCTTCGGTCCTCCAAAAAAACACCCTCCTCCGTATCTTTTCCAAACCCAAAGCACACTGACCCTGCTCATCGCAGGCACACGTGTTACTCGGCGCTGCCACTGATCTGCTCAGGCGCTCCCGGAGCTCTGCTCGCTTGGATCAGGCCCTTTCAAAGACTGCAGAGCCAGCCTGAGAGCAAAAACGGAGCTATTGAATCTGTGAATGCGCATAAATGAGAACTGACATTTTCAGGTACCCTACATTTTCAGAAGAGGTTTAATGAATACCCAAAGCAATGACACAAATTTGCTGAATGTCCAACTGATAAAAATAGACAAAAACAACATATCTTGTTGATACAGCAACTGGAAGGAAGAGTCTCATTTCAGATTAATCTGTACCTCAGTATGGTTATCATGGAAAGACTAGATTTAAACTCCCTAATTCACTTTGTGTAATTGTTCCATATAACTCTGTCATATTGTTGGATAGCAAACATAACTATTTACTAGAGTTATATGATTTTAACAAAAAAAGACCTATTTTCACTTAATAGTATCTAGTAATTCAGTATTAACTTGCTTGTGCTGGCAGAGCTAAAACAGTTTCGACCCAAGTGCCGTTTCTGAAACACCCCATGCCAGGGGCTAAGGGGGAAGCCCTAGTGCTTCACTAGGGCAGGGTGAAAGGCAACAGGGAGGCAGTTCTAACCTAGGAGCTGCAAACACAAATCATAAACCTAAGGCACCATGTAAGGCTCTGCACGATCCCTGATGTGGCTCTGGCTCCCATCTCCTCATGGGGATTGCTCAGAGCCTCTTTTCTATTTTCCTGAAATACAGAAGAAGAAACAGGCTCTGGTTTTAGGGGCAGCTACTGGCATCTGGCAACCGCACAGCGGCAGCTTTAGGTCTTGGGCAGCATGCTGCAAATGCATCCATGTTAGAGCTGTTCCCATTCGGGGACATCTGTTCCAGTGTAGCTGCCACTTTCTTTACTCAGATTTCTTATATTCTAGCATATACAGAGAGAAGTGCATGCTCTCTTCTAGCATTTTTCATGCAAACGATCTGCAGACGTATGAAAAGGCTTATTTCTCACATGGACAGCCTGGCAAATAAACACAGTATTAAGGTAAACATACTGTGCATGCAGAATTCATCCAACATGATGCACACTCTTCAGGGGCTTTTTTGACTTGTCCAAAAATTAATCTGGAAAGGGAGATGTCGTAAACACAGCTAAGAAGGCATTAGCTGTTGTTACAGACATCTGAAAGGGCTGCAAAACTCTTCTGACACTGCAGCAGAACTGATCGGGAATGGACCACTGTATTTCACTATCAGCGTGGAAAACAGCATCACATCACTGGACAGTAGGTGGCCCTCTGATGAATTAGTTTTACTGACCCAACGCTGATTACTTACCCGATATTGACACTGTTTAGAAATGTAACTGTTGGTTAAACTCGAATGAAAAGCTTTGCTTGTAAACCATGCCATTAACTGGGAACTAAAGTTACTATTTATGATAATTCAAGCGCAGGAAGAAAAAAAAAAACACTCAATGGGAAAGAAGACTTTTGCTTGTAAAGCTGCTGTGGACAAACTGTTAAAGAAATCCCATTTTCAGTGATAAAACAGACTGCAAAATCTTTTTTCAAAGTCTCCTGTGTCTGACACAGAAGTTTGGGGTGACAACTTGCTGCTCTTTCCCCTTGGAGAGGTGCAGCTCCTGCCTCCACTGAAACCAGCATCTCTCCTTCGCTTTCAGCATCGCAGGAACAAGCTCTGAGTTAGAGCTCCAAGTCACGGTACTAGGGAGCTCTTCCAAACTGGCCAGCACTTCACACAGAGAGGTTTTCCACATCTAGTATTTACTGTGCAGTCCAAGCCTTCATAGCTCATCAGAAACAGTTGAAACTCAAAGGTCAGAAATACTTACTTCCACTAGGGATCAGGTCCCTATCCGGAATGAAGAGCTTATAGCCATAGTGCTTTTCCAGAACATCGGGCAGGATTTCAAGTGCAAACTGCTCCTCATCGTTATTCTCACCATCTAAAGCATCAGGATCCACCTTGGTGTACGAAAGATACGCATCGTATTCCTTGTTGTCTGTAAGAAAGCAACATCATGCTCAGCCTGATGCTTGCAAAAGTACTAACAAAAAGAGCACCGGGAGGATATTGCACTCTTTCTGGAAAAGACAGAGCACTTCCCAGCAAAATTGTTTCAGCAAAGGCACTAAAATCCAACCTGGCTTCCACAGAGATGATTTCTCAGATCCAGATGAAGGATCTCCTTTCCATTCCCTACTGCACATTAATTACTAACTCTGCCCCGTGTGATGGCTGCATGAGTGTGAACTGCTGCAGGTCTGCAAAGACCTGGGGCAAAACTCTGGTACCAGCGTGAAGCTGAAACTTCACACAAAATTCTTTACAGGTATCAATGATGCAAGTTTTTACTTAAGCCTCAACTCCCTTGCTTCAACAGTGCTACAACTGTGGGAATGTTTGGAGCTTTTACTCAAAGAAAGAGAATAAATCCTTGCACATGTAACTGTGAAAATGTGATGGGGTGCATGACTCAGGTGAATACAGATGTGCAGAAAATGATCAAAATAAACAAACCAACCATGATTTGGGGGGTCACTTGCCCCAGGCTACTCTGAAGCATTTGGGCCTGCCAAACCGGGAGCGAATGGGGTGCAGAGGGGCCCATGCGATGCCCCATGCAGAGGTTCAGCTGGAAAGGGCAGCTTTCCTCCCCCTCTAGGACTGGCCTCCAGCTCTCTGCACCCAACAAACAGAGCCAAAGCCAGTGACCACGCTGGGAATGGAGGTGGCACCAGGAACGAGACTGGGAAGTAAGAAAAAGATTCACAAGACGGTGAGGGGTCTAAGGCCTTCATGCACACCCCTTGCTAAACCCACGCTGGGATCAGGCTGCCTTAGCAACATTTTTCTTTGTTATTCTCCTGCAGTAATGGAAAATAGTATATTGGAAAAGTCAACCTTCAGCAATTCAGTCTCTAGGGAAGAGCACAGCTGCCATTATTTACAGAAAATGAAAAATCAAATAGCTAATGTTGTGAGAACAAAATTGCATGACTGTAGGATTGCTGAGCACCAATTATCCATAAAAAACAGCACAAGGAAAGACAATTAAAGCAGTTAAAACTCATCAATACATTCTGATAAAAAGAAAAAAAATAGCTAATCATAACACAATGCTTTGATGACCTTGCAAGGATGGTTACTTTCTTATTATTCTTTACACAAAGCCAGATCCAAGCGGGTCAAAGCAAGAGCAAGCACGTGCATAATTACACTCCTGTAAGACGCAATCTGCCTAGTGGCGGGCGAGCCGGGCACGAGGAGGTCCCCCTGTCTTGTTGCTGTTTCCCTGGAACCAACAGCTTACTAAAATGGCAGTTATTGATGGAAAAATCGCAGTAGAACACAGCCACATTCTAGCCCTGCCCTTTCTTTTGCGGGCCTGCGGAGCCGCTCGAGGGCACGAGGAGCCCCTCCACGCCTGCCCACCGCTGGGTCTGGATCCCCGGGTGCTGCCCGAGCTGCTGCCAGGTTCTAGGTGGCTTCCCTTAAGCCTTGGTAAAACTTCTCTAAAAACAAAGCCACGCAAGATGCAGGAAATGAATCACTTCCCCAACACCACTGACATAAGGTATTTTTAGTAATAAGATAAAGCAAAACTGTGGAGTTTCAAATCTTCTATTTTAAAGAAATACATGTGCAAATGAGACACGACCCTGCAACCGGATCCATACAGCTGACCCCTCATGGGAGCTGTGCGTGTTCCTACCTGAGCCTGCACAACTACAAAGAGCTCAAAGATCCCTGCACTTCAGAAACTTTTTGCCTCTGTGTTTCATTCTGCAGGATCAGAATAAAACACAAGGCTAGAATAGTGCTAAAACAACACACTGGAAAAATAAAATGTTTTCAAAATAACAGGAAGTCACTTGGTATAAACCCATGGAATTAGAGGCAAACAATTTCTAAAAACACAGGGTCCCACCTTTCACGTTTTCCTGTGTGAGAATCAGAATGACTATCAATTAGAAATCAACAATCGGAGCTACAGTATGAAAAAATATATTTCTGTATTTTCTTATTTGCTCACAAAAAGACAAAGAGAGGAAATTCCCTAACTTCTGTCCCTTCTTTTTACCCTTCCACCATCTAAAATCCCTTGGAGGGCATTGTACCCATCCTCCAGAGTTCTCATGGGTTGTAGCAAAACTTTTTCACACCATATTCAATGAGTTCTTAGCAGAAAAGTTCATTATTTTTATAGAGGCAATAGTAACTGCAGAAAACAAGAGGTCTGTGCAACTGCACATTGTTTTTGCACAATGGAGGGAGTGTGTTCCCTGCTCCATTTTCAAGTACAATATTAGTACTTTTAGACCATTCAAGACTGCCACGTGACTCAGGCACTGCAGTATTTACAATATAAGTAGCAGCAGTGTTTTAATATTCTACTTCAGATCTCTAGCAGATACCAATTATAAGCACGTTAATAATATATTAATTATACTATAATATTAACATATTCTGAATATACTAGATGACACAAGGTGCCTGGATTTAGTTCATCACTACTTACTGCAGACTCGTAGGAGCAAGAATGTATTATAATCCTAGCAACTGAATCTCCAATTGAAAAGCACATGTTTAGCTTTAGGCACAGGACAGATCATACACTGCTGAAGCTGGGGGGTTGGAGGGAACACTGAAAGACACCATGTGTTATTCTGAGACACTAGATTTCCATTCAATTATTTTCAGATTCCCAGCTAACTGAGGTAACTAGTTAACTGCAATAGCAACTGTCCCTCGTTACCACAGTTAGCTGGTGGGCTGACACGTGTTCTCAGGAGCACGTGAGCTTGGGCAGACATGGCACTGCGCAACAGGAACCGAGTCACACGGGAGGAATTCCCCTGAGGAATCGGATCACAAACCATATTCAAGCCTCTCTAGTAGACTGCTGAACATCTCTTACTGTGGTAGCTCTCTTACAGCATGACCAACCCAAAGACACTTCAGCAAACAGACTCATGGATTTCCACAGGTTTTGGGACCCTAGTCTGCTGGCTGCTAGGTTAAGTTTGAACTTAACCAGGTAGCAATTTATCTTTTGCAATTCATTTCACTCCACAGATTTCCTCACTTAGGCTCTCTGAAACCTTTCCAAGGGGAATATATTCAGTTCCCCAAGAGGCTGCTTACCGTCCGCTGCTTCGTCTCCTCCGAAGTTCTGTCGGTAGAACAGCATCAGCTCTATGTTGTAGCACTTGTAGATGGTCACAAGCAAAATAAGCAGAAGAAGGATGGCTCCCAATCCTCCAGCAAGCTCTATTTTGTAGATCAAATCTAAAATTGGCAAAAAAAAACAGCGCAGTTATGAACTTTCCAGACTTTGATTGTTTGAGTCGATTGTACAATCTCACACACAATTGCATGACTTCCTATTAGAACCACTGCAACGTTAAGGATGCCCGATCTTTTGTTCACTACCTATTATTTAACTTCACTGATTTACTTCTTCTACTGCCAGGCTGAAATTGCCATCCAGAATGCATCTGAGGCTATAATCATAATTCTTCTGCAAGGGAATTATGTAGTGATTTTACACTGAGAATTAATCAATCTTTAATGAGCTTGTGGAGTTTGACTGAATCTTGTCTTGGTAAAGTACACCTAACACTGCGTGCAGCACGTGAGAATAAATATACGAGACATATTCTACCCCTTTTCTGAGACTCTAGTCCCGCAAACCAACGTTAACTTTGCTTTTATATCCGTCAGTGGGTTGATGTGACCCTGCCAAACCAGACTTGCAGCTGAATCGCTGGAGAACTAACTGAGCATCTAGAGCACCCAAGATAACGTGAGAAGCCAGGAGTACGAATCTGGATGCTAAGAACTACTTCGTTTGAGTTGTGATGGCTACAAACGGAGTTCTTGTATGCTTGTTTAGTGCACATTATATTTTAATGGGAACTGGCGCTAGTTAAAATCTCCTACCGGGATGCTCTTGCTAGGAAACATCACAAACAGTTTGTCTCAAAGTACTTCGCAAATTCATTCCAACGCAATTATCCATCTTTTACAACTGGGGAAACAGAGGCATAGCAGAGCGAAGCAACGTGCTCAAGGTTGTTCAGGAAGCCAATGACAGACCAAGATAAAAAATGTAAAATACCAATCCAGTGCTCGACCTGACATCATACACCAACTGCCACAGTATTGTTGCTTAGCCTGAAATGTCCTCTGCGCACAATATTGCCAGTAACCCTACTTGGTGCACTGTATAGCCATAAAAGACACAAGATGACAACAGCCTATATTAGTTTAGATAAGATGTCATGAAGATATTTACTGCTCTGATAAATACAACATGAAGATGTAAGAACTGTAATAGTAGAGAGAGAAAGTTTTTGTGACCTTCACGCTTCTAAAACTTAGGTCAGAAAAAAAATTACTGCTATGTCATTCGTGTCATACTCGAGACAAAAAGAAAATTAGCTGTGTATCTTTTGGGGTTACTCTTGCCTTCCCATACCTTGTATTTCAATAATTAAGATCAGATGTCAAGCTATTCCCAATTTATATTATCTCTGATGTCTGTCTGGTGAGGAGTCAGGGACTAATAGATGGAAAAGGTTCATTATAAGAGCAGTTTAATCTCTCTGAGAATACAGGGAATTCAAAGGACTTTTATCACACTGCATGGTAAAGCTGGCATATGCACTTGAGGTAAATCTGGTTAAATGGACAGCAAAATTGGTTAAAACCATTTTTCAGTGAAAAAGCAACTTTTCATGTTGTACTGAAATTTTCCTCTCAGGAAATTGAGATTATTGCAAGATTGCCAGGTTAGAGAGAAAATGAAGAAGGGCATTCAATTCTAAACTGACCTATACACCTTGCAAAGTAAAGGTCCAAGGACAGAGCCTTCTGTATAAATTGTATTTATTATGTTGTATGGATTTGCTTTGGCCTTTCTAATACTCATCCTTGTGCTTCATAATTGTCCTCACTTCCAGAGTTAAGAAGGCAGAAGGCCAAGGCTTTTGGGCTTTGTATTTCTGTTGGACAGCGGAGGCAATGGAAAAAAGCCCCAAATGCTCAACTTGAGCACTGCCTCTGCTCAGTGCCTTTCTCCTCATGTGGTTCTCACTGAAGCCAATGGGAAAGGCAGTTGAGTTGAACCCGGGGAAGGAGCTGAATCTGGACTGTTGCCACAATAGTGACTAAGAGCCCATAAGCAATGACATTCAGATAGACTCAAGTGTGAAGTAATGCAGAAGGATTCAGCCACAACACATTATCTACAGGATTGTGCTCTCTGAAATATTCAAAGTATTAGGTAAATACCTAAGAAGAACCAAATATATCTTAGAAAGCTCCTCCTTATTAGTTAAAATATATGCATATATATAAACATGTTTCCTTAATGTCTTGAACAAAGGTAGCCTTGCTGAAATTAAGTGTTGAGACAACCTCACTGTAATATTTACTTTTGTTTAAATGTACTGCTTTTTTTCCAAATAACTTGACAAGCTATTTCTGTCCCAGGACAGTTATTTTACTACTGTACTTAGACTCCTGTTAGAAAAACGCAGGGATCCTGGACTGAGCTCCTGCCTGGAGCGGGTGGTTGGGGAGGCTTTTTTAGATGACACTGTCACCTCGGCTCTGAGCGAGTGCATGGAGAACATGGGAACATCACTGGGTTCACAGCCTGCATGTGTGCCCAGGGGAAACATTTCTTCTCTTTTGGTAAACTAACTTACAGCCAAGAATAACAGCAGAGGCCTGGGCAGTTTATTAATTCTTCAGTTAATCTCCTGTGCTGATGGCTCTGTGGTTTCCCATTACTGTTGGGGCCGAGTGTGAAATCCTTCCTCACTTTCCCCACTGTTTTATAGCTTTTTTCCCTGCTAATATCCTGCATTTTCAAGAGATCGCAATCAGATTTAAATGTCACTCTCCTTACAAACAGGAGAGGCTGTTGAACTAACCTGAGAACGGTAATGAGATCCTGTTCCACTGCTTACGATTTTATGTCACAGTCAAAACCAAATGGTTTGCTTTGTGCTACACATGATTTGTCAGTACCGGTACTCCCACTTCTAGAGTATCAAGGAAACACAATATGGGGTAATTCTCCATTGATTTGTAGCTCCCACTGCAATGTTTTCATTCTTGTTTCAGTTAAAATCAAAATGCATGGCAACCATTTCCAGGTTTCAATTTAAACAGGAAATCTAGGAAGCTGGAGAAATAGGAGAACATCTGACCTCACTGCTGGGCTACATATTCTAAGAAAAGCATCTTTTAACTCCCTCTGCCACACTGTTACCTATGGGCTGTTGTCTATGAACTTTAGGTCAAATTTGTAGGGTGTTTAGACTGAAATTTATCAGGGACCTGATTCCAGGCAGGCACATCACCTGCAGAGCTTGTTCACCAGAGACTAAACAACAGTTCATGAAATTTCTCTACAAACAGTAAACTGAAGCCATAACCCAAAAGCCCATTAGCTCTGCTCAGCACATACACTTGCGAGAGGCCAGCAGGACCCCAGCCCCAGGCTCAGCGGCTGGTGGGGACGCGTCCTTTCCTGGGGGGCAAGAGTTTAATAATAATAATAATAATAATAATAATAATAATAATAATAATAATAATGACCTTTCTTGCGCAGCAGGACACTGGCATGCTTTCGCCCATTCCTGTTTTCCACGTGGCACGTATAGTTTGCCAGGTCTGCCTCTTCCACAGCATCAAAGGTGAGCGCCAGTTCCACTTCCTTCTCTCCGAGATGTTCTCTGATGAGTCTGGAAGGAAGGATACAGCCTTCTCTTAACTGACTTAAAGGAAGGAAGATACCTGAAAGAATCATGACTTTTTTTTAAACACAAGATATGAAGTGTCCCAGGTCTCTTGCACTCCCAGAGAACTTGGAGGAAATTAAAGGTACCAGGAAAAAATTTAATAGAAGGAACTTCTGTGCTGTCTAAAAGCCTCTCTTCTTTCTATGTTTGTACCAAGGAGCTGAACCAAGCACAGGAAGAGCATCGGTAAGTGCAGCAGTTGCCCCTAGCATGTAAACACTAGAATTAACCTCAGCTCCACTGCAATTAACATGCTAAAACAAGTGTCTTTTTAAAAATAGCAAAAACTCACTTTCCAGAGTAGTAAACATGCACTACTAAGCCATAGCTGAGCAAATTATAAGGCCATATATTAAATCTTGTCCTATGTTTTGGAGACGCTGCAGCAGGAGTTGTGCTACTCTGTAGAAATCTCCTCATTTTGGAGACAAGATTCTGACTTGAAAAGGGGACGGTGGCAAGAACAAGAGCTCTTTGCTCTTTTGAGAGTGCAAAGAGGAAATGCAAAATCCTCTCTAAAGCAACAGAAAGCTCCAGCAATTTCAGGCCAGAGGTGCAGTCTCTTCATGCGATTATTGTGATGCAGACATTAAAATGAATGCAAAGTAAACGCAAGTGTTTTCTGATGATGACTTAGGACTAAAAATAAAACACCCTATTCCCTTCAAAAGACTATCAATTGCTCAAGAAAGTTAATGCTTCTTTGAACGAGGAAATGTAACGTCAAGTATAATCTGCCAGATCCATTTGATCCTGATTGTGTTCTGTTGCGTAATGTGTAAGGGGATAAACACAAACACACGACGCATTCACAGTCACCGCCGGCGCATGCGGCACCACGACCAGAACGGCAGCTTTTACCCAGCAAAGAGAGTGCAGCACACTGAGAGGCAAAGGAATTATAAATAACATTAACTACACTAAAATAAGAAATGCTTTCTTCAGGGTTGTTTAA
This sequence comes from Crypturellus undulatus, assembly GCA_013389825.1. Lineage (NCBI taxonomy): Eukaryota > Metazoa > Chordata > Aves > Tinamiformes > Tinamidae > Crypturellus > Crypturellus undulatus. The sequence goes on along the minus strand of VWPW01009325.1, from coordinate 8,506 downwards.
TGGAAGTCAGACACAGGCAAGGAAGGGCTATTAATCCCAGTGCCGTTTGCACTGCATGGACACCGTTTCTCCAGGACAGTAAAATGACTTTTGTTAACAGCAGTAACCCCCCAAACTTCTCTGTTGCAAACTAAAGTTGTTTTGGGTGTTCAAAAATGCACCTTTTATTATGGTTGGTGAATCACTTCATACAGCAAATGTGAATCTGCATTTAAATACAAATCAGAACAGAGGTGTTTGTGCATTGCACTTAAGAATCAAAAATCTAAGCATTTAAACTACTTACTTATGGTAAGACTTCATACAGCTTTTAAAGGCTTCGACAGGCTAACAAAAACCTCAGGACACAGAGTATTCCCAACAATTTATCTTCTTTTGCTATAGCTGAAAAACTTGCAAAAAAACAAGTAAAAAAGCACTTTTTTTTTTTTTTTAAGAACAGGCGTATGTCTTGTTTTAGAAAAGGTTGAATTGCATGTTTTTTGCAAATTCATCCTCATTTATTCTCCACTTCTGCACTTTCTTATTGTAGCCCTGACTGTAAGCGCTGAAAATAATGCAAGAAACGCTGAATTTGTATCACCTCTGGCCAGAACAGAAACTGCCCAAGACACCCCAATCTGTTTGCAGACTCCAATTTTTATCTTGTGTTTCATCAGTCTAAATGCTTGAGAGTCTGATAAATCAATTCTCATTTAGCTATTAATAGTCTATGTATATAGTAGAATATTTTGAACTTCAGAAAGTTTTTCTTCTCTGTTTGTAAACAGTATGCTCCACAAATTTTAGCCTAAAAATCATGCTGTAGGGAACAAATAAAGCCATTAGCAAAGAAGGTATCTGGGATGTTCATCTGGAGCATTTTGAATGTTCAAGTCGTCCTGTGTTTGCTACAGTCAGCATATTTTACCTGTGGTAACAATCATGAAGACAGACTACAGTTTAGGTAGAATAAACTAGTATTGTGAATCTATTTTAAATAAAATAATCAACCCCTAAAACTACATTTAAATAATATCTCATCATCTAAAGAAGCTGCTTTCAAAAAAAGGAATATGAACTTAGATTTTTTTTCCACTTATTTTCATGCTAATTGCAATCTCTACAAAGACAACTCCTTAAAACAGGCCTTATCATGCAAATACTAACAGATGTTTAAATCTCATGTTGGTAGAAAGTGTGGGAAGCTCCCAGTGGGGTTAAATCTTTTCTTTCTTTCTTTTTTTAAACGAATACTATCCAGCTTATGATCAATTAGTGCCACCAATAAATTCAGTCACCTAAAATTTTATAAGATATATATAGAGCCTTTAACTGATTGTCTTTTGTAGCTGATCCAGAGGACACTGAACACAGTATTTTGGGGGAAGAAAAGGAAAACAGTGTCAACAAGCTAAACCTCAAAGCTGCAACAGTGTTGGTTCCATGTGCACAGATGAGGTTCTCTCCCTGTCAGGGTTGGTGGGAACTTTGCCAGTAACGTTACTAGCATATGTCAATTCCCACAAGTTGAGAAAATAATGTCTTTTTTTTCTGCTTTGATGGACAAACTGTAAGAGTAATTAGATCACTTAATGCATGCATAAATCAATGGTGCTTGTCAACACCCAAACAGGATGAAAGGATAAAATGTGGGTGAAATTAAAAAAATATATATTTTTGCTCAAGCTGCAGCATTTTATTTGATTTTAAACAAAACATTTCATTTTGTCTAGTGGTTATTTATCACTTAAAGAAAACAGACTTAAAAAAAGAAGTGTCAAAAGTGTCATTTCGGGCTAAAAATGTTTTCTTTGAAAAATGTCCAAACAGTGTTTCAGATTTTTCAATTACCTGTCATGCTTTTCCCATTGCGTTTATGCATTAAGTGAACTTGAAGTTACAAATACTTCTCCTTTGAAATGATGTTTCCCTGGAATTCTCATGTTTGATATGATCATCTAAAGGCTCTAAGAAATCTTTGCTTGGGTCTCTTCTCAGGATCAAGGCATTAACCCCAACTTTTACTATTCTACAAGTGAGTTGGGACTTAACAAAAGACAAATTTCTATTCCTTAGATAGTTGAGGATCTGGACTGTTAAGAGAGATGTGAACCTTAGTCATTGCTTCAGAAAATTGCTAACAATAGTCTGTAGATAAGAGATTATTAGTTTGCATGTGAGAATTCTCCAAAGAAAAATAGCTCGAGTAACAATCCAGCACAGCAGCCTCCCATCTCAGTCCCTCCTCTGCATCCTGGTTCTCATCCTTTGCCTGTAAATTGTCTACTTAAATAGTACAAGTTTTCCAGGAGAGGGCTGTCATTTCCCTACATCTCTGCAAAGTACCGAGGGCATCACAGAAGCAGTGACAGTAACATCCTGCCTTCCTCCTTCAGCGCCGCCACATCTGCTCGGAGCATTTTGCACCCGTTAACTTGCGTGGATGAGAAGGCCCAGTGTTGAATTAAGCAGCAAGAGAAGATAAAGCTGCAGTTTAACAGGTCTCCATTCACTACTACTCACATCTCTTGAATGAGTTGAACTATTTGCACTTAAAAACAAAGAAGTGATAGGGGGAAAAAAAAAGAAAAAAAGAAAAAAAAGACAAACATACTCTTCAAGTAGAGCATTATGAGGTATTTGCAAAGTGTTCTGCAGCATCACCCAAAACCAAAAGCAACTCATAGGTGGCCAGGACAGTAATATTTATTGCTGAAAATACTTCTTTGCTGTGGTGGAGAGATGGGGTTGAAATTTGCTCTGGGCCTCCCTGCTAACCAGGTGCAAGTGACAGCTCTGTGGGCTAATTCCTTGTTTAACAGCCTCATTCAATTTACATGACATTTTTATTATTGCTGGGGAAAACTCACCTGTCAAGCAAAGTCTCCTTTGCCTTTTACCCCTATGAATTTCCAACATTTAAGGAGCTTGATTCAAGAGTAGTCAATGAGGCTGCTGAAAGAGAGGTCCATCACCTGTGCCCTGCAATGCTGATTAGTTGCTTTTTGTTATGAGCTCTCTAACAAAACCTAATAAATAACCATAAACCCAGGGCTACACATATTATTTATTGTCAAGTGTATTTACCAAAACTAATAGCTCCATGGCTTTGATTTTAACAGCAATGCTCAAGTCACATGCACCCTTATTTCAGTGCTTTCATGAAAACACAGATTAATTGACTTGTAAATAAGTAATGGATGTTTTAGATCCCTACAGTGCATTAATGTGCAAACCTGCTCCCTCCTCAAGCACAGAAAATCCAGCAACATAAGGGATGGATATTCTCAGGGCAAGGACAGCACCAAAGAGTCAGATGTCTACCACCAAATTCATATAACAACTTCAGACAGGGGATATAAAGTTAAAATATTAAAAACTTGTCAAAGGAGTAACACATGGAGAGTTCTGGTCTAGTTGTAACTGTCCCCAATTATGTAAAATTTCTCAGCATTAACAGAAGTGTGTGGATAGCACCATATAGAAGCAAAGTGACAGGGAAAGTGTCTAACTGGCAAGCTCATTGTGGCATCAAGCTTACAACAGCCATGATATTTTTTGAAATAGCCCAATAAATAAGACTGGATGGAAGACGTGGACTGGTTGAGGTGCTGAGAGAACAGTCAGTGCTGCTTAGCTTTGTGAAGACCACGTATCCATAATGGGATGCCTGAGCGAGAGCTGTCACTGGGAAAAGTCATTTGCAAAAAGTTCCTACCGCAGTTGCCATAGCTACTTTTAAATCAAAAACGGGATGGCCTCTCGTAGTGCTGGTAATGATGCTGCAGGCTTTGGTAAATGCTGTGCTTTTAATGCTGGCTGTGATGCAGGAGACGGGCTATGTGTTAAGTAGCTTTACTGAAGTCTCACTGAATTGTGAGGGGTCTATAAATTGAGTCAGAGCATTTTAGCAGGGGGAGGAAAGAGTTGCGACACGGTTTGAATCAAGAATATGCAATGAAATGGGGCAAAGACATACAGGAACAACCTTTTCAAACTCTAGTTTCACTCACAGAAATGCACATAAAGGACCAGTTTGGAAGGTCTTTAAATGCAAACCTCAAATTGTCCTTCTGATGTGAAGGAGGAACGTGACCAAAATCACTCTGTTCATATAATGAGTCAAATGCTCATTACTTGCAATGACAGAAGCTTCCAATAATTGTTTTCTGTGTCAGAAGCCCAGAAGGGGATTGTACACTCAAAGCCTTCTGAAAATAAATGATAAACTTTGTCTGTACGCAATTACGAAGCAATGTTGGACCAGCTAGTTTATTTTAATAACTAGTGGTTGTTACTAGTGGTTATTATGGCCTGAACTTCCAATTACTGATCACACAATAAAGGAATCTTTTTCTCTTCTTGGTCCCAAAAATTACTTTTAGAATGAAAGAAAAACTCTGAAATTACACCAAAAGAGAGCAATGAAACATGTAAAGATTTTGGTTTTCTTTCTGATCTACATTCTTCACCTGTGCATGGGAGATGGGACCACCTTGTCCATTCTATAATCCTAGCTTAGTCCTCGCCCAAAGAGCTATTGATCTAGTAATTATTTATCAAGGGAGATGAGAAGATCCTGTCAGGTACAAAATTCACGAACTTTCATGGGGGATGCAAGCAATTTTTTTTTTTTTTTTTTCATCGCAACCGACACAGTTGATGAAAATCAGCATCCAGAACAAGCCAAGTTCAAGGTGGGCATCAGATATCCACACACGGTGTCTTCTTTCTCTCTCTGAAATGCAAGGGTGGAGGAAAAATACCACTATCCTTAGAAAGTCCTGGTTAAGCCATATTGAAAACCATGTCACGGGTAGACAATACATTTAGCAGAGAAAAAGCACGGGCACTTTGACAGGGGACTATTCATCTTTAAGATTAACAGTGATGCTGAAATTGATGACATCTTCCAAAGGCTGCCCCAAGAGGCAGTGGCCAGGACCATTTCCACACGAGGATCAAATCACCCCCAAAACAGTCGGAGATGCGGCAGCATGGGATTTGGTGATGGATTCTCAGATGCATGGACAGCAACTACTCCTCCAGAGGTTATCCCCTAGGAACTCCCACTGCCCTGCTTCCACCTCATTCATCACTTTAGACAGCTCATATTATAAGCCCGTTTAAAATAAAGCAGCCTTTTGGGACATACCATATACTTAACAGTAAGTACTCCAAAAAGTACCTGACTTCGCCTTCTCTAATGTGACCTTCTAATTCTTCAATGAATTTTTCCCCTTTCATCCAGTAGATCATGGGCCCCGATTCTCCGCTGAATCCGAAGAAGGCTCTGCAGGCCACGCTCAGCGGGTTGCCTGAGGACGACAACCAGAGCAGGGGTTAGAGCCATCGCCAGGGCTGCTGAGGAGAGAAGGAGTACAACAATTCTCAATGCTTTATCTAAAATTCCCCACTTAAAAAAAAAAATGAAAAAAAGGAAAACAACTATAAACCATAGGAAAAAGGATGATGTGGATTTGATTTTGCAGGAAACCGCTGTGGAATGAAACTCTGAGGTTATGCATCATTTCATGAGCAGTGAAGTCTTAGTAAGCTACTCAGAGGGCTTTTGAAGACTTCCAGTGAGTAAGAGGTGCCAGTGAGCACCCAACATCACTTGTGCTGCTTTAAACACCTTCTAGCAAAGGCCCGAACTTCAAAGCACTGCTTGAGCAAAGGGCAGAGAGTTCTCCCTTCCAGTTATTCAAAAATATTCCAAANATAAACCATAGGAAAAAGGATGATGTGGATTTGATTTTGCAGGAAACCGCTGTGGAATGAAACTCTAAGGTTATGCATCATTTCATAAGCAATGAAGGCTCATGTCAGATTGGCTGTTAAAAAGAAAGAGGTTTCTTGATCAGACTCGTGGGAGCTCCACCAGGATTGCAGAGTGCCCTGGAGAGGCAGGTATTTCACTGAGCTTACTTACGGCTGCCTCTCTACCTTCCTCACTTAAATAGAAAACAAATGTCAATGAAGTCTTATTAAGCTACTCAGAGGGCTTTTGAAGACCTCCAGTGAGTAAGAGGTGTCAGTGAGCACCCAACACCACCTGAGTTGCTTTCAACACCTGCTGGCAAAGGCCTGAACTTCAAAGCACTGCTCAAGCAATAGGGCAGAGAGTTCTCCCTTCCAGCTATTCAAAAATATTCAAAAAAAAAAAGAAAATAAAAATTGGAAACTAGATCCAATTTCTCTCTAACAGTTCAGTGTTTATATGGGTTTCTGTTTGGCTAGGACTTTAGCTAGCTAGTCAAACACTGCAGTGCTTAGGCTGCCAGGACAGATGGTCGTCTGCCTGCAGAAGAAAGAAAAAAGCCCCAAGTGAAGCCAGGAATTTGGGAGATCCATGCCCATTCCCCATAGTCAGATACAGCTATTGCACCCACTTCTCTTTGCCCCCTTTACCTGGCACAGGTCACAAAGTAGCTGTGAAGTTACCCCCTAACTTCGGGGACAGGCCTCATCTGATGGCAACGAAGCCTCCTACACATCTTGCAGGATTTGAACCAAATACAGAGAGTCCAAATAACGGACTACAGTATATGGGGAAGAATTTTTTTTTATGCTACTCACTCACACTGCTAGTAGGAGACTTTTCTGACATTGAAATAGAGGAGGCCTCTACTTTTCAGGAAGGACCAGTCACTTTGAGCACACTGCTTGGTTGAGCATGAGCTAACAGACTTCCTACACCTTTAGCTGTTACCTCGTGTGTGACAGTGACAACTGACCGGCTGTGCATCAGAGCTGTAAGGTAAAACGCCTTTGCCTAACCCCCCTAAAGCTGTGCTCGCAGTTGTCTGTCTATAATTTCAATGCCCAGCATAAGGTTTGTCAAAAAACACTGGTAGTTCAGGACACAGAGCATCCCAGCCACTGAAAAACTGCTGCCCTTCAATTGTTTTCAAGAGCCCAAATTGCAGGTCTTTCTGAAACATTAGTGTGCAGCAAGAAAAGAAAGTTTTATTACTGCAGTAGAGTTAAACTATGTTTCTCAAAAAAAAAAAAGGAAAAAAAAAAAAAAGAAATGAAATCAGAATGTTTGCCCTGAAAATGTTTTACAATCTATTTCATTATCTCCATATTCACATGAACTCTGCTAGCACAGCTGGCCTCTGGCCACGTGCTGGTGCTGACAGATTACACACGACCAGCTCAAATGCTCAGTAGACACAAAAGGCTGGAAAACCACCCCTCTGTGCATCCCATGAGATCGCCCACAGCCCTGACGTTTCGAGCTTCGTCAGCTGATGAAGAATCCAACAACATTTCCAGGCAAACATTTAACTGCACCACAAGACGCTGTCACAGAGGCCACTTTTATTCTGGTGCCTCTTGTGCTCATGGGGACAGGGGCAGCCCCTGAGGTGCTGGCGCCTTCCCGCGCCAAGGGGACAATTTGAGCCTCTGGCTCCATCCATCTCACATTTTTGTGACATGCCGAACGCCAGGTGCGAGGTCTTTCGTGCTGCCTGCCTCAGAGTCATGATATGTGTCTATTTAAATGCCACTTAGTGACTCCTAGCATGCGGCTGCTGAGCCCATGCTTGATTTTAATGGAAAAAGACAATTAGAAGAACATGAAAAAGAAAAAGGCTAGATACGGCCTATCAGCAATGACAGTATATGCCCTCTCCTTGGCAAACCATGCTGGGCATTAAGCATTACAGGCAGAGTATTTTGCAGGGTGTGTTATTTTTCCTCAAAACAGCTATTTTTACTCAAAAAAAAGATGAAGAAACAAAAATATTCTAAAGTGAGTCTAAGATTTCTATACATGCCGAGTACATAGCCTGAGGTGGTATGTTTGGTCTGAAGAAATAAAAACATTTCTGAACAAATAGGAAGAGCTAAAAAAAATCGCTGTTGGTACAGAGCTTCTGGAGTCAACAAAGGCAGGATGGGGCTGGGGAGGAAGCGTCAGCACCGTCACTGCAATGGGCTGGGTGCCCTGGACCTGCCTGTGCAGATCTGCTTCCCAGCTCTGCGCCCCGGGACAACCTGCAGAATAAATTGATTTAACCAACGGGACTGGCAACACCTGAATAAAGCCATGGTCCATCTCATCTGCTAACCCATCACAGAAAGGTCTAAGCAATTGTATCACAGGGAAGAGCACAGTTTTATCTCAGCAGCAGAACGATGCTTGTTTTGGGTTCAGCTGATCTGTCCTTGGGCAGAAAGAATCACAGAATGACTAAGGTTGGAGGGGGCCTTTGGAGATCACCTTGACCAGCTCCCCTGCACAAGCAGGGCCACACGTGCAAGAATGGCTTGATAAGACCTCAAGATCCCACCCAAATGCAAACTCCCCCACACTGCTCTTCCCTTCTCCAAGCTCAGGCAAAAAAATCCATGCTACAAAAGAGCTGGGAGGTTGCCTTCTCCTGACACACTAAGACAGCTAGTGGCAACCTGGTTCCCCACTTTTCAGGGAATTCCAACCAATTCCTATCTGACAGCGCAGAGAAACAGGGCACATCCATTTGCATTTCACCCTAAGCAAGGAGATGCT
>VWPW01009324.1:0-11094 GCA_013389825.1 Crypturellus undulatus | reverse complement strand
CTCTTAGGAAATCATCACTAATCTCATGATGTTTTGCATTTTCCCCAGAATCTCTGACTCAAAAAACAACACAATATTCCAATACCATGATGTTGCCTTATCCCTTTGTGCCAGAAAAGCAGATTTGTCCTCAGAGAAGCAACCAGCACCACCCTTTGGTCCAACGTCTTACCAGAGTCAACTCTGTTGCACTAAGGGTTAATTCAAATCACTTGGTAGACCAAGTCAGTTGCACATGCTGAATTTCTGTATTTCAATTACAACAACCAAAAGCCACTGCATAACTTTCTGCTGTCACAACTTGCTGTGGGACATCACTGTACTCAAGAGCATGTCTAAAGGGAGGAGAACGTGCCAACACAAGGACACTTCTTTGTGTGCCCTTGTCCCTGTGTGCGGGCAACACGGCTCCCACGCTTGTGTCACCGAGTGACTTGGGGCTAGCTCGGAGAAGGAAGCTCGATGGTCTTTGATCTTGCCCAGAATTGCCCTTGTTAGCTCTCCCTTCTCTCACCTAACGAGGGAATTTCGGTTGAGGGCTTCTTCCCGTGACCACAATTGCGGCGGGCAGAAAGTGGTGACTCTGCGCGGCTGCGGTCGGGGATGCGGTGCTATCTCTTGGGAGCCTCCGATTCCACTGTGTGGAGGTGCCACAAGCAAAGGACATCACTGCTAAGACACAGTATCCTCACCTCTGCAGCACCAAAGAGATGGGCCATAGGGGTAGAGTTTCTTTAAGTTTTNTTTGATCTTGCCCAGAATTGCCCTTGTTAGCTCTCCCTTCTCTCACCTAACGAGGGAATTTCAGTTGAGGGCTTCTTCCCGTGACCACAATTGCGGCGGGCAGAAAGTGGTGACTCTGCGCGGCTGCGGTCGGGGATGCGGTGCTATCTCTTGGGAGCCTCCGATTCCACCATGCAGAGATGCCACAAGCAAAGGACATCACTGCTAAGACACAGCACCCAGCACAGATGGGTCCTCACCCCTGGGGCACCAAGGAGATGGATCATAGGGGTAGAGTTTCCTTAAGTTTTGGAAGAAACTAAATGAAATTAAATGTCTTTTTTGCGTTTAATTTCATGAGATTAAATGTCTGGGATGTCACAGTGTGGTGACATCCCAGACTATCCTATTTCCAGAATCGTAACCAGTTTCAGTTGCACGGGAATATTGCGCTTGGTCGAGGAGCAGAGCTGAGCACAACACGTGGATGCTCCATGGACGGGGCTGCCTTAGCCAGGCTCAAATATGCGGATCAGGAATTCAGGCTCGCAGGCAAGTCTTGTGGTCGTACGTACCACCCCAGCGGCCAGGTTTCATTAAAAATTGTGATGTCGGTAAGTCATTTAAGGATTGAAGGTGGAGCAGGCCTGGATTTTATTTCCATACCCCTGAGGTGTCTCACTTCCGGAGCCACGGACACTAAATTTGTATAAAAGGGTCCATATTGAGGTGTTTCTCCAACCATTTTTGGTTTCTCCTGCCTGTTGGTGATTTGGGTGAGTCTCTTTTGGCTTGCTGGGAAGTAACGCGGTGGACGGGGCTGTGTGTTTTATAGCTGTGTGCTCAGAGCAAGAAGAGCTGGTGCTTCCATAGAGCCAGATTTGTGTAGGGCACTTAGCAAATACCTGAGCGAGGTGTAAGAGCCCGTTCCAGCCTCCTCTAATGCTCTGTTTGCCGGGTGGTTTGTGCTCTGCGCTTTCTCCATTGAGCTTCTCAGGGCAGCTGAGAGTGGCCTAACCTCCCTCCTTACCCTGTCCTAACCAGGAAATTATGGGGTTTGCAGGGATCAAAAGGGAAGGCAAAGACTTCAAAGGGGAGAGTGGGAGGGAAGATAAGGAGTGGAGACTCGCGGGCTGCGAGGACAGGCCGTGCCTGGAAGGGCGTCTGGATGGGATGAGCTGGGAAGACGGGAGAGGTGGGGAAGAAGGCAGCTCCTTGGTGCAGGCGGTAGCTACAACTTTGCCTAAAATGCCTCCACGTGGGGTTAAGTGCTCTATGGATTTCAGGCTGTTTTCTGAACATTGCTCCGTGTTCTATTGGACAGACTGTATCATAACTCTATGGACAAGGCCACCTTGTTCAAGCTGAACGTCTCCATTCCCCACAGCTCTTGTTCCTTTCTTTCTTTCAGCCTTTCCTCAGAGATGTTCAGCCAAAACGAGTACCAGTGCAAACAACCCTGTCTTCCTCCTCCCATCTTCTCGCTCCGGAATTACCCCCAGCAGAGGAGCGTGGATTCCTGTGGCTCTGCCTGCACCGTCCAGCGCTTAACTCCGTGCGTGGATCCGTGCTGCTGCGGCGGAGTCACTCAGTCCACCACCAAGTACGTGGACCTGGGCTGTAATGTTGGCCTGACGCAGTCTGCCAGGTGCCTGGACCCATGCAGCTGTGTGGGCCCCCAGTGCACGACCACGTGTGTGGACCCATGCTGTGAAGTCACCAAATGCATCACCAAGTGCGTGGATCCATGCTGTGGAGCTGTGACCAAGTGCGTGGATCCGTGCTGTGGAGCTGTGACCAAGTGCACAACCAGCTGTGTGGATCCATGTTGCAGAGAAGTGACCAAGTGCACCACCACATGCGTGGATCCGTGCTGTGACAAAGTCACCAAGTGCACCACCACTTGCGTGGATCCATGCTGTGGCGAAGTCACCAAGTGTGTAACCACGTGCGTGGATCCGTGCCAATGCACCACCACATGCGTGGACCCATGCTGCGATGAGATCACCAAGTGCACCACGACGTGTGTGGATCCGTGCTGTGGAGCTGTGACCAAGTGCACCACCAAGTGCGTGGACCCATGCTGTAAGGTGACAAAATGCACCACGTGCGTGGATCCCTGCTGTGACAAAGTCACCAAGTGTGTGACCAAGTGTGTGGATCCGTGCTGCGGAGCTGTGACCAAGTGCACCACCACTTGCGTGGATCCGTGCTGTGATGAGATCTCCAAATGCACCATCACGTGTGTGGATCCATGCTGTGAGGTGACCAAATGCACCACCTGTGTGGATCCCTGCTGTGACAAAGTCACCGAGTGTGTAACCAAGTGTGTGGATCCGTGCTGTGGAGCTGTGACCAAGTGCACCACCAAGTGCGTGGACCCCTGCTGTGAGGTGACAAAATGCACCACATGTGTGGATCCGTGCTGTGGCAAAGTCACCAAATGTGCCACCACGTGCGTGGATCCGTGCTGTAGCGAAGTCACCAAGTGCGTAACCAAGTGTGTGGATCCGTGCTGTGGAGCTGTGACCAAGTGCACCACCAAGTGCGTGGACCCCTGCTGTGAGGTGACAAAATGCACCACATGCGTGGATCCGTGCTGTGGCACAGTCACCAAGTGCGCCACCAAGTGCGTGGATCCGTGCTGTCGCGAAGTCACCAAGTGCGTAACCAAGTGTGTGGATCCGCGCTGTGGAGCTGCGACCAAGTGCGTCACCAAGTGCGTGGACACGTGCTGTGGCACTGCTACCAAGTGCGTCACCCAGTGCATGGATCCATGCTGTGGCACCGTCACCACATGCGTGGACCCGTGCTGTGGCACAGCCACCAAGTGCGTCACCACGTGTGCGGACCCGTGCTGTGGGGAGGTGCCCCAGTGCTCCTCCACGTGCTGCGGGGCCGTGCAGGCTGCCACCTCGTGCGTGGACACCTGCGGCACGGTCACTGTCACGTCCCCGTGCGCGGGCCCCTGCGTGTCCCCGTGCGTGTCCCCGTGCCCCCGGGTCTACGCCATCAGCTGTGCCGATATCTGCTGCCGCAAGCGCGTGGCCCATTGAGGCCCTCTAGTTTTCCTTACATTTTTACATAACTTCTGTATTTATTTAACGATACCTTTTCTTGTAGCTTTTCTCACAACTAAAGTGACTTTGTACCCCCAGGAGCACTGTGTGTGCCCTGCAGTGTGATCTCCTAATCCTTCTGCTCTGGGGCAGTTGGAGTAATTCCTCCCTTTGCTTTTTTTTCCCGTCTTCTTACTTTCCTGTAGATGTGAAGCAATAAAAAATACCCATCTTGGCATCAACTGTCTGCACAAGTGTCCTTCACTCTCCTGCTCCCCTTAATTTTCTCCTAAAAGACTGATCTCTTTAGAGGGGCAGCAGCTGCTGGATGCACGGAGAGATCCAGGATTCCTTCCCCACTGAATCCTGGGGAAATCTCTACTGCTCTTTGCAGGGTTCCCAGAGGATTTTTGGTAGCCCTCCATGCAAACAGGGAATGGGAGCCAAGCGCTTGCCCTGTTAGCGCTGGATTTGTTTGCAAGTTGCTCTCTGGAGAGTGAGGGACATCCTTGGGGCACGTGTCTGGCTTTTGCACACATTGAGGACAGTCCTAGGGACAGAAAGGAGGAGAGAGCGAGGAGGAAGACTGCGGATGAAGCCAGAGGACCCTCCGGCCCCTGTCCTTAAGGGATGCCCCAGGACTTCAGGCTGCGACTAACCCCCAATTGGCTCTGTCTCACTTTTTCTGCTGGAGGAGTTTGCCCAATTACGGACTGTGATAAATCACACCTGGGGACACTGCAGCGGGGCACACTGGGGACAGCGGAGCTGCCGCTGGCCTCGTGCTCCTCCCTTGGCCTGGGCAATCTTGGGGGTTCAGGCAGGACCTGCCTCCTGCTCTTGATTGGTCTGTTTCTTCAGGGAAATAAGAAAACATAGAGAGGANAGAGGACCCTCCGGCCCCTGTCCTTAAGGGATGCCCCAGGACTCCAGGCTGCGACTAACCCCCAATTGGCTCTGTCTCACTTTTTCTGCTGGAGGAGTTTGCCCAATTACGGACTGTGATAAATCACACCTGGGGACACTGCAGCGGGGCACACTGGGGACAGCGGAGCTGCCGCTGGCCTCGTGCTCCTCCCTTGGCCTGGGCAGTCTTGGGGGTTCAGGCAGGATCTGCCTCCTGCTCTTGATTGCACAGTGCTCGCAGTAGTCTGTTTCTTCAGGGAAATGAGAAAACGTAGAGAGGAAAAATGCCTTTCAGGTACATTTCTCCTTAAACTGTTTTTCCATAATATCCCTCCAATTGCATTGTCTTTAATCCTTCAGGCGAGCTTGGAAACTCAGACTTTTCAGCCAAAGGGCCGAAACCATTGCAGGGAACAGACGATTCATTTCCAGGTGGGCACCGAAATCCACCTGGAAATGAATAGGGACCCTTTTCCTCTGAACATTTACACCGTATCCATCATGTTCTATAACACTTTGGGAGAAAATCCGCCTCTGGGATCAGTGAACTCCATAGATCCAACTGCTCTTGCTGTATTCCATGGTGTGTGTCGAGGTGTCTAACACCTTCCTCAAGAATCAGGGCATTATCTTGCTTAGCAGGGTGAAAACCCTAAGGAAAACCAGATTCCCGTTGCAAAGTGTCAAGTGATCAAACATCATCAATTGTCAGAAGGCAAAAAAGTTAAAATATCTGCGTTTCTTGCTGTCGCCACAGCCAGCTCCTCTTTTCCGGCTGGAATTTTGGTCGGATGCTCACTTATCATTCTTGGTAGGACACTCACCTTCCTGCGTAAACAGGAAAAAGGGTGGATTGGCCGCGCTGGGGCTCCTCTCGGCCCCAGGAGTAATGATTTAATTGCTTGATCAAATTGTGCCGGGGATGTGGAGGAGACAAGCCACTTGTTTTCATGTGAGGCTAATTACTGTGCGCACTCAGGCTCCTGGCATCCGAGGTATGCATGGATTTATGGAGCCAGGGATGCAGCCCTGGGATACGGCTGGTCCTGGAAGCTGGTCTTGGTGCCTGGTGCCCATGGGAATATTGGATATAACCAACCCCCAGACTCTAGCATGTGTAGTAATAAAGGGAATGAGAGGGCTGGGAAGGCCTTGCTGTTTTGAAATTGGGGGGAATATCTGTGATTTCTATGAAAAAGCTTTGCTTTGGGTTTTCGCTTTGGTTCTGGTCCATTATCTGCTCTTCTCATTGGCACTCTGCCCATCACAGCAGACCCTGGTGCTGCAAGAGAGCTTGGGCTTCGCTGTGTCATTAAATGCATCTCAGAAGTAGCAAATTTGGGGAAAAATACTTCTTTCCAGACATTTGCCTGGGCCTGGAATGATGCTGCTTGGAGCTCTGAGTCACTGAGCTTAATGGAACTAGTCAACTGAGCAAATTGCTCATAAATGTAATAAAGTTTCACAAATAAGGGTCAATTAAGAATAATCATCCAGGGCTGTCTGATGTCCCCACATCCTACAACTGCCGTTCAATTTCTATCTCCTAAAATATCTAATTTTCTTGTAAGTTGTTTCAATTTCTTGCTAATCAAATATAACAATAGGATGCACAATAACCCCCTATAGAAAAAGATCAGTCTTCAGCATTGGTTTTCCAGATGAGTCGAGAGCCCCGGGTAAACATGAACCAGGTCAAAACCAGTCAGAGAAAATCTCCCAAAAAAGATGAGGAGAAGCAGCTGCTTCCAGGGAAACTGGAGGAGGAGGAGAACATGGGAGAGGTCAATCAGACAAGATATTGGACATCTAAATTGGAGCAGGTTCACTTGATTAGCTGCAGGGAACTGTCTTGTTGGGCTTTGCTGATATTTGGTTGTTTTTAGCATCATCTGCCAATGTCAGAATTTGGGGAATTTGGGGAATTTTGGTTCTGCAATGCTGTGTCTGGTCTTGCCATGAAGCAGAGCTGCAGGCAAGGCCTTGGTGTACTCATGCAGCCATGGGGACACGAAGGAGAGGAGGGGAAGGCAAGAAGGGCGAGGAAGCCAAAAGTGGTCCCAGTCCCTCAGCTCAGGTGGGTTTTGGGCAGGAATTCCATTTTCCCCATGTAAACGCTGGAAATGAATCCGTGTGAGCAGGGCTCTGTTTTCCTGTGTAAACAGGACATAGTACTCATACTGAACGGGTTTTTTTCCCCTCATTTAGCATTTGTGTAAATGATTTAATCGGTGGAATTGGCAAGAATGACAAAAACACACTAAGGGGTAGCCAAGTGCGGGTGTTCCACCGCCCTGACGAGAATATCTCCAAAAAATAAAGGCTTTCCGGTCTCTGGAGCTATCACAATCAGGAAAAGGCTTAAATACACGAATATGGAGTTCTGGGCCTAATGCCCTCATGAATGGAGGAGAGGCCCTTTGCACTGCTTTGGCAATGGCAGGAAAGATTTGGGAATGCCTGTCCCTTTGAATGGCTTGGAGAAGTCTTCCTGGGAGCTGGAGTCGTCTCCAAGTTGAAATTGCCAAATGTGAGCCTGGATAATAGACCAAGACCTTAATGAGGAAGGGGCTGGGATGGTTTTCATGGTCAAGAAGGGACTGGAGAAGCAGCTGAAGCACCGATGGCTCCTGTAGGATTAGCTCTGTCTTGCCATGAGAATTAGGACGTGATGTTTCTCATGGAAAATCCTCCCAATTGTCCACTTTCCTTAATAATAGTCATTGATTCTAACTGTATTGGAAAAAAACTAAGGTATCATTCTGACACTTACGAGGAGATGAAAATATCTGAGCGTATTAAATCTTTTTAAAAAAGCAATTAATCCAGTAGGTGCTTCTTTTTAATTACCGCATTTTCCAATTGGGAATTGCATAGCTCGGGTATTAGGTGGAAGCGGAATTTACTCAGTATCACATGCTTTTCCTGGAAGGAGGTTTCCCCCCAAATTTAGGATGTAAACAAATATGAGAAGTATGCGGAGGTGGAGCCTGTGGGGATGCTAATGGTCGGGTGTCCCTACCTCTGGGCTTCCTCGTTTCCGGAGGTGACGCCACGCAGACCATATAAAAAGGTTGGCGTTTGGATGCTCACGCCAGTCCGTTGGGCTTCTCTCCGCTCATCTGCATTGGTGAACTGGTGAGTTTTGGATTTATTCGGGAATTATGCGGTTGCTGTGTTGGTCTGGTCAAAAGAGTATATTGCTGATGGCAGAACTTTGCTCTTTGGGGTTGAGCTTGGCTCAGGGGTGGTGCTCTTTGTCCCAGGATTCCTCCTGGGATGGCGAAGAGGATGGTTGACTCTTAGGCACCTTCTTTGGTAACCTGGAAATGTCCCATCACCTCTGCAGAAGCCGACTGCCTTCCACCCTCCACGAAGGAGGGAGGAATCTACCTTCATTAACTCTTTTAAAACCTCATTAAGTCGGGAAATTAAATAAATGACTGGATGTTGCAGAGCAAGACTTGGGACTTCAGAAGAGATGGGTGGGAAGAAGGCTTGTCTGGAAGAAGGAAGCTGCAGGAGACCTTGGGGCGAAACTGTAGGAGACGAATGGGAGAAGCCAAGATGAGGAAATGCATCAGAAAGAGGAGGTGCAACCTCAGGCCAAGCCAGCGAAGATAAATCTATTTATTTTAGTGCTCCATCAGGGATATACAGCTGGAGGATTTGAAAGAGTGTTTGAATTGCGGTCTTTGGGCTCCAGCCCCTGGATTAACAGGCCGGTGTCCCATGAGCACCAATGTCCTGGTGTCCATGAAGAGACAACGGACCCTGGAACTCGTCCTTTCATTATGCAGCTCATAAGGGCATCTCATGAGGGCATCTCCCAGGGTGTTCTCATGAGGGCATCTCCCAGATGTGACTGGATGCAGTTCTGTGCAACTCGGGGTTTATGGCTCTAGTCTTTCTAGCAGTGACACTTGCCGGTTCCCAGGAAGGAAGGAGTAACCTGGAAGCATTAACTGGCATATATCTAGAACCAGAAATTAATGGGCATATATCTAGAACCAGAAATTGATTGGCATATATCTAGAACCAGAAATGAGCCGTTTCCCTGGGAGGTTTCTTGCGGTCCCTTAGTCACTTGCTATACGGGTTTTGAAGCCAAGCTCCCCACGGGGAGCATCCTCACCTCGTGCTCCTTCTCCCGCAGCATCGCCGCCACCCAACGAGATGTCCTACTACGAGCAGTGCAAGCAGCCCTGCCAGGCGCCCCCCGTGTGCTGCGTGAAGAAGTGCCCGCCGTGCCCGGAGCCCTGCAGCACCGTGTGCGTGGATCCCTGCGGCACCGTGTGCGTGAAGCCCTGCCCGGAGCCCTGCGGCACCCAGTGCACCACCACGTGCTGCCCCACGCAGTGCGCTGAGCCCTGCAGCACCCAGTGCGTCCAGCCCTGTGCCACCCAATGCACCACCACGTGCGCCCAGCCCTGCAGCACCCAGTGCGTCCAGCCCTGCGCCACCCAATGCACCACCACGTGCTGCACCACCACGTGCGCCCAGCCCTGCAGCACCCAGTGCGTCCAGCCCTGCAGCACCCAGTGCGTGGAGGTCTGCCCTCCAACCTGCGTGGACGTCTGCGCCAAGCCCTGCGCCACCACGTGCTGCACCACCCAGTATGCCCAGCCTTGCAGCACCCAGTGCGTCCAGCCCTGCAGCACCCAGTGCGTGGAGGTCTGCCCTCCAACCTGCGTGGACGTCTGCGCCAAGCCCTGCGCCACCACGTGCTGCACCACCCAGTGCGTTGAGCCCTGCCAGGCCCCGTGCGTGCAGGTTTGTGCCACCAAGTGCCCGGATAAGTGCTAGACCGTGTGCCTGGAGCCCTGCACCCGGCCCTGCTGATGGCCCTGGCTCATGGGCCTTGCAAACGGCGCCGTAATGAGCATCTGTGCAATGAAGGGTGACAGACCCACCAGCAACGTACCGAGACCTTCTCTGCCTCCTCCGCTTGCTCTCCTTGCTGTAGAAATGTTGCTCTGAGTGTCCCCAGCCTTGGCTTCCTACGCTGCCCCTTCCGCTCCTTCCTTGGCACCTCTTCCCCTTAGGAGCTCCATTGGCCAACACTGACCTGGGTGTCCTGAGGAGATTCCAGCTCCGAAGAGCTCTGCCTTTTTATTCTTTAACCCTCCTCTTGCCTTTCACGTGTATGTGTAGCAATAAAAAATGACCATCAATGGCATTTTCTGTCCTCTTGTCTTGTGTCCTTCTCTTTGTTCCTGCGTCTCCGGGTTCAAGGCCTCCTTCCTCTAGTTTTTCTCTGAAGAAGCTGCTCCGCTGAAGAAACTGCTGCTGCTTGCAAAGGTTTCCTGGCTATAAACACATTCTAGCAGAGCGTGATGCTTTCCAGCGTGGTAAGGAAAACGTGGCCAGAGATACTGAGAGATACTAAACAGGGAGTTTTGTCCTACTGGAAAATAATGATAGTAAAATATATATTGCTAAGTAAAAGGTAAAACTAAGCAGAAGAAGACCCCAAATCCAGAGGAGAAAATATTGAAGTATTCTTTAATGATTTCTTAAAAAACTAATCAAATGGAGACCAAGTGGTGCTTTTGATATCCTTTCCCCATAATCCTCGCTCAGTGGGAACAGGGAGTGAGGATTTGGTTTCCAGAGAGGAATGTTTTTGTGGTCCAGGGGCTTGGAACAAGGGTGCAGCTCTGTCCCCGGTTTTGCTGTCGACACCTTGCGCGGCTTCGGGCAGGTCTGGCCGCCTATCTGCTCCCATCGGCGCGGGGGAGCCGCCGCCGCGACCCACGGAGCCATCGGTATTTCAGGTTCATTAACATCTGCCTGGTGCAATCGTATTTTAATTCTATTGCAAATCCATTGTCTCCCTTTGGATTCCGGCCGGGAAGGGAGGCCCTTGTCTGGAGCCCATTGTTCCTGCCCTATTGTCGCGGCTCCCACCCGTCTCCCGGGCAGGCTCCGTGTCTGGATGCGGAGCGCTACTCTCCACCTACCGTGTCATTAAGGCAAGGGTGGAGGGCGATTAATCTCCAGGAGAAAAGAGTTATATTTAGGTGTGTGTAAACACTGTTACCAAATCAGCCCGCGATGAACCCGTGGGCACGAGGGTGGCTTTACCGTGGATTCCTTTTTGTGCGATTTCGGTCACCACAGTGATGGTATCGAGCATCAACGACAGGCGCAGGTGTTCGGTGCACCTGAGCCAGGAGATTTTGCACCAAATGTGCATTTTGGTTCAACAAGACAGACCAGGGGGGCAAGGATGCAGAGGGGAAGTCTGGGAACATCCATCCCTGATTCCTATCGGTGAGCCCAAACCTTTGGGGCTTCTCCAGTGAATCCTGCCACCCACAACGTCGCTGACGCCTGCAGCTCCTCGGCATCGGTGCCACCATCGGGTGCAGGAACAGCCTTGGCTGGGAGGCCACGTGCGGTG
>VWPW01009323.1:1079-22949 GCA_013389825.1 Crypturellus undulatus | reverse complement strand
TCTGTGCCCAAGCTGACCAAATCCAGCTTCTCTTGTCCTCCATCCCAACCACTTCCAGGCATTTTTAAAAATTTATTTATGTCTGGACATTTGCATAGTGATTCCACAGGGAGTTCCCCGGGAACATGTGGCACGCTGAAGGTGACAGCCAGCTTCCACGCTCCCAAAGGGCGTCTGGCCATGGCAGGCTGCTGACCCATGGACCCTCTGCCAGAACCTCTCCCTTGCTGGCAGCATCAGCCCTTCTCCACCAGACACTGCAGCTGATGCTATTTTAACAGCTGGGCTGGCCCCATTTGTGCCAGCACCAGCAGGAAGGGACATGTGCAGTGCTGGGCCCAAGGACTCCTCTTCAGGCTAGAGGAGAATGCAAGGGGGACACTGAAGCTTTGGCACTCTTGTAGCTCTTCTGGAAGCACATCAAGCCAGAGGTGCCAACTATTATTAAAGACCAAAGTACAGCCATAAAAGTTGTTTATATCTATGGCTCATTGTGCCGTTAGATTTACGGGCACATATGGCGAGGGCAGTGGGGGTGTCTCTGATACCTTCTCGATGATCTTCGCCATGTACTCTGTGCACTGGTCCTCCAGCCGCGTCAGCTGGAAGAGCTTCGCGATCCTCCAGATGCTGACGACGTTGTCCTCGTCCAGGATCTGAGCCAAGGTCCTGCCGCACAGGCGCTTGAGCCCCGGCAGCAGGTACATGTCTGCCACACACAGCACCTCGTAGGCGTTCTCTGGCGAAAGCTGGCAGCGAAAACAGGAGAATTACCCCCTCGTCCCACCCTCTCCACTTGCCACGGGTACCTTCTTCTCTCGTCTGCTAGCAGAGATTTTCTGAACTGGGGTTTGGTCCATTAGGGGGCAAGTACTAATCCCACCCCTATATCAGGAGCTCAGTCCTTCGGGGTTAGGTCTTCCGCTCAGTCCCTGCAAGGGTGGGCAGAGATTTAGGTTGCTGCATTTTGCTCCTCACAAAGCAACATCCCTGCCCTCAACACACAATTCTCAAACGTCAGCCAGCTCCTCCTCCTGCTCCCATTTTCCTGTCCTTTGGGAACTCCAAGTATCATCACAGACCTAGCAGGAGTCTGATGACATGGAGAGGAGCATGAGAAGCACTAACCTGGGTCCCAGCTCATCTGATGGAGAGAAATCACAGCTAGTAAAAAGATAGGATGGCAAAGAAGCCCTGAATCACAGTGCAAGATCACCAGGGCAGCAAATATCCATGGCCAAAAGCTCCCTGGGCAGGCTTGCACAGACCCCGGCCTTCTTGCAAGGGCAGGCACTGCAGAGATCTCAGATCAGTGAACATGTAGAAGGACAGCAGCCCCTCTTTTCTACTTTAAACACAGCTCCCAAAGAGTAATAATCTCAAGAAGTTACAGTCAGAACCAAGACTCATGAAAAAACATCTCAGTATCTAAAAGAGAAGGTCAAATCTATCCTTGATGCGAGACCTTCACCACGAACACTCTGACATCTCTATCAAAGCTGGATGAAGCACAAAGAAGAACAAATCCAGCAGCACAAGGATACCTCCAAGGACAGAAAACCTCATCCCAAATAAACTTTGCTTTGCTTTGCTTGGCATTCCAACTGGGCTAAACTCAGGTCCCCGATGTCCTCTGTTGTGCATGGCGCTGAATGCTTTCAGACTCTCGAGCTAGAAAACGGTCCTCCTGTTTCCCTCTTGGGTATTTTTATTCCTTTCAAGTGATCTGATAAGAAATGCTGTAGGTAACACTGGAGACACCACTGCCAGCTTCACTCAGTCTCTTCCCCCTGGCTGGGCAAATCCTATTTTAATCAGCCATCTGCGTCACTAACCTGGAAGCGGAGTCCTTTCTGCACAGTTCTGCTCCTGCTAACGTGCAGTGCCACGAGTGCAGTTACCCACGTGCATTTCAGCAGGGACCCTGGCAGTGCACCCTGGTTTTGGAGGAGGCCACATCGTTGCACCTAGGGACTGAGCCACGCAGGTCCAGAGCGAGGAGCTGCAACTCTGCTGCTGCACGGAGCATCACCCCGATAAAAACCAACAAGAACGCTGCTGTACACGTCTGCACGCGTGGTTGTTCATTCTGACAACTGCACAAAGCCAATTATTTCTTCCCCTACAGCTGTCCACACCGGTGACCGCCGAGCCTGCTCCGAGCAAATGCCGCAGCCGTGTAACATCCTGCAGCAGCTGTGCACAAGGATGCAAACTGTATCACAAATCCTGCCGTGCCACAGTGGTACAGCAGAGCTCTTGGGCTTATTCATCAAGTGCTGCTTTGTCCTTTCATAAAGCTCCAGGAACCGCAGAGGCTGGAGGCATTTGAGGCAGTGGTGTTGATGGCAGCAGCTCCCAGCTGTTTTGATAAAGGACAGACCTGGCAAACGTTTCCCTGAAAGCCTTGAGCCCCCACACATGTCCTTACCAGCAAATTCTCTTTCTGTCTGGAAACCCTCCTGTCCCCTGCTCATGCTCTCCATCCTGGCTACAAGCACTGTCACTGCTACAAGGCGGAGAGAGGAATTTAAATCTTTTTCAAAAAATGCAAGTGGAACTGGGAGTGCTGACACTTGGCTGGCTGAACCCAAGGGGGAGAAGAAGCACTCCAGAGAGACATGTGGAACTGGAACTATATTCCTGCTTTCTTCACCATTTTTTCCAGGCATCTTTTCAAGACAGATGAACTCTCCACACAAGTTTATGTCTGTTGCTCAGTTTGATATCCAGTCTAGTTCCTGTGATGGCATCATTCTCCATAAAAAACATGTAAGCAAGACATTTTCCATTCCTACATGTTTTTGTTGGCCCATTTTCCTGCTCCAAGATGAGCTCTCAACTGCCAAATTAGGACAGCCTGGGCATCCTTTGGAGAGGATGGCTGCTTGGGTGACATCCTTCCTGAGAGTCAGCACAAGACGGGCAGACAAGAGGCTAGAGGGTCCTCAAATGTCAACACACTTCCNAGATGAGCTCTCAACTTCCAAATTAGGACAGCCTGGGCATCCTTTGGAGAGGATGGCTGCTTGGGTAACATCCTTCCTGAGAGTCAGCACGAGACAGGCAGGCAGGGGAACAGGTTACACTGCAGTGCTTGTCACAAGGGTCTGGAGGGTCCTCAAATGTCGGCACACTTCCCTGCCTGTCTGCTTGCCCTGTCAGAGGGTGGCTGAGGGAAGAGAAGAGTGCAGACAGGTGAAACACTTGGTCTCTGGAATAGCACCAGCAATCCTGCCCTTGTTGCCTGCTGAATCCCTCTCCCTGCTGTTGCTTGGGGTGGAACAGGGCAGCAGAAACAAGGTCACAGCTGTGTGTGCTCTCCGTACGCAGCACCCAACCCGGGGCATTCATCCTGCTTGGAAGAAGTGACACCGGCAGCTGGAGAGGTGTCCCTGCTCACTGCCTCAATGCCACAATGTGCCCTTGCATCGTGTAGCTAGTCTTGTGCAAAACATTTGCTGGAAAATCAAAGCAGGAAGCTGCTTAAACACAGAGATTTGCTGCACCTTCCATTAGGCTGCAAACTGGGTGGGTTGCGGTCATTTTGTTGCTGCTTGCGATACCGAGCACAGCAAGGCTTGGTCTCCCAGTGGAACCTCTGCCCACTCCAGCAATAAATAACAGTGGCAGTAATGACTTGCTACAAATGGAAAAGAGCGTTGTGATGCCAAGAGTAAATAAGCAGAAATTTCTGACATTTCCACATCTCCAAATGCGTTCAAGTTGCCATCTAGTGGCAGCTGCTTACCTTGTCCTCCCAGAGAGCCCAACAGGGGAAGTCTGCAAAGCCTGGCACTGTATCAGACCAACATATAACATCCAAAGCAACTTCCAAGCTTCTGCCATGGAGTGGAAGACTATACGTTTGCTTCCCAAATATCACACACACAAACCAGATCCCTGCTGGCTAAGAACAAGTCCCAAAATAGGGATTCCTGAGATAAAGGAGTAGCCAAAACAGAGCAGTAGGATTTAAGAAACCACCGCCAGGATGCTGTAGGAAGGCACTGCTGTGAATACCTCTGGAGTAAAGCCACAAAGGAGGAAAAGCTCCGTGGCTGCCCTCACCTCGGTGTCATCGCTATAGATGTAGTAGAGGACCCGGATGAAAATATCTTCTGTGATGTTGTGGAGAGTCACCACAGGGATGCTGGGCTGCGTCTGCAGCTCTTCGCTCTCACAGAAATGGTCTTCAAGGAGGGCTTTGAAATAGTCACTGCGGCCACAGAAAAATGCCTGCAAAGGAAGAAACGTGAGAATGTCAGTACCTCTTCCCCCTGCACCAACCCCGACAGAACTAAAAACCAGCTGTCAGAGCAGCTCAAAGATGTTTCTAAAGTTCTGACTGTGTAACACGGACTCTCCCCACGTTCTGAAGCTGCAACTCTAATCTGGGAGAGGGCTTTTCCTCTCCCTCTTCCTCCCTACTTCACTGTATCTTATTTTTAAACATACTTAACCTGCATTAGTAAGTTTAAAGGTTTCAAAATTACCATCAGATTAGGGTAGAAGGCTGAGTGTGAGCACTCAAAATCCATTCTTATTGCTGTTGACTTGTAAAACAAACAACCCCCTCCCCAAACATTGCACTCATAAGCCAACAGTAGGAGACTTTTCAGCAGTGAATGCTGCAGCTCAATTCATTAATCTACCTGCTCACCTCTGCAAGAAAGGCAAGACTGGTTGTTTTAAGTGCTTCAGAAAGAGACCTCAACTGCAGAGAGACTGTTGGTTTTCCAGCTAATGATGCAATGATGCTTCTGCTGGGCATACCCAGCCCTGGACGGGCAAGACCCGCAGGCAGGCTCGGGGGAAGCGGGGAAGAACGGAGCACAAGCACCTACCTTGTGACACAGAAAGTTATAATCTGCTACTCGGAAGCACACATCGGAACAGCTGTTAAAGTTGTCGGTGCTGTCAAACGGCAGCTCCCCAAAACCAACCTGGAAAGAGAAAATAGAAAACCCTGCTTTTAGCAACTGCTGTGTAAGTGCCCTCAGTGTGGCCCCACGTTTAGACTTCTCTGTCTTCCCAGACCCAGTCTCCCATCTGTTCCCTCAACACAGAGGGACAGAGATCCTCCCAACATAGGTTTCAGTGTCAAGCACTGGATTCCCAACTGGATCCTGACAGAGATATTGCTGACACCATTCAGCTGTTTCCTCTGCACAGAAGGGTCGGAAAGCTTCCATGGAGCTCTGGAAAGCTTTCCTGTGCCTCCAAGGAAAGCACATAAACTTCACCTCTACGCAGTTATTTCACATAGTGGGCACCATTAGCAGCCTGCAGCTGAGGACTGGCACATTACTGGGTAGCTGCGCAGGTGGATAGAGGTATAAACCAGTTTGAAATGCTTTGTCTTGCTCAAATAATGCAACATTTCCAAAGCACATTTTAAATTTCTTATTTGATTTGCAGCCAAAGACAGTGTTGTTGCAGTATTAATACTCTAGTGAATTATTTTAACACCAACACACCTCCTCCCAGTCCCACATGCCAACAAAGATAGTATAAAAAAAATCTGTTGGCCTTCTGTTATTTTAAAATGACACCTACAAGTATTTTCACTTTCACTTTATTCTATGCACAAGGTAATTCATCTGGGAAAAAAAATAAAGTGTATATTCACAGTCATGTAACCAGACAGGTTAATCTCTGGGAACAGAAGTTTCCTCAGTTCGTGCTTCCCAGACGTAGGCTCCTGAGTTGCCTAGGATGAGCAGCTTATTTCTATTGCCTTTCATGCAGGGAAGGTTAATCCCAAATTTGCACCATGGGAAACCCTTGGCTAAGCATAAAAACCATCCTTCCAACCACAGACTATATAAGCACCATTTCCAACACGCCTTTCTTTAACCTAACCCCAGAGCCCCAAAGCACCTCCACACGCAGCAGCCTGTTTCTGCCCTCAGCAATGTCTGGCATCTTCTGGGCCCTAATTATAGCAGGGCTAAGCCCAGGGACACTCAAAGTGGGCACATGGCTGTCACACTGAGGCCTCCTCCCCTTCAGGGGACCTTCAGGGCTACAACTTCACAGAAAAGAAAAATTTTCTGTATTACAGAAAAATATACCCAGAAAAAAGGCTTTCCATGGGGTGTCACTCTTCACAGGGCAAGAATTTGAGATTGAGACATAATCTCCCCAATTTGACACACGTCCCATCTTTGCTCCTCTTTCATTCCCCAGACACAGTTCTTGAGATGCCTCTGAGATGAACACGGGGTTTTATTTGGGTCAAAGTTTGTCTCCTGAATTGCAAAATCCTGGCTCTGTTTCCTGCTTCTATCTTTGGTCGGTCCCACTCTGATACTGAGGGCTACAAGGTCATGTCCATCCCTACTACAAAAGCAGGTTCGTGGCTTTGTCTCGCCTATTCAGCATGAAGTGGCTCTGTAGAGTCTTCTCTTTTATTTCTCTACTTTCTCTGCTCTCCTTCCTTGTCACAGTGAGAAATTTCCCCTCCCTTTCAGGGGCTCCTGTAGAAAGTCCAGGAGTGTTTTCCACCTTGCATTCAAGCAACCTCTTGAGCACAGCCCTGTCTAGGCAAAGCACAGCTGCCAGTTAAGCATATTGCCCGAGAAGCACAAAACAAACTAGTCTACAAAGCACAAACACATTCACAAGAATGCATTCCATACAGAAATATTCCTAACACTCATACAGAATCAGACAACTTGAACATACACATGATCTGCCTGCCATCAAATGTGGAGCATCAAATCTCTGCTGCTAAGAATTTGCTATTAATGCTTGAGCAGAAATGTTGCTGGGGGCAACAACACTCCAAACAGATCAGTGGCAACAGTCTCCTATTCAAGGTACAGTCTATCTCAGCAAGAATATTTACTTGTAAATAAATTACAACACATAATACAGAGGTTCGTGACCCAGGAGAGGATTACCAGCCCATAATCAGATGCAACTGGATCACATAAAACCTGCAAATAGCACACAGCTCTGTTAATGTGCCTGTGCCAAACAAAGCAGAGCACAGAATAACTGCCAAGGACAAATCACCCCTGCAATGTGCACACAGTGCAGAGATGCACGGGATGGCACCAATCAACTTCCAAACTTTTCTTTTTATGCATTACAGAATTTAGCTTTACATCAAAGGTGACAATTAGTCACATTTTTGCAGCAGCACTAAGTGTCAATGTACGTGAAAAAAAAACAGTATTTTTTTCATGGAAGACTGATCCTTCTATGTCTTGCTTCATTTTGGTTTGGAAAGCAAGATTTCAATTCAAAGGGAATAAAAAAACAAACAGCTACAAGGAGGCAATGTGCCCGTGGTAAGTCCTCAAGTCTCTAACTCAGAGGTCACCCAGCAAGTGGAAACCACAAGGTTTCTGACAAACATCTGGCTTCTGATGGAGCTTTACTGACTAATGTGATGTTGCAGCCTGAAAGATTCTGGCCATTTGTAGTTTGAAACAAAACAGAGACAGCCACGCTTTTAAAAACATAGATGGAAAAAGAAAATGCTTCCAAGTATAAACAGGAATGAAAAACTAGACAAGAAGATTATAAGCATGTTTAAGAGTTCCAAGAATAGACAGTTCTTCTTTAAACGCTAATAATGAATTGTGATTGAATTAAAGACATCAAATTTTACTAAAGTTTTTATTTTAATCACATAAAAATTTTAATCACATAGTTTGCAACTGAACTGTGAAATTAAGATATTTCACAGATTCCTGCATCACTCTACTATAAAAAGTATTACATGTGAATTACTTGTTTAGATATAGAAACTTGTAAACATCCCAATTTCATTTAAGACAGCCTTATATGACATGAAGCAGTTCAGAACCTTCCTTGTCAAGTTCTGATCATTACCTGAAATGCCTTCAGGAAATGCTGAATACTAATTTTTGTTTTGCATAGGCTGGAAAACAGACAAATGTTTCTCTCAAGAATGCAGATGCTCGAATGTGACTATTCACTTGCCCCTGACATTTTAGGTTAAATGATTTATATACTACTGCCTTGCATGGTATGGTGTCAAAACCTTTAAAAATGAAACTGTGGGATTCCTCTATCCCAAGACAAATATGCCTGCTTCACAGAATTTAACAGTTTGCAAACATTAAGAAGAGATATGAATGGGAATAGCACGATGATCTTTGTTCATATAGTCTTTGTAAGCTAACCCAAAAAAAAGAGTGAAAGAGAAGAAAAACAGGGGAGTCTTTTAGAATTAATCAGGCTCAAACATAGCATCCACATTAGTAAGTGCATAAATTCTTCAGTAAATAAATGTGTGCCCAAGTCCTCTTCAATTTCATAGCCACAACAAGGCTAAAGCTACTGTAACTGCCTTCTCTCTGATCTACGAACACAGCAAGGAAATCACAACTCACAGAAATCCACAGCAATGTCAGCTGATTATATTATTCCAAATTTCCTATTTTCCTCCCAGCTCCTATTCTGCATTGAAGAATTAAAAATAAAGGGTTTCTAGCCCTCAACAAGAAAGGGGGAGCGTGAAGTTTATTCACACACATTGTGAAGGATCCTCTCTGCTTCAGCACAGTTCCCGACCTCTCCTGCAGTCAGGTCCATCTTAGCAGGGTGAGGAGGTGGGAAGCAATAAACTTTGCTCCATCACTCAGTCACACAACCCTTGGGCACAGCAGCCACCTAAAATGAGTTTGTATTATTAAATTCAGCACTCGATATGGGAAACAGAAAAAGGGGGCAGACACAGAAGAGCAAAGTGTATCTGCTGATATTATGAAGAACAACAAATGCAGGGAGGATGAAGATCAGTAATATTTATCCTGTTCCTCTGCAACTGGAAGTGGAGATCTACAAATGTAACTGAAAATCCTGGTGGTATTTTAACATAGTGATCATCAGGGTGTTGTGGTGTATTTCTACGGCTGCATGAGAGTAACTACAAGAGGCAAATCTACTGTCAGCCAAGCTAATTTCACTTCAGAAGGGCTCACATTTCTGCTGAAGGGTTTGAAAGCACTGCAGGGTGGCGTTCCTAACAAGCCAGCCCAGCAAGCCAGCTTCCATCTCTATGTCCCTCCAGGCACACAGGCCTCCTGAGAATGTGTTTCTCATATTCAATAAGAGTGCCAGGGAGAGGGAAAAGAGGCCAAACCCCTGCTCCCTTGCAGGCAGTGGGGAAACTCCTGCTAACGGCATCACAAGGGTTTGGTTTACTCAGATCCCTGCTGAGGGACCGGCACAGACAGCCTCATTAAACAATTTTACAGCCCTTCTAGGCAATAAAAGGCTTTAGTATTTGCAAAATTGACTTGGGGCATTAATACCGAGAAATAAGCAACCACCAAACCCAAATAGAGAGAGCGAGAATGAACATATGTGAACACACATCGCAGCCCCACGGAGACCGTAAGAAGAATAAACGCTCCCTACCCGCAGTTCGGCTGGCAGGGCGCAGTCTGCTAGAAGAGCCAGATCTTCCTGCAGCCGGCAGTTACCTGTGGGCTCAATCGTCAGCACTTTCACACAGGTCCCTGGCTTGGAAGAGACTGGAAGAAGCAAAAAAAAAAAAAGAAAAAAGAAAAAAAAAACAGCAGAGATGCCTAAATTCCTCTGCAAAGATTCTCTCCCATCTAGAGAAAAGAAAAAACTCCGGGGACTATCAGTATTTTTGCTGTGTAGCTTGGACTGCAAGACACAAGTGATGCCTCCATGCAAACATGCACACAGCAGCCCTCGCTGCAGCCGACAAGCAGGGTTGCAAGGGGATACAAGTTCTATTGTGTCTCCTCTAACTCCCACTTGTTCCTTGCGTCAAGAGGTTAAATGCAGCAAACAGAGCTGCCCCAAAGCACATTTCAAGCCGCTCTGCCCTCTGCAACCTTTGTCATCAATTACAGTCAAGGGCTGTCCTCTCCAGGTTGCCCCTGACCCTGTAAGAGCCACAGGGTGACCCTGTCCTGCCTCCCACAAGCAGCCATCCCTACCACGGACAGCTTGACAGCCGTGGAGTCCATGGCAGGGAGCACTGAGGTGAAACAAAGCCAAATCCCTCTGTCCTGTTCCAGCGATGACACCCGAACTTCGTTCCAGGGTACAGCCTGGTGTAGCTCATATGGGCTGGACATCAGGATGTGCCCTCTGCTCTGTACTGGTGGATCCCATAGCACAAAGACCTCCAAACCACCTGGACTCCTCACTGTGCCTGCGCTGTTTACAACCATCGAATAACCATTGCTACTACCAAAGACACCAAGTGAACCTTACAGAGGTGGCAAATGCATTTTCAACAGGCTTTGCATGGAAGCAGGCTGATAATAGGGAAGTCAAATACATGCACCTTGTTTTGCGGTCTTGCTATGACCAAAGCTGCTGCAGAGCTCATTGAGGACAACCATCCCTACCCCTTTATTTTAAATTAGACCCTGTTGCAAAGGCAGAGCCCATCCCGCTGATGCCACGTCCACACAGAAGGGGTTGCTTTTCTTGAGGCCAAAGCACAGCCCCTCAATTTGCTCCAAAACTGGCATCTTACCCACAGAAAAAAATAAGAGTTCCTCCTGAAATTACTGGGAAGAAAACCATTTGCCATCTCATGAGAGACATGAGATTTAAGCCTGTCATCCCTGCCTTTGCTTGCCCTGCCCAGTTCAGAAAAAGCCGCTTGCTGTAGCACTTGTAAAGCCTTTTCTAGGGGAAAGGCACCCAAGACAGTATTCTGACATCACCAAGCACAGCCTGCAAAACTCGAGACTTGAGTATTTCTTCCAGCTTTGTGGAGATTCAGCTTTGTGAATAATAGTTGCTCCAAACTGCTGGCACCCCTGAAGTCTGTCCAAATACTGCACCTAGAGCTGCCAGCCCGGCCGCGCTGCACGGTGGCCACCTCCCTCCCAACCCACGATCTCTGCCCTGGTTTCAGCTCAGCTTGCCTTGAGCTGAGGACTGGAGCCTGCAGGACATTCGGGAGTCCCTGGCACATGGAGAAGCCCAGGAAAGGCATGGAGCACCACTTGGAAATGCAAAGTTGTGGTGCAGGAGGCTTGAGCTGCTCTTAGTAGCCACAGCAAAGTACGGTTAACTCTCAAGGACAGAAGTGTTACGTGGCCCCACGCTGAAGTGTTCGGAAGGATTCCTGACAGGTATGATTCACCGCATTAAGACTGCTCACAGGTGAATCACCCCACCTCGAGACCTCATTTCTTCCTGACATTTTGCGCAGCGCTGCACGAGCCTCGTCAGGTGCCTTCCCTGGGCCGTGGGTGGAACAAGACCGTGATGAGCCGCAAAGCGAGTTCTCCATCTCCTCCTGCAGCTTGTGCAGCACCTTCCAGCTCTGCCACCGCTGCAGATCCAGCAGGCTGAACCCCTCAGGAAGGGGCAGGAAAACCTACCAGCACAAGATGATTTGGGAGCCACAGCTGCTCTGGTAAGGAGGCTCCAGCAGGTCTGAATTCAGACAAGCAACTTCTGGAGTAAATAAGCCCAGGGGAGACCTGGCACCAGCACTAAGAGGACTCACTGCACTTGCAAAGAGTCCACATACAGAGCAGGAGGAGAGAAGAAAACTTATCCCTGTGCAGTCAGAAATTCTTCACGGCAGAGAGTCATCTACATTTGCGCTATTAAAGCAGAGTTTCCAAACTCATCAGGCTCTAAAACTTGCTGTTTGTGTTAATGTTTAAACACTAGACAAGGGAAAGACTTCTCCTCATGGGATCTACAAAGCATCTGGGCACTTTCTCAGCAACACAAAAGAGCAGTCATACATCTGAGAAGCACATACATCACAAGACATTTCAGACAGTCCAGTTCTCAAACCCAAGAGCACAGCATTTGCTATCACAAGCAATTCTACTCCAATGAAAAGAACAAAAAAATCTAAGCAACAGAATTGGAAAAAGCTGTTGCCTGCAAGCAAGCGGTGGGAAGGATCACCTCCTCACAAAATGTGGGAATGAAGGGTTTTCTGGAAAGAGCAACATCAACAATGCAGTGAGCTGGGGGGAATAACCCAGCTACAGTTGAGAATGAAGTGTTTTGTTTTTCTTCCCATTCTAGCCCAGCTGTAGAGCACTGAATGTCACCCATGGATTCATTAGCTGCCTTTGTCTTCACTATTCAATACGTCTTTGTAGTCTTTTGTTCAGTGGAGCTAATGCACCACTCAAAAAGGAAGGGAAAAAAAAAAAAAAGAAAGAATAAAAGCATTATGAACAACTTTCCAAAATCCCCCCAAAACTCTGATACCTGCATTACGCATCCTATTCACCCTGACAGGCTATATCCACCGATTCTGTACATCCAGGACCTCTGCTAGAGGCAAGCACCACAACCCTCGCTCAAGGCCTTGTGCCCTACATGTACAAAAATGGTACTGGAACACTTATTTTCAAATACTTCCATGTTTAAAAGGACTATGACTTAACTGGACAAACCCCGTCAGAGCTTTTCCTAACACTGCAACAGGTTTGTTAGCCACAATATGCAGGTGGGTTAGAACAGGCAACAGAAGGCACTGGGTCATCCTCTGCAGGGTTTTCCTAAACTACTGCCTGTGCGTGCCAAGACACTGAGCGCTTCTGAAATGCTGATTTAACTTTGCACAATGAGGCTGCAGAGACTGCAATTATCCACTGGGGCTGCACAGGCTTAAATTCACATTGTTTTATTAAGCATGTTTCAGCTTTATAAGAGATGCAACACATGACCCTCTGCAGAGCCAGATGCTCTGCATACACGAATCCCACGTCTATGCCACAAAAGACACTTTGAAGCAGCAGGGATTCCTAGGGCTCTAGGGGGAATAGTAATGATGAGGGCCAGCCAGGACATCCAAAGGGCTTTCTCATTTCCTGACTTCTGTAACTCTTATATGTATTATTTTCTGAGGATTCAGCAACAGTTTTCCCAGGACCCACACAGATCCAAGATGCACCTAGTTAATAGATTTATCAATGTTACATGTTACTTCACCACATTCTAATTCTGAGCACCCCAGTCAGCAGCTAGCAAACCATCCACCTCTTCACACAATCTGAGACTTATCTTAATGGATTAATGTAGAATGGTTGCAACATACTACAGCTACGCCCTTAAAAAAACAAAACAAACCAACCCACCAAAACCAGATCTCTCTATCACTGGATTACTGAGATACAAAGAAAAGACACAAGGTAATTCTGTTATGCAATTGCCTCAGTAATTTTATTTTCTAGGCATGGTCTTCCTCATCCCTCCCTTCTTCTACCACCTATTTAATAAAGAGATTATTATTTAGTAATACCTTACACATATTTGTAGCAAGGAAGCAAGAAATGCATTTCTCATCTCTACAGAGGTGTTTACACAGCTGAGGCAAGACTTACAATACAGCTTCTTTTATGTAAGGACTTGCACCCTGGTCTATATGAGAACAGCTGTACTGTGGTAACCTAATATCCTATCAACAACAAACAATTGTGCATGCCTTGGGGGAAGAATATACACAGCAGCATATTCCACAGGAGCTGCAGCTGAGAAACTTCTTGAATCAGAAGTATTGTCTGTATCTGCAAAGCCATGCAACTCTAGGAGGCTGAAAAAAAATCAAAACTCACTGCTCAGAAACAAAAGCCTGAATAGCTACAGCCTTACCTCCTAGATAAAGGAAAAACATGCTGCTGACTTAAATGTTATGGACTAGATTCTCAAGACAAAATTAGCTTGCCTGAAGGAATTAACCTGGTCCATGAAGTGCGAATCAGATGTTTTCAACTTGAAGGCTTCATTATCAACTAATTCTTTGTGACTTAATGACTAACACTGCTTTGCCCTACTTGTACTGTTTCAAATCCTTTTCACGTGTCCTTTAGCTTGAACTAAGCAGATGAGTGGAAAAACTCCACTTGTTGGTTCTCACGCAATAATCTGATGTCATGATTAGCCCACAAGTGTTTTTGGTTAACAGAAAGCCTTTAAATAAATGATTGCACCAGTTGAGAGCTTGCGCACAAGTGTTATAAATATCGATGTTTTCATAAATATTTCTGTACTTTAAAAAGATTTATATCCCTCTCTGCACACAGAACATTCATTTTAAGCTGATTATCAGATATTTTACTTTGGTTAAGAATCATCTAAATGTAGACAAGGCCTTCCAATTGTACATATTTATGTCCCCAGGGATTTAAGGAAGCTCTTTGCTGAAAGATACTCCTCAGTGAAGCGCTATCGGATACCCTGAACGCCCGTCAGCCACAGCAAAGCCCCACTGCCAGGGCCATTCTATGGTAACGAAGATAATCAATGCAAATGATGGACATGCAGGCTCTATTGCAGCTCTACAGGGAGCCTGTGACTGAAAACTATCATGCAAATACATGAACTCCGCAAGAGACTCATTTTCTGGAAGCACTGAGGGCATCACTGATGAAATATCCACCAACACACTCTCCTCTTTCCCTCTGAAAAAAGAATATTGGGTCAGCAGAGAAAACAACTGGTAAAAAAAACTTACCAAATTCATAGACTTTTTTACACTTGGTCTCCAAATCATCGATGAGGTCCTGCAGCCGACACTGCTTGGCTAACCTCTTGCAATCATTTACATATTCTACATCGATATCAAGGCGACCTGACAAGAAAAAAGTGCAGTCAGCTCTTAGAAGCCATACCATTTAGGTGTAAAAACAGAAGATTGAAGCCCTGATGGCACAGAAACAGTGTGATTAGATATAATGCCTCACCTTTCAGCTTCCAGTTCCAACTCAGCCCAAGAAGCTAATACTTGGCACCCCACTCGCCCATCACTTTGGTGGATCTCAGCTTGGCATTTGATTCACATTCCCACCCCTTAGTTTCTGCCACATCTTCATTCAAGAGACCAAACAGGCTTAGATGGAAAAACTCTAATTCTCTCCCTTGGAGAAGGTGAGAGAACAGCACAAAAGACATGGGCATAACTGCCACTCTGGGGTATCTGGTTTAGAGCGAGAAAAGACTTCAGGTCCATGAGGTCTCATCCAAGAACAATTGCTGAGGACAAGCAAGAAAAGCTGGTAAAAACGCTGAACTGGGAAATGAAACCATGAAGATAAGTTATTTTCTGGCACCACCTTCTGGTAGGATATAGTTCAGCACTTACATTTCTACAACACCACACATTTGGTACTTTGGTTGAAGGTTTAAGAACTTCTGTGTAGGAAAAGTATTGTATATACATATACATGTATATACATGTATGTATGTGGATGTACATACATATAAAGTATAAAGCATGTAGTCAAATCATTTAGCAGTCAGAGTTCCGGTCTGCCAGACAGAACATGGCCTATGAATGAACCTGTTTTTAAATCAGCTTTGGAGATCATTAGCCCAGATGACAAATATACTTTCCTAAGTTAAAAATACATTTTCCACATTCATCCACCCAAATTCTGCCAAAGCTGATTTTTAATTGACTCTGTAATTATTGGCACGACAAAGAACTGGCAAAAGGTACAACCAATTTGGCAGAGCAGGGGACTGCTCACACTCTCCCCTTCTGCCAGCCAAGAGGACGTGTTAGCAACTCATAAGCCCAATATGCAGCTATCTGCAAACCTGGGCCCCCAAACGGTGCCACAGCACAGGTACCAACAACTACCCACCAAGCACATGCAAAGACACTAGACAGCAATAGTTTACCTGTGTATAGATACTGCAGAAGGGAGCCAAAGGCTGCTGGATTGATCTAAAATAAAATGAGAAAGTTACGTTTAGAATTCCCAAGAATTTACATAACAAGTTTAAAACTTGTCTGGATACAAACATGATACTAAGTTGAAGGATAGCAGCTGTATGGCAATAGCTGTGCCATGACAACTCAGACACAGCAGTCTCCTCACCCAGCAATTTCCTTGCTCCCCAAATAACTAGCACCGTCACTCCACCTGGTTTAAACAACTTTTCAAATGTATTAACTAACACTAACCCATTTGCCTAGGGGACCTGAATAATGGAGATGCTATAGGTTACAATAAAGGCATTGTGAAGTGCCTTTTACCAATCCCAAATATTTCCACCTCTCCTGTTCGTATTGTACAAAGGAAAAGAAGGAGAGACGTTAGACAATGTCCTCAAAAGCGCAAGTGTGCTTGTCACAGGAGAGGCCCACGAGGCTTTGCACCGACACAACCGAAACACAGAAACATATGCCAGAGTGCTGGGGATTAACGGATGGAAGGCACTTACGGCCTATTTAGTTCTTGTCATAAAAGCAAGAAAGGAGACTCAATTAGTGCCAATTATAGAGGTGATGTCTCCGCTGCAGACCACCTGTCTACTACGAATTAGTCCGACTCAACTCATCCCGCAGAGGAGTTGTGATGCAGCTGGCAGATGGTAACAGCTACCTGCTACCACAGCTAATTAAGATGTGTTTGTGCCCAGGGCAGAGAGCACCAAGGGCAGGATACAGTCTTCAGCCTTTTCCTATCACAGTAAGATGCTGTTTTCATGCCCAAAGTGCCAGCACAAGCCCTTCGAATTCACTATGGTCATTATGAGCTCCAGGACCTATTTACATCAATGTTAAGCCTTGAACTGTCCTTCCCACTCACTTTTCTCACACAGTTGAAAGAGTAAAAGAAAATAAAGACTTGCAAGCACAGCCTTGCTTACCAGCGGATGCTTCAGCACTATCATGTTCTTCCCCTTCCATTTGGTCTCAAACATTTCAGCGAAGTAGGCGCTGCGAGCGCTGAGGATACAGCGATGGGCACAGAAAGATTTGCCATGGACGATGAAAACGATGTCGCTTTGGTAACCCTGTTCCAGCAACCTGGAAGGAACAAAGACAGAGGAAATTTGTTGCATAATGAAACAGCATTACATCTGTGTTTTGGAATGGAAAAATGGCAGCAGGGAACGTGGTACAATTAGGCTCTAAAAAGACAGGCTTAGGAGGCATTAAAATACTGTTCTGCCAAGGCACCTTATANGAAATTTGTTGCATAATGAAACAGCATTACATCTGTGTTTTGGAATGGAAAAATGGCAGCAGGGAATGTGGTACAATTAGGCTCTAAACAGACAGATTATGGAGTACAGGGAGGGAGGCATTAAAATACTGTTTTGCCAAGACACCTTATATTAATGTGATGTTTACAATAGTACCAGCAACCTGTAAAAGTCATAGGTCTATCTAACTGGTGTATAATTCATGCTAGTATATGTTGGACAAAACCAAGCAAACCTAAGAACACTAAGATTTGCATTAGGCTGTCTTTACAAAGCAAAATAAGTGGGGAAATCTCCATCCCAAAGAGTGCTTTGACTAGCAAAAGTTACTTAATACTAGCCGAATACTTGATCTTCACCCAAATGATCTCTTTGTGATTATCAGAGCTGTTTATTTTTGCCCCCTCTGATGCTCTTTGCTGCAATTTTACCATTGAGCTCTGTTTAGAAAGAGCAGCAGGCAACACTGCATTTCAGTTCTCACATGAGCTCAGCCTTGCATTGATTGAGTCACAAACTCAGCAAAGCAGTGATGAAACCACCTTGCAACAATTCTACTTCCCCAAAAAGCAGAATCTGTTTTAACTCAGATAAATGAGTTTTCTTCCTCTATTTTTTTTCACCCCAAAACCTTTCAAAATTAGAACTTTGTACTAGTGGGAAGATTTTCAGATATTTCTAAGACTTGTTTGCTCTCACACTTGGAAGATACTGATGCTGCAACCTTGTTTTTTGTTGTTTTTAAGAATCAGTCCGAGGAAAGAAAAAAAAGACATGTAATAACATCAGAATTATCCAGGTAGAGAGACAAAGGACTAGCACTCTCTAATTCTAAAACAGGTTAAATTTGTAATCTCTAGGCTAATAGATTTGATCACTTCCCCCATTAGAGCTCTTTAAAAAGCCCCTAATTGGTTATATTGGAAACGAGACACCTGTTACCACTGTTAAAAACCTTGGCTTGTGGGCTACAGCACTTCAGGCCTGAAACTTAATTTCACTTGACATATTATCCTAAATCACTGAGGCTTTTACAGTAATCTGGTGTTGGTTTGACTGTCAAGGATGACAGCCTCGCACTTCTGCATTAGAAAGTCCAGTTTTCCAATGGCTCAGGGTCTGCACAAAGCCCATCTTTAAGTGCACACATATCCTGAAGTCATGCCCTAGGGCAAGCAGAAAGCCCTGGATGCACAGGGATGACACAGATATCCACTTAACCCCTTGAATATTCAAGATAGCAAGTAAGAGGGGTAATAAAATAAAAAAAATAAAATGTGCTGCCCATGTAGCTGCCCCACTTGCTTACCGCTGCAGGAAGACATCATAGTAGTCTCTCTTCATGCACTTTGCTGTGATCTGCTTGTACTCCTTCAGCAGCCGTCGGATGGTGTCACTCAAAGCTCCATACAAACAACGCTCCCCGTCAAAAGTGTTTGCCTCACATTTTGCTCCTGCAAAACAACACAAAGTGCAAGTCCAACAGGCAGTTATTTTGCCTCGTGTGTGTCGCTAAATGGGTATGACTTTTGACTGGTGACAAGCTTCACTGGGTTCCCCTACTGAGCATAATGACTAAAATTTAATTCCTTCCACATATGCAAAACCTAAAGCTGTTTCCCACAGCAAAATCCTTTCATGAAAGAATGTCAGGACTCATTAGGTTGAGTTTGATAATATGTCTCGCGGCATAAATCCAACATGGTCCAAGGAAAAAGACTCAACTGCATGAAGAGTAAGACAACTTACCAGACTTTTGAAATCTCCTCCTCAAAGGCATTTTTGCCTTGCAAAAGGCAAGGGGCAGCTTTTAAAGTTACATTTGCTAGATGTTTTGAAGGCACTTCCTTTTCTTATTTTAGAACACTACAGGTGGTCAGCGAGGTGTGCTAAATGCACTAGAAGAGACAAATCCTCCAAGATCCAACTGTGATTTCAAAAAAGTCTTTTTGCCTAACAAATC
Organism: Crypturellus undulatus; assembly: GCA_013389825.1. Taxonomy (NCBI): domain Eukaryota; kingdom Metazoa; phylum Chordata; class Aves; order Tinamiformes; family Tinamidae; genus Crypturellus; species Crypturellus undulatus. The sequence continues at coordinate 4,036 of VWPW01009323.1, read as the reverse complement.
ATCAGAGACAGCTTCCTTATAGCAAATTCAAGCAGCAAGTAATCTGCAGAAGGAACCACAAAAGTGGGTCCAGGGTGACTGCTGACTCCCACTGAAGCTCAAGATCATATATGTGGTTATAACAGAAGAAGGTTTTATAATAGAAGAGAGACATCCAGAAGGTATAAAATCCCTACGGACTGGTATGGAGGAAGGAATGGCAGCCATCTGCTCACCATTGGCTAGGAGATAGCGCACGAGCTCTTCATGTCCACATAGGCAGGCATAATACCTGGAAATAATAAGAGAAAGAAAATTAGAGATGCAATATGAAGAAAATTTCAGTGCTGGGGTATACTGCAGGTTGCAGACCTCAGCACTGAGGTGTCACTGATAAGCTTGGAAAATGACCCCTCATAAAAGCATGAAATTGCTCCTCTGTAGCACAGAAGCCTGATCCCTGCAGCAGACTGAGCAGGATCTGTCCTGAGCAATGCAAGGCACTGCTATCCTGCAAGGAGATCTCAAGGTCTCAGTCTTGGTTCAGCATCTTTTGTTGCACTGCGAGCTGCCAAACCTGCCTTTTCGCTGTAACAGAGCTCATTTATGAGCACTCAGCAATTCCACCGCATTCTCACAATGTTCACTGTCAGTGCTGCTGCACTAAGATAATTAGGACACAGCACTCACAGTAGAAGTACAGCAAATGCTCCTCTCAAAGTCCTGTTTAAGGTGGGTTTGTTTTTCCTCCTTCTTCAAAGCTTTCTATGGTTCTCCCTCACATGAGGACCTTAAATTATCCAACAAAGTAGCCTTGTAACCTGCATTGCAGTAGACAAATGCTAGTCCACTTTTACTTTGGCAAGGTATTTTATATACTAAGAATATTGCAGATGCCTAAATGCACTTTGGAACTGGCGTGTGAGGAGCTACAAATTCCATATCATCCTCTCAGTACCAACAAGGGGATTCTCCACTACCTACTGCACATTCCCAACCCCATGGGACAGACAGCGATCACACAATTACTTTGCATATCACAAGCAAAGCCTTTACCTGAAAAGACATGCAAGAATGTCACAAGGTTTGAGGAAAAAAAAAAAAAAAAAAGTCTAATCAGGCCAAGAACCGATTTCTTAACCCAAGTAATTCAGTCACAAAATGAACCATGAGTCTGTGCACTCTACAGCAAGTCTCATTCAGATGGAGGATAAAGACGTATCTAGCACAGCATCCGCAGAGGAGAGGAGCAGAAAATACACGACCAAAGTTTCCACAGAACAGAACCTGAGCTATTTTGTAATAACGCTCCTAGCTGCTGATACAGAGAGAGCAAAAGCCTTCCCCTCACGACTGGGCAGTCGGCTGCAGGACTCACAGCGGGGTACTGTCCCATTTATCGCGGACATTGATTTCCACATCTCGCTGCTCAAGGAGGTATCTGGAAGAGAAGGAAGAGCAAAGTTATAACTTCATGCAGTTGCTCAGTGAGTCACCTTCTCCCCTCTAAAGAGCTGCAGCTTTGGGTTTTGCACAATAACTAACACAGGGTGGGCAACAATTTGTAGGAGACTTGGGGAAGCACTAGCTGAAGGGCCATCAGGTGACCACACGGCTGTGACCTGAAGACCACAAGGGTACCATGTGCCCTGATAGCTCCCTTCCTGCTGACCCCAAACAGTGTGACAACCGTGAACGAACACTGAGCACTCCAGCAACACCGTCACGTCCTTCTGCAACGCTCGTGGTCTAGACACTTAAAAATAAGAGGCCAAATTTACAAGGCCACAGCTGGACTCACATCCTGCTTGTGGCTTTTGCTGCCACAAGTAACAACATTGACATCTCCAGGCTGTCCGTAATTCCTGTCACTTCCTCACCCTGCAAATTCAGACTGTCTGACTGAACAAATGCTGCCAACTCTTCCTCCCTGGCACCTGCAGAAGGTGGCCTTGGCCGTGGACGCGGATTTCCTGTGCAAGTTGGCTCCTCTTCTAGTGTGTCCTCAAACACAACACAATTTCTCCTGCCCACGTATAAAGGTTCCCCGTCAGCCTTCACAAAGACTCACATCACTCCCCTCTTTTATTTGCTCCACCTTTTCCAGTCTCAATCTTTAGCTTCTTCTGACTACACTCAAACTCCAAAGCAATTCAGCTCCTTTCTAATCAGCCCCCTTTGTCCAGCTTCACGTTGTCATCTTGTCCGCTTGGCTCGGACAACGTCCCCAGACCGATCGCTTCCCCACTCTGCTCCAGGCTGTCACGTCACAGCACCTGTGACCATCAGCAGAGCCCCTCCAAGCACAATAAAAACACAATTTACTGCTTGCAGGATATTAACTCAAATAAACCCTCGATATGAACATTCTACAGACTCCTTCCATCAGCCTGTTTACCCAGAAACACGTCTCTGTTTATCTGTTTCTTATAATCCACGTGACAGGAACAAGACCCGAGCAGGACTGATAGCGAAAAGCAATCTTGGATTCAAACCTACAGAGGCAGCAAAAAATACATCCTGGGCTCCCAACCTTTGGCTCGTGACGTTTGTTCACCATTGGGGCCAAGAAAACGCTTTGACTCCCGGTCTGAAACCCTCCCAGCCAAACCGTATTCTCCAGCATTAGGAAGGAGAACTGAGCTGAAATGGGAGAACTGAGCTGAAATTCAGCAGCCTGCTGTTTCTTAGGGATCCTAGCACGGCTTCCAGGAGAAGCAGGGCCTAAATACTCCCACTGCGACGATATTCCACGGATCTAGTGGCAAATACAATTCCTAAGAGCACAGGTTCGCGCGGTGTGCCCTGCCAGCGCACGTAGAAAAGAGATGGGTGAGGAAAGAGCGTCGCGAATAGGCAAATAAATAAATAAATAAACAAACGGCAGGGCAGGGACCTTGGGGGGAAACCCGGGGCGCCCCCAGCTACCCCCGTCCCCACCGGAGCGCCTCGCGGCCCCGCGGCGGCCCCGGCCCCGC
>VWPW01009317.1:0-33853 GCA_013389825.1 Crypturellus undulatus | reverse complement strand
TTGTTCCCAAACACAGGATAGGGAAGCAGGAAGTCTTGTGGAGGCAGGATGGTCTCACCTCACTAGAATTTGCAACCATATCCAACTGGCTTAGAACTGACACACATACAGAACATCTGATAAGGGACCAAAGCACATCTCGCTGATAGTGCAAAGTGCAGATCAGTTTTTGGAACTCACCTGAATTCTGGAGGAAACATCTTTTAAGTATGGCCATAGCACAGTCACATACTAAGAGTATAGAAGAGAGAGTGTAGCATTGATGAGTTGAGAAGGGATTGGGAAGGACACCTGACCAACTCCTCTGGATGGACTGTGAGGTGAGTATCCCTCCATTCCCCTTAACCTGGGATGCGGGCTAATTGCTAGTTTCTGTTTACTAATTGATAAGCCGATTCCAGTAACAAACACACCTGGTTCTGGTGGATGTTATTTTTACAAAGATCTGGTGCTGGTGAATAAAATCAAATAAAGCCCAGTGTTTGTTGCCCCTCTGTATTATTTTATTGTCTCCTTTAATGAGCTAGCCCAGCAGTTTGTTTGTTTGTTTGCATGTTTTTGAAAGGTTTTAGAGATTCTATGTTGTCTTTTTTTTTTTTTTTTTTAAACATGTCAAAAATGTATTTCTTAGATTTCCTATGGGAATTTTCAGCAAATGTGCATCTTTTGACAGTGGGTTGCACTACTGTTCTAAATGTTCTAAGATATATAAAAATGATAGAAAGTACTTTGTCATAATTAGGAAAAAATATCCTTTCAAGTTACACACTGATCTTTGAAATTCTCTTATACTTATTAGATAGAACACTCATTAATTTCAATCTAAAAGTCAGAAAAGGAAGAGTCAGTAGCTATCAAAAATGAGATTATCAGTGTCTCAAAAACTTGTTCTGCATAAAATGTCAAATTTTCTTTAGACAAGTAAGTAGCAAAGAATTTTCTATGGTTTACACATTTGTCTTGTATGATTTTTTAAAATGTCCCATAGGCAGAAGAGAACTCTCCCGTAGCAGTTTAACCTGTGACACATTAAATTGCTGTTACTTGTGTTTGTAAATTGTTTCATAAAATATCACAATAATGACAAACCCATTAATTGAGAGGTCAAGCATTACACTTTTAGGTAACCAAATCTTAACCTTACTTAATCTTTATTATTTACTAGCTTGTCTGCCAATCTTTTCAAACTCAAAATTAAAAAAAAAAGTCCTTACAATTGAAACACTAAGATTCTCTTTTATCTGATATGTCTTCACCAAATCTTCCAGAGCTTTTTGTAAGGAGCAATGTAGGTATAGATTAATGTTTAGTTAAATCGCTATTAATACAACTGTATGCTCTGAAAAAGTAATCAATATAAAGAGAAAAAGAAGTATTCATACTTAATTTCTACATATAGCCAAATAAATTGAATCTGAACTTGAGTACTCTTCAGTGTTCAGACAGGAATTTTGAACTGCACTGCAAGTCTGTGACATCAGAATAATGTCAGGTTGATTAAACCCCCTATTTCATTTCAAATCAGCTATTTCCTATCATCTTCTACATTATATGAAACAACACCTGACTATGTATCACCACATTCTTCATGTTCTAGATGCAAAACCATTAAAAATCGTCAGAAGGGAGGAAATGCAACTAGGCAAGTGTAATCTTTTAATACAGAATAAAACATCACCTTTCAAATACAGTTTCGAATGCTTATCAATACTTATCAAAGTCTGAATGCAGATTTATATTCTATATATTATTATAATACAAGGATTAGCCCTTGATCTCTCTTGAATAAGGAACTGCACTGCTGTGCAGCATTACATTTCAGGTCAAGAATGAGAGCAGCACATTAAAGCGTCCCATTGACCAAAAATATTTCCCATAAAAATATTTGCTGCAAAAAGTGCCAGCTCAAATAATCTTGGAAGAGTAAAACAAGACCTGGATATCTTTTAAAGGATATTCTATAGCTAAAGCAAAAACAATGGGCATATGAACGGAGTATGATGCAATTCTGTTGTTTACAGTATGTAGTACTTCAAGCTAGACAGTTGCAATGATCCATTTGCTGTTGAGTTGATAGTTTTGGTGGACTTAGAAATGTGCTAAAGTACTTTATTTTATTTTTTTTTTTTTGAGACCTCAGGATATAAAGGCAAGTATAGCTTTTGAGCTGAAACTAGCTTTTGACTTGCATGGAAAGCAGGGTTGGAGGGGAGAGTGTAAATTGCTGCCCTGTGTATAGGATGATCTGAGCTCTGACTTCTATGTACTTTATAAGTAGTCAAATGGCCTAAGAGCCACAACTCCTCAGTTTTCAGTGCAAGGCGCTTTTGAAGGCAACAGCAACCCAAGACAATCAGCAGGACAGAACACACAGCCACGGTTCAGTTGCTGCTCTTCACAGCTCAGCGCCTAATACAAATCTACCTACTTTACGCTAAATTACCAAATTGGCTGACTGAGATGTAGGCATATATTCCTTCATCTGTTACAGACATCTAGGAGACAGCTTGCTTGCTACCAACTTGAAGTATTGTGTAGGGCATTATGAGCAGTATCTGCCATGAACTACTAGCATTTTAAACTGAAGAAGGGAAAAATTGTGCTACCTGTCAGATTCTATGGATGTATCTAATGTGGAAAACAGAGAGATGACAGACTATCTTAAACAACTAGATAGTATTCATGCAGGCATATTTGCCTATAGATTGGGTTAAAATGTTAAATTAACATTTTCTATGTGCTTTCTGGTATTATACATCACTTGATACCTCAGTGTATGTTTCTCTGGTCCTTCTCTGGTCCAGTCATTGTATAAATCATTGTATTGCTATATGTGAATTTACAGAATTCTCTTTTAAATGTTCTTCAAACTTATTTTTATATATGGCCTATGATGATCAGAGCACATGAGCATTAGACTAAACACCGTACATACTCATTTTAATGCAGTACACTATCAAGAATTCATGCAGTTCCTGAGTTGCTTTAAAGTGCATTTCTTTATTTGTCGTCTTTCAATAACTTCTTGCCAATTCATTGCTGATGGGAGCAGGTACACTTCCACTGAGGTGAATGCTGTTCAACCAACACGTAATTTGTCTTTCTGCATCACAATAGCCAAAATAGTCCATTTAGATCTGACTGTAAAGAAGAGCTCTCAAGTGGCCTGTTTTCTGTACTCTCACCCTTGATATAAGTAGCAGGGTTTTTCATGCTGAACTCCATATATTCTGTTGATGGTTGTTATACATATTGAATTATCAGGCCACTTCCAAGAAACCTCTGCTCATAGCCTCTGTCAGTTTAATATATATATATATTCATTCATTTGTTATTACTACGAGCACTACACATAATAATTATTGTACTGGCACTATTACATGTCTAAAGTCTTTTGCCATGAAATAAGACCATGGCTTTGTCAAGTAGTAAATAAAGTGAGGAGACAACCACTGCTCCGCTGTGAAGGATAACACAGGCAATATCCACATAACTAAATCCCTTCACCTCAAATAGGGTGGCCAAATCACTACCACCTATCGAAAACAATCCCAGGGCTGTGCTGTCTCTCTGGCTGGGCCCAGCAACCTCTGTGAGAGAGGTAAGTGGTGTGAGCCAAAACTGTGACCAATTATCAAACAGCATGGACAGCTCCACAGCCGTGCTCAAGCCCATGCTGTGGGCCCAACTCTACTTAGATTACTATTACAGATACAGACCATTTTGGTATGCTATGTTCAGATGAGAGACAGAAAAAAAAAGAGGAAGGGAAGAAGCAGTGAAGAAGATGTTAACAGCCACTCTGAGGGAACAGAGAATTAGGAACCTTTCCCTTGTAAGATAGAGAATAATATAAATAAGGACAGAAAGGAAAAAGTGAATGACCTGGAGGATCAAATGATCAAAATGGCCTATGATAAACTGCAGAATTTGAAAGAATGTGAAGAAGCAAATACATGTAATTGTCACATACTTGTCACCGCTCTAGCTCCAAGAACATGAGATGCATTTGAAAAGAATTCCAGTGTACATAAAAAAACACCTAATCACCCTTGTGTCAAGAACTGATAATATCAGACTTCTACTGGAACAGACCAACAAGGGCTATCTTACATTAGAAACAATATTGGTGGAAGTGGAAGCATAGATGATCTGCCAAAGGAATCTTCCAGCTTCAAGAAAGGTAGGTAATGGCATGATGTAATAACTAAAGTTAAATGATTTCAACAACAGTTTGGGGAGATGTGATTACAGGGAAATAACTGTAGAAAGAATTTCTCAGATGATTCTATCTGAGTATTGGGAACAATGTATTTTTGGACTGAATCTGGCAAACTCTAATAGATAGAGGAAGGAACAGAAAGATAGTGTTTATTTGCCTATAAAAGAAAACTAGGTTAGCAAAGATACTACAGTCATAAAGGATTATCAGCAATAACAGAATGGACAGCAAGAAGAAAATATAATTATCATAACACCACTAGCCATGCAAGCTAGTCAAATGATTGCATTTGAGCGGGGAGAGTGAATACAGGTCATGAGGAAAAAATGGTGCTTAGATGTTTCAATATTAAAATGTGAAGAATTTGAGCATTGCAGAGGAAAAAAAAACAATCAGTATGAGCAGAAAATACAACCTGATGTAATACAAACAATAGAAACAGAATAGCAAATGTGGCTGGAACACAGGTTTTCCAAGAATGTATTATCCAGGAAAAAACAGAAGTTGGAATAATATTGCACAGAAATGTTATGGTAGACTATAAATCTCCCATATGCTTGCATATTCTCTATATGTGTTCCCGTAATGTAAAATAAATATAATTTAGCTGATACTATTCTCAGAAGGGGCTGCAAGAGGCACCCCCCATCTGCAAGAGGGATGAGTGCTTGTAATGCGCAGTGCCTGCCAGGGACACATGCCCGCTCCGTGTGCACGTGCATGTGTGTATGCACACGTGCGTGGGCTCATTGGTTGCAGACGACAGTTGTTCAGAAGTTCATAGGTGCTTATTAACATTTTCTAAGTGTCTAGTATTGCTGTTTATCTGTTAAATTCATGATGTTGATCCTGTATCTATAGTTAACTTATTGCCAGTTATTTACTGTCATTAGTAAATCAATAAGCTGCTTCAATCTTGCTTTGAACTATGTGAGTAGATCAGCATTTTCTGTGACAAATATTAGTAAAAATTCACAAACTGTTGTTCTTAAATATTCAGGAAACTCTTCAGTGTGAAATGAAAGTATCAGCTAATTTTAGAGCCCTCTTGGAGAGAGGTACTGTGTGAAAGCAATCAGTCTGAATTGCTGCCTGGAAAAGATAAAGTTTGTCTAAGCTGAGAAAATAGATGTAGACAGAAAAACTCACAAATGTGGGTATCCAAATAATTATCCATATTGCACTCTGGCAGATTTATTTCCAGCTGTATCAAACACAGATGAGAGCACTTAATGGGACAAAACCTTTGAAGCATTCAGTTGGCTAAAACCAGCTGCAGGGGTTCACAGCCCTGTTGTCTGCAGAATAAAGCAGAACCCTGAAATAAACTCCGACGTTTCAGACAGAACTAATTGGTTATTACTTACGATTTCTGTTCTCTTTTATGATGGCTGATAAAAATTACCACTCCTTTTTTTTTGAGGGGGAAGAGGAATTTTAGTCAAAACAAAAATAGCATGGCAAACAATGCTGTTTACCAGTAGTTATGGTGGCTACATGTAGAAAAGGGTAATATGTTCAATATGTTCACAGAAAACAAAAAAATCCTCACTGTCTTCCCTTAAAGTAAAAGTAAAGCAAAGCCAACCAAACCAGTTCATTTTGTTAATCTATGTTTCTTTACCTAAACAAAAATGTGGGAAAGTCTTATTTCCCAAATCTGAATTATTTAACTAGAAAATCATTCTCAGAGGAATGCCTTAACACTTTAGGAATGCTGTGTGATATCATTATGTCATCTTTCAGCGGTGAAGATCTCTGCAACAGCTGACAACTCTATAATAATTAACTCCAGAAAGCAGGATGGTAGTGGGGTCATCAGAGAAAATGTTAATAGTTCATACAATAGCAGGATTATTGGCACACTATCATTATAAATAACTGAACCAAGGAAAAATCTCTCGCCTATAACATATTCTTGAGATGCAGGATTCTTGTCCATACATATGTGTTTCTGGGATATGATATTGATTTAATCATCCTTGTCTTTTAAATCAAGGGCAGTTTTATACTGAGGGCCTCCTTGGCATTTTCATGCCAGAATAGGGGGATTTTAAGGTATATGTTTACAACTGTGCTCTCTGTCTTCAATGCATTTTTTTCAGAAGCCAATTTTAAGCCGAAGGACTAAATATTGTACTGCTTAACCATGAGCTAGTATACATTTAATTAACAAAGGGCTCTAAAAAGCACACTGAGTCTTTTTATTATGGTAACATTAAATAAAAATTAACCCTCCCATATTGAAAGACAAATGTGACAGAATTGACCGTATCAGTTTAGAGTTCACAGTCTGCCCCTGTTATTAATCCTCATGCCTGTGTGGATCACTTATCATCTTATAAGTTGCAAAGTCAGCTCAAGATGAAATGACATTTTTTTCAATGGGTGAATTCTGAATCTTCTCTGCAACATATACCCTTATTTATGACTGTTATCCCTAGAGGTGAAAGAGGTTTTCCCCTTCTTTTTGTCTCAGAAGTGAGATTTTTTTTCCCCCAAGAGTTTCACTTTCCACTAACATCCGTAGTGGCACATGCTGGTAGCAAGCAAGGCAGTGACACCACAGCAATTTCTCTCCTACAGAGCCATTGATCCAACTGTATGAGACGACTCAAACAGTGTTTTATTGCTCTGTTTTCTGCCTTTTATTATACAGCCCTGCCTCTTCCCTTCAATCTGGATAAACTTATCTGAAAAGAAGTTGCCGTAAAGCCAAAATTAGCCAAAATTTCGATCAACAGCACTGCAGTTTTTTGATGGTGTCCTTACCCTCTAGTATTTGCCTTCTATCCACAGAAACCACTTAATAACTTCAAGACAGTTTTATGCATGCTTCTGACTGCAGGTCCTGCATTGATTGCTTGAGATGGTCTGGCAAGCTACTGCAATGAAACAAGTACCTGAGGAACTTTTATTAGGTTCTAAATGAGACGCTCTTTCTCAGATTTCCCTCCTGTTGTTTTCTGTTTGGTTCTATCAGATCAATACAATCCAGAGATATCCTGGGTGAATAAAAAGTTGTTGAATGTATCCAGCTGTGGGCTTGATTAGATTTTCACTTCACTGGCACAAATCAGAGTAATGCCACATAAGGCAGTGGAATCTCAGCACTTAAAAGGGTGCAATCTCAGATGTAGGATCAGAGTCAAGCTCTGTTTTCTTTTCATGTGTTCCCCTGAAAGTGCCTTCTCAAAATCCTATGTCAGAGGACAAGGCTCCGTTACATATAAACACTGAGTTATACAATTACTCATTATTAATGATTACAACTATTGCGCAAGGAGGAATATATCCGTAACACTTATTGGAAAGAAAGATAACCAGGGATGCTGTCTAAAGAATATGTTCTTCTGCCCCCGTGCCTAGTGAATCAGTCAACAATTGCAGTTAGAAGAAAGGTAAGTGTTTTGAAGAAATGTTAGTTATAAGCTTAGGTTAGCTCAAACAAAACACAGCTTTGATGGATGGCAGGAATATGCTGCTTCTATCTCTTTAATAGCATAATATGTTCTGTTTTTTTTTTTTTTCCTAATGTGCATTCTGCATTCAAAAATAAAAACCCTACATTGTCTATTTTGTAAATGAAAACAGCCTAGCAGTGCTACCTACGCAGGCTCTTGCCTGTGTGCTTGCATGCCTCATTGTGCAAGACCACCTTCATGAGCACAATGTTTCCACTGGAATACATCTTTCACTAAATCTCACTGAAACTTCTTACATAAGGAATCCTTTGTGGAATGAAATAGCTTGACTGGCCCCCCTTCTTCTTCAAGGTAGCATAGAAAAGGAGATGAATTCAGGAAGAGCATATGAAAAAGGCAGGTATCACAGAGGTAGTGGAAAAAAGCAATAACACTTAGATGAAAACAAGCAACAATTTCTGCCCTCTCCCATGTCCTCCACACACACAATTGTTCATGCCAATATTTACTGGGTTAAACAGCATTGAACGATTATTAGAAGAAGTTAACAATACTGAATTTTACTTACTGAAAAAGATACTTCAAGTAACTGCAATGAATGGCAAGTACAGAACAGAGAAAGGTGAGGGCAATCACAGAAAATAGCACAATACTGCTGGACATTATTATTCCTACCCTCATAAGCTCTTAATTTAGACCAGGCTTTTTATTTAAAAAAAAATGTAGAGGGGTAATAATGCAGTCAGGAGGAGGAACAGAGGTCAGAGGAAATAAAGTAAGCCCTTCTAAAGAGATGTAGTGCACAAAGGCACAGTGACCACTTTTTTTTGTTGGTTTGTTTGTTTTCATGATGAATCTCATGGTGTTTCAAATGTTACTGACACAGGGTTTGTCAGAAACTGAATTTTTATTTTTCTCTCACTGTGAAATTTAAACTGCAGCATCTTTGCGAAGCTACTACCAGTAGGAAGGTGTTTTCATGAGAAGAAAATTGCTTGAATATGCTACCGGGAGATTTATTTTCTCTGTAGCCCTATTTTAAACTAAATGGCATAAAATGCTGGCAAAACCAAGTCACTACTAGGTCTGAAAAGTCCTCCCTTAGCTCACCTGTAAGAGCCACTGCCTTTTGACCTGAGAGGCATTAGCACAGGCTCTGTCCCTCGAGCTTTGAGTGGGAGATACTTCAGCTCTAGGTGGCAGTAATCTCTAGCTCACCTGTTTCAGAATTGAGAGAAGAAAGATTTCAGTCAAACCAGACACACAGAACAGAGTTTCACATACATTCAGGAGAAATAAAATATAACTAATAAGTCATGACAATATTTCCAGGTCTTTACTGGCAAAGAAAGTTGAAACTTGGTATGAATACAACCTTCCTCATTTTGCCTCTTTTTTTGGTTTGCAAATTGCTGTAAACTACTGTGGGTAAACTCAGGCTGCTCTGGCTGCTACTTCTTGGTTTGTGGCCCAGTTTGTAGTTCTTGTCTATGGAAAGGTACTTGTGTGACTGCCTACTGCAGGGTGACATGATGCATATGTGATGCATATGTCAGAAGAGCTTCAAAAATATATGTATATGCATATTATTAAGCCTTGTCTAGAGAAAATGACTGAAAAACACCTAGGAGTTGGAAACTGCCAGATTCATAGAAAAACAATAATATATAAAAAACCTACTGAAAAATGATTATATAATTATGCATATCAGTTTTTATGTGCATACACTTACATAGAAATGCATAAATATTTTTGTTACTACAAAAAAGTGCATAGAAAATGGATCAAAGGACAAAGTTAGTTCTAAAAGTTAGTTAACTCTATTAGCTCTAAGTAAAAAGAAAAAATTACCTGATGCATTCATTTCAGTTACCATTTGGTTTTTCAGTTACCAAAATGTGCACATTTTGGACCTATCAAGATTAGTTTGTAGGCACTACTGCTGCCTTCTTCATATTAAACCACAGCATTTTACCGTAAAAGTGCAGGACAAGTGCCCTTTCACTTTAAAACTAAGTATTATAACCCCACATGTGCTCCTAAACAATCCATCTAGTTTTAAAGACCTGCTTAAAAACAGACAAGCAATCGTCCATAAATAAAAAGAGAGTGTCCTGATACTGAAACCTGCTCTCTGTGATGCTTATTGTAGTTGTTCATATGCAAAACAAGCCCTTCTACATATGGAACACACTCGTCCTTGCCACTAAGTGAAACACAGCAGGATCCAGACAGCATTTGCTGAAGCTCAAAAACAGACTTTACAATTTAGCCTTGAATCTTGAGCTATCATAACTATCACATTATAAATCTGGATGCTGAGTCTCAACATTCATAAAGCAAATAAAATAATGTCCTGATTGTTTTGTATTTTTCATTTCAGTTTAAGAATGCATACTAAAAATAGATTTCAATGTTAAAAGCATCTTAAGTTTATCCACTCGAAGAATTTCAATGCCTAACAATTAAATTGGTATCTGCCAACATAGAAACCAATACAGTCTGTCTACCTCACTGTTCTTCAAAGTTGTGAAAATATTAAGGAAGCTCAAAACTGCATCAGCTTGTGAGCTGTGAGTGGCTACATTTAGCTTGTTGTGACAACAGACACATGTTTATACTTTGCATTCTGCCTCTGTTGTTCCTGCAATGATGGTAGATCAAAGAGCTATTTGCACAGTAGCCTCTGCAAAGCCTGTGTTACACTTCAACTCTGCTCTGAGGATTTAGGTGAATCCTAAAGTGGGCAAACTTTACCCTGAGATTTAAGAAGGTACAAGAGCTGTATTTGACGTAGGCCCAATTACTCACATATTTCATATCTCCCCTGAGGAGTAACAACACAAAAAGGAAATGGATCACCAGTTTATGGCTATCTCTTTTTCAGGCCAACAGGTAGTATTCAGAACTTCCACCTAAGGGACAGATTTGATATTAGTCACATGGAAGATTTTATTGCTGTGTCACATAATACAGAACAAATGTACCATATGGACTGTGGCTCTTTGGGAGCACAAGCACTCCAAAACTTCAGTGTTTTTCCCTCTTACCTTTTCTATGAAATCTGCTTGGTAGAAAGACACAGTTTTCTTATTAGCCTCAGTTTATCTTTTTACTCAGTTTACTGAGTATCTTTTTACTCAGTTTAAGTTAACCAGTTCAAAAACTATTTTTCTTTATTTTGAGTCCTGTATCCCCCTGAATGCATGAGTCCTGTATATCCCTGAATTTTCTGTATAGGTTATTCTTTCCATTACATTAATAGTTCTTATATGGAAAGTGAATCTCTTCAATGGAACAATACCAAGAATACTAATGAATGCCAAGAAAAAAAATCTGGATTATATAAAATAATAACACAATGAAAAAAGGCTTAGCTTGAATGCTAGTATTTAAATCAACCTGAATATTTTGGTAAAGTGTAAAGTTCATAATTAATCCCTGAAGGTATCCAGGAATCTGCTTAAATCTGGGTTAATGATCTACTGTGCTTGGTTTCCACCAAAGTATACTCTAGAAATATACTTCACTGTTTCTGCAAGTGGTTTATGGAATGGAAAAGTGCATAAATAATTGGGCAACTGATAGGGCAACTGGAATATAATGATACTATACTATTGAATTATATATAATTAAATATATATATAATTCCTGGAATTTTTTCAGCATGCAGCTAGTAGCAATCTGTGTTTTATTTGATGATTTGAGTTCAAGACACTGATGTTTTATAACTCAAAATCCCTTGTTCTTAAGAAGATCTCTTTGGATTGAACATCTTAATTCAATATAAGTCCCATCATGCCATACTGTCTTTAACATTTTCTGTCTACCTTATAATGGTCTTTCTCCCCATTCCATGTATTCCAAATTTATTACAAACGCATTCTGAATGATTCTCAAGAAAATCAGTTTTCACTCCCAAGTGTACTCGAATTCATCTTCTTACTATCAGCAGTGATTTGGAGGGATTTTACCTATTTCCTCAGTATTGTCTTGAGAGAGGGGGGAGATACAGAGCATATCCTGTTGCTTTTAGTTCATTTGCCAAAAATACATTATAAAACTCCATAGTATAATGAAGGTAATTAAGAATACATGAACAATACATACAGAAGAACCATAACTATCATACCATAACTAAACACTTTGAGAGCATATACTCATGCAGTTATTTGTTGTGTTCACATCAGCTATGTCACAGTTTGTTAATTCCTGATGATTATGGTAAAAAAGATGAGGTGATAAATGAGTTATAGAACTTCATGTCCTATCAGCAGCTTCAAAAACTTTTTAGAAATATGAATTGTAAGGAGATGCAGGCCATGATCAGAACCTTACGATCTTGAGGAAACTTTGGGGGGGATATAGAGGTAGTTCAATAATGTAAATAACAGAGCTGCACAGAGGAGGCCTTTTAACTGGCATTTTGAATAAGTATTTAAAACAACAATCTTGATACTGTTTTCTGTCTATTACATTTCACCTTCAGGGATTCCTGAGGAATTGTTGGATTTTTCTGAACTTTATTTTGTTTCTGTTACAACCTACTCAGACATGACTGTGCCAAGCTACTAGCAGTTCTGTTTTTTTTTTTGTGTGTGTGTACACACCAAAACAATTTAATAGCTTAAAGAGTTCTCCATTAATAAATAAAATAAATATTAATATATTAATAAATTTATTAATAAATAAAATAAATCAGTGGTCCAGACAGACCTGAGGAAGATGTCCGAAAACTCAAATGACTATTTTCTATGGCCTACTTCAAATATATCACAACAGCATTAGAAGATCATAGGAAGAACCAGAGTGATAAATCTGTAAAACTCTTTATTAAGGCAATGAGAGAGGAAATCTAGTTCACCCACTAGCCTCCAAGCCTGCTTATTTTTTCAAAAGACACAATAAGGCTAAAGATATTGATGGGTCTCCTGAGGAGGTAGCCCATACAATTGTGTACAAGTGAACCAGGATCCCCTAGTGAACTCTTGTGCCTTCTGGAGTAACACAAATCATAGCTTAACTCCTGGTCCTCTTTCTGATTACTCAGAAGTAGCATCAGATCCTGAAGTACAGATGGGGCAATTCTAGCTGTAGTCCTAAGATCAACGTCTAGAGCATTTAAACTAGGTACAGCTAAGAAGCCTAGTTTAAGGCTGGTTACAGGCTTGTTACATGCACTACTACTAAACAGTTTTCCGTAGTCTTTTCCTAGAGGAAACATTAAGCCTTTTAAATCTGTGCAGGATTTTTTTTGTTATACAGTATTCTAGTCAGGTAAGCACAGAGTACCAATACTGGATAATAGGTAACTGAAATATTATTACTGGAAATAGTGACAATAGCTCCAAAGATGCTGTTGTGAAATTATTTTTATCATATCGCAGATAGTCTAGAGCCTAGCCTAAAGTCTATTTGGATTACAGACGAGCTGAATGGACTCCTATTAATCTTTGTGCTATTTAATCTTTGTGCTTCTACTGTGACTCACGGTTTCCTGATGGTGGTCCTGATGAAGCAAAAATGCATTTTGTTGTTTTAGGGAACTTCTCCCTTCATAGCTCCTAAAGTATTTTGAGTTAGAGAGAATCAATTTTTAAGAACAGTGGTGCCACACACATTTTTTGTCCAAGCCATTTGAAAAGACATGCACAAAGTTCACTAGCAGAACACAGGGTAGGTGTCCTTAACTTTTATATTCTTTCCATATGACAGATCTATCCTTTCTATGCCCCTTTTCTTAAAAGTTCAATGGTATTTTCTATTAAGAAAATCATTTCCCTCCATTAAAATTTGTAAGGTTGATATTTAATCTGAAGTAATTGGACCCAGTTGTGAGGCGGATTGTCTACAGACGCTGCATATATGGACTGCAGTGAGAAAGAAATGAAGAATTAGTCAGGTTACCTTCACCTTTGAATATTTAATCCCAGACTCCTGTGGATACAGACAGTACACAGGCATACCTGCTGTTTCTGACTTTTCCTTTCCCTAAAAACTAGTTTTTAGCTAGGTTTGGTCAGTCAAAAGAAGCTTAATTTAAATGCACTATGTGCATGAACATATATCATGAAATGCATATAAGAACAAGATAATAGAGAACTGTAACTATATGTTTATTCTTCTTTGTTCTTAGCTGTATATATGAAATAATTGGTCATAAATTGGCTGTAAATCCCCAAAGCAGAAATCCATTTTTCTATCTTTCTAAAAAGTCTACTGTTACTGAGATGGAAATAAAATAGCAGAAAGAAATTTACTGACAAAGTAGCCTTCTGTACCAAGATGACATCTCATTGAATATTAACCATTTGCTTTTCTGTCCTCTGACCCAAAAAAGATCCCACAGGTTAAGATCCCACATAACTGAAATCTGTTCTGTGAGGTGACCTAAGACACCCTTCCATTCATCGAGAAGCACCCCAAAACAGGGAATCAGAACAAGAATGTTTTCCCCATTAAATCTCCAGCTAACCATGCTCGTCAGGTCTGCAATTTCATCTTTTTTTTTCTCTTTTTGATTTTGTTTGACAGAAGTATTTAAGTTTATCATGAATAAAAGGATCAAAGAAATAATCTAAAATGTACTACGGATAATACATTATTTTCTGCCGTTAACAATCTTACTTTATTGTGATATCTTCCAGTGAGCAACTAGAGCGTAAAATGGTTCCCTAAGGAAAATTTGAACATTTCACTGAAAGAAGTCTCCCTGTAGAATTTTGAAGATCATTAGTATAAAGGATATGGCATATTTATCACTTTGCATGTACATACATACATATATATAGCATATATACATACATATTTACATACACATACATATAACATACATATAAAACATAAAACTATACTATTTGTCCGTATTTGCACCTAAAGCAGAACAAAGGGTCCCTAGAATTTTACTGTGAATGAATTCTTATAAATACCCATGTACTACTTTTTCAGTTAGCTAAATATGTATGCAAAGTGTTTTCGTTCTATTTATACACTTTTAAACATTCCACTGATGTTGGATAAGTATCGTATTAAATTAATTTTGGTTATTTTGTGTTTTAAAGTTGCCCCCTTCTGAAAGCAATGCTACATAAATGATGATTTGGTTGTGCTGTATTCTCAAAAATCATGTATTTCTGGGAGTTGATTCAAATCATTCTAGAATGACTGGTACTAAAATGGCACATACTGGTATCTCAACACCTGCACTAACATTTGAGCCATGGAAGATTTTCCAATTTAAGCACATCCAAATTGAGATGATGTAAAGACATCACATTTAATGAATTTTGTGCACAGCTTGCACATTATCTAAACAGTCAGGAATTTTAAATCCTATTTATATTTGGAACCTTGCTTTCACTCTTGTTCTGTTTTCAGCATGTTACTATCTGTCTTTTCACACTAATTGAATATTAAATTTTCAGATCTGAGAACACACACAAAAAACTATTGTTTTTATAGACGTTATGGACAGAACCACCACTGAACTTTCTAAATTAAAAAAAAAAAAGTTTATCTTTTGACCAATGTTTTTTCTAACTTATTTGCTTGTGTTTTAAATGCTATTATTTGACTGCCAGTATTTGTTATTACAATACTTCAATAATAAAATGAGGTTCTGAGGCTAACAGATGCCGAAAACTGTGCTATATTTTAATCTTTGGTCAAAATGAAGTGTGTGCATATGAAGTGTGGGCTACAGAAATGATCAGTGAGAGGGACTGAAAGTTGCCTCAAGTGCTGGGCTCAAAGGGCTGTGACCGGTGCCACAAAGTGCAGCTGGAGGCTGGTCACTAGTGGTGTCCCGCGGTGGGAGATACTGTGGCCAATACTGTTTCAGCTCTTCATTAATGACCTGGATGATGGAACCAAACGCACCTGCAGAAAGTCTGCGGGCAAGACAAAATTTGGAGGAGTGTCTGCTATACTAGAGGGCTCTGCTGCCATTACAGGGATCTTGACACGCTGCAGAGATGGACAGACAGGCACCCCCTGAGGTTCAGAAAGGAGAAGTGACAAGTCCTGCCCCCGGGAGGTATAACCCCAGGCACCAGGAAAGACTGGGTCTGACCCACTGGAAAGTGGATTACAGGGAAGGACCCGGGGACACTATGTTGAGTGTGAGTCAGCAATGCACCCTTGTGCCAAAGAAAGCCAACGGTATCCTGGACGGCATTAGCAAGAGTGCTATCCAGCAGGTCAAGGGCAGTGATTCCTTCCCTCCCCTCAGTGCTGGTGAGGCACATCTGCAGCAGTGGGTTCAGCTCTGGCTTCCCCTGTACAGAGGGGAGAAGGGCTTACTGGAGTGAATGCAGTGAAGCACCACAAAGATGATGGAGATACTGAAGCATCTCTCATACAAGGAGAATCTACGGCAGCTGGGATTGTTCACCCTAGAGAAGGGAAAATTGTAGAGATCTAATCTATTTTTATAAATTAATGATGGAAAAGCTTACAAAAATTGGAGCCAGACTCTTGTCAAGGGTGAACAGGCTCTTGCCCACAGGACAAGAGGCAAACTGAAACAGAGCAAGTTCTGTCTGAACATAAATCACTAAATAATACCAGCAGTTCTAAAAGTGCCACCAGCAATTGCTGGAGTTGCAAAAGATGTGAACATCGTTTGATGGAAAATGAGGTGGAAAAATGTCAAAACAACATTTGAGAGCCTCCAAAATTTGAAACCCTTCAGTTTGATCTTCTCTTGTTTCTAACAGCAGTCAAAATCACAATTACTTTTTCATAGAATCATAGAATCATAGAATGCCTAAGGTTGGAAGGGACCTCTAGAGGTCATCTAGTCCAACCCCCCTGCTCACGCAGGGCCACCTAGAGCATGTGGCACAGGGCTGCATCCAAGCGGGTCTTGAAGATCTCCAGAGAAGGAGACTCCACAACCTCTCTGGGCAGCCTGTTCCAGTGCTCTGTCACCCTCACTGTCAAGAAGTTCTTCCTTAAGTTCCCGTGGAACTTTTTATGCTTCAGTTTGTGGCCATTTCCTCTGGTTCTGTCAGTGACCACCAGTGAAAAGAGGCCAGCCCCATCCTCCTCACTGCCTCCCTTGAGGCACTTATAGACAATGATCAGATCCCCTCTCAGCCTTCTCTTCTCCAGGCTGAACAAGCCCAGCTCCCTCAGCCTCTCCTCATAGGGCAGATGTTCCAGGCCCCTGATCATCCTAGTCGCCCTGCGCTGGACTCTCTCCAGCAGCTCCACATCCCTCTTGTACTGGGGGGCCCAGAACCGGACACAGTACTCCAGATGTGGCCTCACCAGGGCTGAGTAGAGGGGCAGGATCACCTCCCTCCACCTGCTGGAGACGCTGCTCTTAATGCACCCCAGGATGCCATTGGCCTTCTTGNAGCCTGTACTGGTGTCTGGGGTTATTTCTCCCCAGGTGCAGGACCGTGCACTTGGCCTTGTTGAATTTCATGAGGTTTTTGACCTGCTCCAGCAGGGACACCTAGAGCACATGGCACAGGGTGGTATCCAGGCGTGTTTTGAAGATCTCCAGAGAAGGAGACTCCATAACCTCTCTGGGCAGACTGTTCAAGGGCTCTGTCACCCTCACAGGAAACAAGTTCTTCCTCACATGGAGATTAAACTTCCTGTGTTTCAACTTGCTCCCATTACCCCTCATCCTGTGACCAGCCACCATGGAGAAGAACTTGGCCCCATCCTCCCTACAGTCACCCCTGCCCAGGTATTTGAATATGTTGATCAAATCGCCTCTCAGTCTTCTCTTCTCTAGGCTAAACAGGCCCAGCTCGCTCAGTCTTTCCTCATATGACAAATGCTCCAGTCCCTTAAGCATCTTCATGGCTCTACACTGGCCCCTCTCTAGAAGCTCTGTGTCCCTCGTGTACTGAGGAGCCCAGAACTGCACCCAATACTGCAGGCGCGGCCTCACCAGAGCTGAGGAGAGGGGCAGGATCCCCTCCCTCGACCTGCTGGCAACGCTGCTCCTGATGCAGGCCAGGATCCTATTGGCCTTCTTGGCCATGAGGGCACATATTGGTGACTCATGGTTAAGCTGTTGTCAGTCAGGACTCCCAAATCCCTCTCCACGGAGCTGCTTTCTAGCATGTCAACCCCTAATCTGTACTGGTGGAAGAATTATGGTGGAAGAACTTAGGAAGAATTATATGGTCCTCCAACATACAGAAAAACATTTCTGTGACATGATCAAAACCATGACTTTTCCTACTTGTAGTTGTAAGGCATTTTCTAAACAAGTGTTATGTTTCTAGGGAGATATTTCCTAAAATATCAGAAAATCAACCTTGAAAATTAAAATTCCTTAAGGATTTTTGATAATTATCACATTCATGGGGGTTGAAATCTGAAGATATGTGTCTCTCTATTGAAATTTACTGCTAATTGAGTTTGATTTTTCACCTTTACTTAATTGATTAACACTAATGGCCCATCTGTTGTACCCATACATGAGGAATAAAGTAGTAAGAATAATTGCTGTAAAAATAGTTTGAGACATTGAAAACATGATTGTTTGTGGGAGCAATGAACTTTCAAATTGTGTTCCACACTATGAAGCTAAGCTTATCTATATCTACATTTTTCTGAGTCTTTATGCATTTTAAAACAAATGTATTATTTGCAGCTAGGGCTGTGGTTGACATAATCGTCAAATCATTGGTGAAGTAATTTCATAAATTTGTTTTCCTCACTCAAATCTGTCTTCTTAATAAGCCAAATTTGGTTAGGAACATCTGGTTCATATGAAGTGGGGCCACATAGATGTATGTGAATAGAATAGTAAGAAATTCCTAGGTTAGTCCTATCATGCCCTTTCCAAACTAGTATTTACAATCCAATGAAATCTGAATTCTCAGAATTACTTATGGAACTATTTGACACTCAATTCCTAAATTTACTAATATCATTTTTTAACTCTGAAATTAATCAGAATGTGTAATTCTATATCTAAAGTAGAGTAAAAGAGATAGTGAGCTGGCAAAAACAGCTTCTAAAAGCAATAGGTCATTAAAAAAAAAGAAAATATTTTGTTTTTTAAAAAAGTAATAAAATGACAGTCATATAAAAATATTAATTTTGACTTGTTCTAAATCACTCCTCTGATAAACAATATGTTTAAACTGTTGATTCAGAAGGGCTTTTGACCTATGTTCGGTAGGATTTCTGTTCAAAATATAAACTACATTTAGGTAACACATTTTTTATGAGAAAGGAGGGGAAGGGCTTTTATACAACATTACTTGAAAGTAATAAAAAGAATGAGATTTAAAGTTCATAAAACACTTGACAAATGTACAATGATACATTTGTTTTTTCATTAGATGTCAAGAGAGTGATTGTGTTTAACATATAACTGATGATACATTCATATTATTACAAATTGATTTGATTACAGAATGTATTCTAGTATTTATTGAAAAAAAAAGTCCATGTGGTTTACGTTTTAAAAAATGTATTTAAAAATATGGTACACTAAATTTCTGTTTCACATGCAATACTACAAAAGCACTACATCAAAAGAAAAGATCACCTAAACCTACAAAAATTATTTTGTGAACTTCTAGTCTCAAGGCAATTAGGACAAATTTTGGTAAAGCAAAGATTTTTCATGACTAAGACATCTTGCTTATAAACTGAATCCTGAAGTTCTATTACCCCTTCAGTGCATCTTAGAGTAATTTTTTTCTTTATTTTACATAAAAACTAATACTTAAAATACTTAGAAAAGAAATACTTAGTCTTTAGGACTGTAGGTACTAATAATCTAAGACAGATAAAATGTGTCTCAAACCTCGCTTTCGAAAAAGTAATAGCATTTAAGTTGGTGTCTTTAAATACCATTTAGTTTTATCGATGCCTCAAAATGGCGCAACAGAGAACTGTCATAGCATAGTTGGGTTACTGGTCCCCAACTATTCTGAGTATATGTGGCCACAGCCTGCCATGTTCTGTAGTATCCTCAGTTTCTGCAATACATTTACTGCAATTGAGCTTTAAAATTGCAGTAGTGCCATGAGAGAAGTATGGGCTAAGATACCCATTTTTCTATGACAATCATCTGCATTAATTACCCCATTTCCCTCCATCTTTTCACTCAGCTGGATAAATATAATAAAAATAGCTGAAGTGAAAGCATATGCATGCTCATAACCATTGTTCTATTAAAAAAAAAGAGAGGGGAAGTGATGTAAAACCAGTTTTTAAATATATAGAATGCTAAAGAACACAAAAAAGAAAAAAGGTAAATATCGCTTTTCCATGTGAATAGTACAAAGCAGTGGTCTTAAATTACAGCATGAAAGATTAAGATTACATGTTAGGAAACCCTCACTACCAATAAGATACTGAAGATCAGGACCAAGCTACAAATTAAATAGTACTCCACAATGGCCGATGACAGACCGATCAGGTCCTGTGTAGTGAAATGACAGAGATAAAGGAAGGAGCAACCGAAGAGAAACAGATTCATTACTTCTAATACAGATTCAGTTACACCAGTCTGGTAGGCAGATTGTGTTGCTTCTTCATTATTTTAAAGTTATCTTCTTATTTATGCTCTGGTCAAACAAAGCTTTAAGATCAAAAACCCATTTGGTCTTCTTGATGTGCTGACATCATAGAAGAGGAGTAGAAAAACACATTTCAAGGATTCTTTAATCTAAACAAACACACAGTGACACAGATTTGTAAAAGAATTTTAGCTTAATGTAATGTCTGATACTTGCCTACAAGCCTAAGAACAATTTTTAAAACTGACATGACAAATTCAGAAATTCCATCATTTTGAAAAGAAGTTGTAGTTCCTAAAAGCTGAATGTCTTAGACAATAGGCAAATTTTATGACTTAAAGGTAACTATGTGGCAATTGAACCATCACTAATGCCAGAGTTCATGCTTTTAGCCCAGGTCTCTTTTGAACCCCATTTCCATTTGGGCCTGGTACACTGTAACTTTCAAAGGTACTTTAGGAATATTTCTTCATCCATGTTGAAGATGATGATAAAATATTTTCACAGCATGATGATGAAGCACAACATAAGATGAAACAGTCGGAGCACAACATGAAGATGTTTGAGGGTACAAGGCATATTAGAATATATAGTTGTTAGATAGAGTGAGACCTTATGTGAGTCTGTTCATAGTATTTATACAAAGAGTCTGATTTAGTCACCAAACAATGTATGGGAAGAGCTAGCTGACCAAGAAGAAATTCTGGCAGCAATCCAGTATGCATGGAGTGTCAGTGATGTAATTAGATTTTATATCTCTTTGTGAATAAGCAAATAAGATATTAAATCTCTCTTGTTAGGCATGAAGAGCTCATATTTTCTATTAGGAGAAAAGATAGGTGATTACTTCATTATATAGAAAATTACGGTAATTTCTCTTTAGGAATGAACTTACCAGCCCCAGAGTGTAAATAGATGACAAAGTGATTAAAAAGATAACTCTTACCTAGTACAGGTCCCACCATTGCGACATGGATTATAATCACATATGGGAACATTGCAGTTCTCAACATTCCTTCCTCCAAGAGCCTCATCGATGATGAACAATTCTTTGTTGTTAACTTGAAAATCCCTAACGCATCCTTTATAGCCATGTATCTGTCCAGCACACCGATGAACCTCTGCATGAACAGGAACATTTCCAAGGAAGATTGATCCAAAGGTGATCTGCAGAAACAAGAAACAAAAATAATGTGTTTTATATATTGCACAATGTAACTATGAGCAATGGAGTAATAGCAAGAGATAAAGGAAGTCATACTTTTTGGCTGATAAGAATATTTTTTTAAAATGTGGTTCTCTAGTTCAGACAAAGGCACTGTTTTTATTTGCATCTTCACACGTGTAAAATACAACATAAATACATACACATATGCCAGGAAACACAAATTGGAATTCCTTATCTTAAACACAACAGACATAGTAAGGTTTAGTAACAAAAGGACTGCAGCACTGAAGCTCAGGGGAGAAGAGAAACTTAGTAGCAGGGAATGGTAGTAAATTCTAGCAACATCCTGTTCTAACACAGGTTTTCACCATGCCTAACTTCCTTTGCTACTAAGAATCGAAAAGATAGTAATTCCAAGATAAGTGTTTTTCTCTGAAGTGCATATACTTTTACAATGCGAACAATGCACCAAGTGCATGAAATCTGGTTGATCTGACTTAGTAGGAAATCAAAAGAAAAACAACATGTGCAGAAAAAAAGATGAGTTTTAGTAGGAGCTTTTCACTATCATCTGTATCAACTGTGAAGATCTAGAAACAGGAGGAGGAAAACATCACATTGACTTAGCTATAATTCACAGATCATATGATTTTGCTTTGCTATTTCCTGTATCGCTTTTCTCACACCTTGAGATATGTTGCTGACAGCCTCAAGTGAAATTTGGTGTTACAATGAACATGAATACCTCCAGATATACCTCTACTTATAGTGTCCTTTGTTCAGAGAGGAAATAAGGTAAATCTTTTAGAGCATGGATAAAATTAAATCATATTTCTCATGTGGAAGGAGTTCAAAGACATGGGCTCAGCACTTGTCACATTCATTCCATTTCACTTGACTCTATCCCCTATCAAGCAAAGTTATAAACCAGCATAATTTTGTACAAGATTTGTAAGCAGCATTTGCAGCCAGGATATATTTTAAGGAAGTAAAGGAAAGAATCCTAATTCTTGGAATTGCAATTTCTAGGCTAGAAATTTTGTGTTGTATAGACCTGGAGCATTATGTTAAACCTGACGCCTGGAACTTATTTTCTGAGTAAGGCACTGCTGGGTTCTGCCCATGATGAAGTGCTAATGGGTAAGTTTTTTTCCACACAGAAGCTTTCTTTACAGAAGCTGCCAACAATGCTAATTTTATATTCCACCAGAGGGAGTTAGGGTCACTTGGTATCAGGGAAGAGACAAAGAAACCTTTTGCAGTTGAATGTCAGGTCGATCTTACAGAAGCTATTAACAAAGAGTAAGGCAGAGCAGTATCTGAGCTCTTTCTAGGTGGCAGAATAAACACCTAAATACTGACTCGGGAAGAAACAGGGAAAAATATTGGTTCCTAACTCCAATTACATAGGATGCAATGCACATGATTAGTATCACTACAGTTAACTGTCCTGCCTTCAAGCGAATCAACTCATTGAGCACCTCAATCACAATTCAAATTCTTTAGTCAAATACAGAAAACACTTAACAGGTATCCTGCAGAAATAATCATATTTTGTGATGATAGAATGTGGAACACAGGGAGGAGATAGCATAGGGACCAGGAATAACAGAGAAACTTGGGTTTAGGCAAGTTGCCATATTACACATTTAGAGTGAATCTGCTGGAATCAATTTCAGATGGAGAAAGCCATTTATTCCAATATTGTTCAGAAGTGAAGTCCTAGCAACAACAGTAATGCCATGTCAAGTTGTTCATGGTTCATAAATGCACTAGATTTCAAATGAGAGGTGACCAGAAAAATTGTGAAACAATAACTGATTTGTTTCCAATAACACTGTGGCTTTGTTAAATGACTTTACTATTTTTTTTTCTTGCAGTTATTTTCTTTGATCTTTTCTGCAATTATTCCCTTTCTCTTACCTTTCATATTTATGGACTTTAAGCTGCTGAAATGTTTCAGAGTTAAGTAAACTGAAGATATCATTGAAGAATTATGGATGTTTGATGTAAAAATAAATACTGAACAGAATGTATTTATAATGATATCTATGGAAAAATTAATGTCCTCTGTTAGAAAGGGCTAGGATACATATTCTCTTTTGAGAATTATTGAAGTGCATATGCTGATGGATTGTTCAGAGCAACCAGTTACCTTATGATATTTTGGAGACTCACCTGAGATGCTTGATATGACAGAGAGAGTCTGTGTTGTACAGGAGGATTTCCATCTGCAGACAGTTCAATCATACAGTAACCTCCAGAACTGCCAACAGACAGCATATAGCTGCAAGGAAACAGAAGATCTCATTACTGTTTATGCTCTTGCCAGTAGAGTATTCAAACATCTCGCAGAGAGGGCAAGATGAAAAAAAAGATGCTTCTGTATCCATAAAGGATGATACCCTTTGGACAATGATAATTCTAGTTTCAAGACTGCATGGACTACCTAAGAGATAAAAGATGTACACTTCTTTTTTAATATCCCTCTTCTGTTTACTTTCCTACTGTTCTTGACTCTACTGTTTGCAATGTATACAGAGAAAGAGAAGAAAGAGACCTCTACTTTTGTAAGTGCATACTGATAAATTCTAAATGCTAACTGGAGTTGACATATGGTCTCCCTAGTATAGTTTCTGGACAAGTAACATCAATGTTGAGTGATGCTGAACTCCCTAGGTAGAAATTTCCTTTTGCTGCCCTACAGGGGAAACTGAAATGGAATAAGAAATGAAATGCTGCATACCTCTGAGCAGCAAGATTTCACTGTGATATAGTTATCGTTACTTGGGAAGCGTGCTGTTAATGTAAGCTCTGGTGCTGAGCTTCAGAGATTTAAAAGAATCTAAGGTTAAGGGAATTTGTAAAGTAAATACTGACAAACTTTCAGTAAGACACTAAGAATTCTTCGGGTTGTTTCTATGACAAAATCTGATGAAGCACAAAGATGATTACAAACAATAAAAATTAAATCCAACAAGTTGATTTTCAAATGGATTGGTTTCGTATTTAAAAAGTGAATTTGCACAAACATTACAGGAATGCCAGAAGTGTTAGAATAGGATAGAATAGCAGTTAAAACAGAGCTAAGTTAATTCTGCACAAGTGTTTCCCACTTCCATCTTGCCTCAGTTTGGATTTTCACATACATTAAAAGACAATGATGTCATGTATTTTCTTTTGGGATTCATGCCAAGGTTTATTGACTATATGCTCAGCAGGACATGAAACCGCTCAGTAATACCCAATGTCATTATGCTTCCTGCGTAAGATCTTATATAAGAAAAATATTCTATTTTCACAACAGAATTTACAGAAGAGTCTGGAAAAAAGACCCACGTTTAAATGGGCTGGCAATTTTTTCATGTTTTAACTGAACAAAAAGAATTGTTAGGAATTTCATTAGCTATATTGCATCCGAGTGGATGAATTTTCATGCTAAGCCACACATATATGCAAAAGTTAGCATATTTAAGGCCATAATATCCTAAGTATTATGAACATCTATTAGTACTATTACAAATGACATAGCTCAGCATTGCCAAGGACAAATTCATTCCTGGATGAATCACATCTAAATCTACCTTCCTCTCAAATTTTCCTCTACGTTTTCATACACATCCTGCTTATTTGCCTGCAGCTGCTATGATATGATTTGTCTTGTGTTATGCCTTAAGCTTCGCTTTCCTACTCATGTGCCCACAGTCTTATTGTTCTGTCCTCCTAACTACACTGTATGAAATTTAGAGTCTCAGCTTTCACTTCTGAGTTTACTTGGAGCACTGTGCCGATATAAAAGGATATGAAATTTGGTCCTTAATGAATATGGGTACATTTATAACACTCACAGCAGTGTAGTGATTCCTGAGTGGACAGCAGAAAAACAGTGCATATACTAACACAAACCACAGAAGCAGTGTATCTAAATCACCATGGTGATGCATCTATATTTATAAATTCTGACTTTTCAATTGCTATATTGCTTCTGATTCCAGAGCTAAATCAGTCAATACCAGTTCATTGATTTTTCATTGTGTGCTGCTGCATGGGGTTGAAATGTTCCAAATTATTTCACCTTTGCAACTATGCTACATTTTCACTACTCTTGAAACAGGAAAACCACTGTTTTAAATATTTTACAATGATTTGAGATATATGAATTGCAGCTCATTTTAACTAGATTTCTAGAATACTGTAATTAGTTTGAAAAGTGTTACTTTTTTTTCTTTTACTTTTTGTTAAATATATTATTTAGTTTTTAAGTACATTTTAAGTTAAGTTCCTTCCCGTATGGTCTAAAGTTAGCAAAATATTTTCATTTGGAACACACACAGAAGCAATGTCTGCTGTTCTGAAGATCAGCTAATTTTCACAGTTTCATTATTAAATTATGTGAACAGAGTAAAAAGAACTACCTCGCCAATAAATAATGACTATATTGACAGATTGTGTTGCAATTCCCTTTTCAAACTCTTGGAATAAGGACAACATTAGAGAAAGAACTTCCATCTATCATCTACCCTGCTTTCCAACCAATTCTTAATATATCAAAAATGCCTTGAGTTTCATTTGTTGTTCCTACTTATATTACCATTGCTGTGAATTCTGCATGTAAATCATAGCGTATAATTTCTTTGAATAAAAGAAAATTAGCTCAGTTGAATACTAGTTGGAAAAAAACAACTCCATAACCTTTACTTGATGGTTTAAGCCAGAGTAGATTCTGCAGCAAGTCCTTGTGGCTCTGCTCCTTCTCTTTCTCTCTCTGCCCTTTTCAGGAGGTTTTTGAAGTCTGCATGTGCTGCACTTTCAAAGTCAACTCAAGGTTTAACCTTGCCTATCAGATATTGTAACAGTTCAGCCTACAAACAGCAAAGGTTTAAAAGATGTGACAAAGTTATAAAAAAGGATGTCTGATGTCAAAGAAAAACAGCTATACAGTTATTGCTACTTTGATCATATTCAAGCAATTAGCCTTCTAAACTCTGTTCACTATTGTAAATTTTGTTTGCAAATGTCTGGTGTCCATACACTCTCTTACTGTTCCGAGTATATAATTTATTGTTTGGACTCTTTGCTGGGAAAAAAAAAAAAAAAGAAAAGAACAGTAGAAGATAAATAACAGGTGCAATTAAAACAAGCATTAAAAATTACTCAGTTCATAAATGATGCACTTATGCAGGCAATCATCACAAGTATCCTAAATTCATATAAATATAACATAATCATCCCAACACATGTCTACCTGGTGATGTATTCTGCTTTTACAGAAATGTATCAGACAAAAAAAGCAAAACCAAAAACAATAAAAAACAAACACTACATATAAGCAGCAACTATTATTAATGAATTTATATCATTAGGTCTTAACTTCACATAGGATGTATAATATGTTTCTTTTTTTTTTTTTTTTACAGATGCGTAGATGAAAGCTCAAAGAAAAGAAGTGATTTACTGGATGTCAGCCAGTAGATTAGTGACTGAGCTGTGAGGAAGGAAAAAAAAAAAAACAGGCTACAAGTAGAAATCTAGTGACCTATATCCTGGACTGCACATTAAGAAAAATATCACAACTTTCTTCGGTATTTGCTTCTTTCTCTGTAAGCACTTCCAAGTAAGTTATACTTACTGTCTTAGGTCACAGAAATGAAAAACTGTCATTTGAAATGTGAGCAAAAGGAAAAAATTTCAGGCTTACATTACCACAAAATTACAACTGTTTGAATTTGCTAGATTACTCAAATACGGTTAGAACAGCTTTTATAAAGAGACAGTGCATGGAAAATTTCAGCCCAAAAGAGAGTTTTCTGAGAAAACTATGAAAATAATGAAAAATGGCAATTAGAATAGAAATGCTATCTCCATCTTTTCTCTAGTACTTGAAACCTAAAAGTGCTAAAATATAGACTTATACAATTACAGAGTTTTCAAAAATAATGATCAAGAATGCACTTGAAATACTCTGCACCAAAAATGATATGAACTGAAATGCGACTGCATCTACCTGGACAATTCCTCGTCCTTACAGCGCAACATTAAATCTTAATCCATTAAGTCATAATCCTGCAACTGCATAAATGCAGCTGTATTCCTGTATGCATCTCACAAAAGAATGAAATTCAATATGCCACATTAGAAAAGATGAAATCTGATAGTTTATTCTCTTGACATATTTTCTTTATTTTTCTAATTAACCTCATATTATGAGAAAATGACCTCACATTAAGAACACCTGAGATGAAAATGGCTCATCATTGACATCCTTACATTTTGAAGAAATACTTTTTATTTCAGTTTCATGTCTTCACTTGTTTAGATGCTGAAGGCATTTTAGCCCATCTGCCTCACATCTCAGTGGCATATTTCAGTTGCATTCAAAGCCAGCATATTTTTCCCTCCAGAGACAGTGACAGAATAGTATGCAATATGATTCCTGTTGCAAGATTTTCTTGTCAGGCACCAGGACCACTCTATGTGACTCATGCATATTACACTTGTAATGATATAAAAAGGTTTTACAGACTGGTTGAGAACTGGGTATGTGTGGGGGAAGAATGGGAACATTATGCAGGGTGTTTCTCAAAATAATTTAAATAGATCTGGAGCCATGTGAAGTAACTGTTTCTGTTGATGGTAAGCCACAGGCCTGATATAGTGGCACATTAGTTTCCTCAGGTTTGAAATAAAAAGAGTATCATCAGCCTTCTTTTCTGAGCTTGACTTAGAATAATATGATTTTTCATATCTGCGGTGTATTCTATATAAGCTCTTATTAAGAACAAGAATTAACAGGGATTTATTATAAGGACAGTTTCTCTACAAAAGAATCATGGACCTCAACATTTTGACTAATCACGTGAAGGAACATTAAATATCTTGCAAACAGAAAGCACAATGTTTACCTAACATGCTGGTGCCTATATAATGCAATTGTGGATACTAAGCCTTGGATTAGTATAGGCTTGGAACTCATATTAAAAGGAATTCTCCTGAGCTAGCTAATACTGAGGCATTTCTAATCATATGTTAGCTGATACAGTCCTGTTCAAGCAGACGATTTAGCTTAAACTGTAACAGCTAGTTCTCAATGTGAAAAACTTAATCTTACTTTATTTCAGGCTAGTCACCAGGTGGCACTAAAGCAGCACAGTGGAAAGTATGAAGACAAAATTTATAGTAATTTCTCTTCCAGTGTAAAGACTGACTTAAGCCCTAATTGATAGAATGATTGCTTCAGCTTCTAATTTATATAAGGGGAAATACAGTAAAGTATCTTCAACTGATCGTATATTTGACAATATGAATGAGAATAGGTCCAGAGACTGGAACTTGTTAGACTTTTAACTGCATTCATGCATTGCAATTATCTATGTAATCATGTAGAAATGGTGCATTTGTGGTTGTGTATACATACTTTAGAAAATGTAGCTTATAGCAATTATGTTTTATAAACACTGCTAAAGCTACAGCCATTATTCTAACAGATTATAAACATACCAAAATTAATACCTCAGATCAACAACATATAAAAACAAATTTACAATGAGTACTAGTCCCTGACATTGTTCAAGCTAAAATGACATACTAAGATATTTTCCTGAACAAAGACTTCATACTGTTATGAACAGGCAAAAAAATAGGCTTTATGGTCCTCTGAAAAATGATACAAAGTAGTCATACTGCTCTCAGTATTTTAATGTGACAATTGGATTATTACATTTAGAACTATCGTTTTTTTTTTTTTTTCCTTCCTACAAGCTGACAAACACTTTAACCCAATTTAATAACACATCATGAGAAAAAATCCTTACAAAATCCCACATGCCTCTTTACTGGAAAAGTGTTGATATTAAAGAGACAATCTGAAATGACTCTTGCAAAACACTAAAGCAGCAGCTTCATTTACACCCTTGATTAACCAGAGCAGTTGTCAAGGGAACATCTAACCAGCTGTCAGGCAGTGCAGGAGATTTTTCAAGAACAGTGATTTTACTTTTGACTGAGCACATGCAATTCACAAGTGTGAAAATCTGTGTGTTTTATGTCTCTAATAATCTCTTGATAATTCCTTCCAAAATTCTTGCAGTTATTTTTTTACCTTAAAAAAACCCCAATTTTTGGAGTTTGTTATTAAAAAATACCTTCTCACAAATTAGCTTCAGCATACTGCTTCCCAAATGTTCACACATGTTTTTCCCATTTCAACAAGGTCATTTTTAGCATTTCTTAGCACTTTCAATTATAACATTAAGAAGTGAAAATTATAAAAAAAAGCCCCATTTTTTTTTGTCTAGCATGCTATTTGAAATCAATGAAGCATCTGCAATAGCCTCCAGGTGTTCAACACCAAACTTTAGGTTTTGTAGTTGCTATGATATCACCTAACTGTAAAGCATACCAGCAGGAGAGAGGGACAAAACCAGGGAGAAGACAAGAGCACTGAAGATAAACCTCAAATGATTTTGACCCCTAATAGTGTTTTGTAGTATGAAAAATTTCCTGATGTCCTTTTGAATGTGCTATCTGTGAGAGATCTGGATTTAGAGGAGAAAAGAAACCCTTGCTATTAAAGGCTTTTTTGATGAGGACGGAAAATCCTACCGTTTTCCTGATGGTTTATTTTCAGTGTTTACCTAATTGGTTCTTAAGAGTGTCTGGCTTTTCTGTTCTTCAGATGTTCTTCATTATGTGAGGAAAAATAGTTGCCTTTAGCAGCATTACACTGACATCTTCCTAATATTCATACCCCTTATAAAAATGCTTAAGAATAGATCCCACTATTTGTTCAGATTTATTTGTACCCAATGAAGAGGCTTCTGCAGCTACAAATTTGTACAAAGGTACAAATATGCTTGTCTATCTCTATGCCTTACATGGTTTGGTCTGTTTCTATAACATCCTCAAGGATGGCACTGATTTTCTTTGTCTGATTCCAGTTAGAATCTATGTTATTAGCCACTGCAGAAAAGAAAAAATATTTCAAACTAAAGAGGAGTTTTTTTTTTTTCCTACTACTATACATCGTAATACTCTATCTTCAGCTCACTTCTATGGCAGGTGCTCCATACTGCGCTGTTAAAGTACTACATAAACAATGAAAAGAACAGTTTCAAAAAGGCCCTGTGAAAATGAAAACTAGGTTTTCAGGCATCAGTCAAATTACATTATTCTTTGACTTTGAAATTTTCCAAGCATTCCATTTCCTCTTTCCTTTCTACACTTGCAAGTAATAAAATTAAGAAAGGAAGTATCTAACTGTTGTTTGAACACAGGCACATAGTTTTACATAAATACAAATCTTAGGCACTATTTTCAAAATCAATTTCCTTTTAAATTAAAATTTTCTTATTTGCATGTGATCATAGATTTTTGCGAGGGCTGTCTTCTCCACAGAACATATCTGGTTTTCTGCCAGAATTTTGAATTTGTCTGTGGGAAACAGCAAACAGCCAACACCTCAGTCAACACTCAGAATATATGAGGAAGAATGAACCGGAGCTTCCATGTGATATTCACACTAGAAGTCTTACGGAATACACAGCATGATTTGGACAGTACTAACATAATTCTTTGTACTAAATGCCTTCCTTGTTTCTTTTTTTTTTCTTCTTGTTTTTTGCCCCATTTTTCCATACTGGTCTTTTCTATTCTTTAAATTTACATGTCTGAACCAGAAAAGTAACAACCTTCCTTGTTTCTATTGGTCTTCCCCAATGGGGGATCTTCCTGGGATGATCTAACACATCCCAGGAGGTCATCAATTTCTCAACAATATGATGGCTAATTGTGTTAATAAAACTGATGATATGCTACCATATAAAGTCTTTCTTACATAAATTTTACATATTTTTGTATAAAGAGGGTATTAAATACAGAGTTTGACATAATAAGCTACTGTTGGCCCACAGTTTCTTAGTAGGCCTTCAACTAGTGTAATTTTCCTTATTCTTGGAATATGGCATTTGTCAACATATAGACTACTAGATGGCATCACAGCACTTCCTGGGCCTTCTGAGGACAACAAATTCTGATGAAGTGCATGCAACTGTCAATGGACACACATCATCATAAGGGAAAAGAATTTGGCAATCTCTCACACTCTAATAAATTAAACAAGGAAAAATTAACAGCAACCTTATGAGGTTCTCTTATTTAAGTTTCTGACTCTTCAGTCACGTATGAATCCATGGGAAATGAAGTAACCATATGAGAAAAACATGTAGAGTTTGGCTTTCCATTATTAACATGTGAGAATTCATTTTAAATACAAATCAAAACTCCCTAAATTAACTCCCTGAATTTCCGAAACATACATATAGTAACTACATTTAAATTTTGTTTTTTTTTGACATTACACATTAGAAGAAAATTTCCAGAAAGATTGCCTGGGTTTAAGCAGTCTTCCTCACTGGAGATAAGGTTTATCAGTAAGGCAGTGAGATAGACTATGTGATTAGCTTAGGTTTCTTGCAGCCCTGCAATTCTAAATTCTAACATTGCTATCAATCAGAAGAATTAAACACAATTCAGTGGAATGTTAACACTGTAAAACTCATTTTAGGCTTGATGAAAACTAAACTTAAAATTAGTATGTCATTACCGGCTCTTCAGCTAATTGAGTCTATCTACAAAGTAAAGAAAGAGCAGAACAAGTCTTATTGTTGGACAAACAACTGGCCTGTAATAGAAATGACTGCATTGACCAGTGTCTCTGAATTTATATGGGAACAGATTCTTTCTATTATACACAAAACTGATACTACCCACTTTGAGGAAAACCATCTTTCTGGAGAGTGCTGAAGTGCAGAAAGGAAAAGTATTTTTGTTCATCTTCTACTGTACTAATCTTCCATATACTCTGTGGTCTAAAATGAGCTTCTACCTTCACTCTACATATGCAAAGACTAAGAGACAGATAGATTAAGTAATATCGTCAATGTGAAATTTGCTCTTTACCTTGCATACTAAGGAAAGGAATAATTTATGTTTTTGTATTGGAAATAAAATCCTTCTATTGCATATGAGTGTAAATCCTGAATTTGAGGCTGGTATCTTTGTCAATATTCGTGATCACGAGACATCCTACTGGTATTTTAACTCTAAGGACTAGATATCAAAAATGTTTTTGATCGAAGAGTCTTTTAATTGTTTTAGTTTTACAGTCTTCTAGGCTCACAACTTCTAATCCCTGGCAACCTTGAGTCTTTAGAGCTCAGGGCTATTCTCACATTGCCCTAATTCAGATTTAAGCTAATTTTACGTGCCTATCTCTCATAATGAAATTCAGACAAACTATTATCAGGGTCTGCTGATGACATTCAAGTAATTTGCTTCTTCACATTCTCAAAAGCATCCTACTCAGAAAAAAAAAGGAAAAGGCAGGTACTTAATCTCTCTTGTAATTCAGGACCAGCTGCTGAAGCACCTATCGCTCAGTTTCAGCTGTTCTATAAAGGTCTAAGAATGCCTCATTCAGATGAATTACATTAAGATCAACTGAAAATGCTGTCACAGAATGTGAGTCAGAGGACACACAGAGCCTGGGATAGACTATTAAAATAAGATATTGAAGACTCCTCACTCAATTTTGTAAACTGTTCTTGTTATCTAATTGAAGCTATAAATATATGCTATTGATAAATGTAGTTGCATGATAAGATTTGCCACTAGCAAATGCTTCTTTTAGTAAGCATTACTCCCTTTTTGCCATAAACAAAGGGCCAAGAAGTCTAGCAGTGTAGTATGGAAGGGTAATCCACCATTTCTAGCCCAGATGAAACTGTCAATGAGTTATCTTTCTCAATAAGATGTTACAAGAGTTGGAGAGTCATTTCTGTATCTTCAGCCTTCAGTTCTGTGTGTCTCTGCTTTAGACACTGTCAGTAAGAAAGAAGGTGAGTCCTTGCCATTAAAACTCCTACAGGTCCTCTTCAACACAAGCGAAGAATAACCATCATTTTGGATAACAAATGTCAACTTTTGAACCATTAGGGAACATTGTCACCAAGGATGAGGATAAGGCTGAGGTGTTTACTGCTTTCTTTGTCTTGCTCCTTAAGACCCACATCACTTATTCTCAAGGTATTTGACTCCGAGAGCTGGAAGACACCTATGGAAAGCAGAAGAAACCCCATATAATCCAGGAGAAAAGAGTCAGTGACCTGCCCCTCCACTTGGGCACTCACAAGTCTATGGCGCCGATCGAATCCATCCGAGGGTTCTGAGGGCGCTGGCAGAAGTGCTCAGCAAGACACCTTCCATCATTTATCAACAGTCCTGGTCAACTGCTGGGGAGGTCCCAGACAAATGGAGACTTTCCAGTGTGACACCCATCTACAAGAAGTATTGGATGGAGGATCCAGGGAACTACCAGCCTGTCAGCCTGACCTGAGTATTGGGAAATGTTATGGAGCAGATAATCTTGAGGGCGTGTGTGGGACAAGCAGGCAATCAGGTCCAGCCAACATGGCTTCATGTTGGCAGGCCCTGCCCCACCAACCTGATTTCCTTCTATAACCAGATGATGTGTCTA
>VWPW01009315.1:0-18274 GCA_013389825.1 Crypturellus undulatus | reverse complement strand
AACAGTTCCACCCCGAGCAGCTTGGTCATCTGGCCCCACAAAGGGTATCAGTCCCAGTAGGGGCTCTCTGCTGATGACGGGCTTTGTGGGTCTCGGTGCTCCTCGTCTGTGTCCAACTTGGTGCAGGGGTGCAAGGGTAAAGGGTTTGGGTATGAGCCGTAAGACCCAAAGTCATAGGATATGCTATGGGTGGGAAATGCCTCCCTCTAGCAATGTGCTGGCGTGGATGCAGTCTGCTGCAGAGCCCTTGCTGCTTCCCTAGGAATGTAGAAGAAATTGTATGGACAGCAAAGTGTTTTCTGAGTGAAACTTGAGATGCTAGAATTGGTTTTGCAGTCAACAGCCTTGCTGTAACCTGCCAACTTCTCAGGCAGGCACTACGAAACATCGTGAGAACATCTATTTAATAGGTCTTTGGGGAGCACTGGGGGTGTGCTTCCTCCTAGCTGCAATGGTCAGGGAGATGTCTGGGCAGCCAGATGGCCATATTCGTGTGGAACTCATGTTAATATTTTATCTGATTGTATTTACAGCATGGTTAATACGGCTCCTACATTCCTGACCAGGTATCTTTATTATGTTAAATCTAAACAGAAAAAGAACGGCGGCAGGTTTTCCCTAAGGCCAGTCAATTCCCCTGCCCCTCTCTATGCTGCTGAGTGCCCGTGTCCTCATGAGGATGTGCAGAGCCTTCCTGTGCTCCCAAAGACCATCCAGCTGCTACAGACGTGTGAGCAACTGATGGGTGTCCTTGAGGCCTAAAACCCAATCACCTTCCCCAAAAATATGCGAGTAGAAGCAAAAAAGCTTGGAAAAATGTGTAGTGCCCATGCCAGGCTCCACGGGGCTGATGCCAAACTGCTGGGGGACCAGGGTGGTAGGGACAAGGGCACAGAGTGTAGGACAAGACTGATGTCTCCTAACACTTGGTCCTAGGCTGCCTTCTTGAACAACTTTGGTTCCCTGCTACTTCTGTGGCATCAGAAAAGACCTGGGAGGCGGCAAGGCTAAATTTGGAGAGTCCAAGACAGTCGAGATGGGGAGACGTGCCAGGATTGGGATTGTGTGTCCCTTTCATAAACATTCCATATGGAGGTTGCCCAAGTTGAAAAAACAAGTGAACCCAGCACACCCACCCTCTCTGGAGAAATTGAGTTTATCGTTAATAATCTACTGCTAAAAGGGTAACATCTGTTTTGGACAAACTGTAATGAGATTTAAACCCCAGGTGGAGGGAGGACTTCACAGTAATAAATGACTTTCTGTATGTCTAAATAGTTTTAATTTTTTTTCTGGCAGAAATAGCTGCTTTTCACCTCAGGCTTCTTTTTGCCAGCTCTTTTTGTTTAATGATTGCTATTAATTTCCAGGGTGGCAGATGGATTCTAGCCTGGTGTAGTCTGAAATAAGGAAAAACAGCCCGTGAAGGTGTGAGCTTGCCATGAATATGTGCATGGGTCACACGTGTCCCTGTGGGATGCCACGTGTGGGTGTCAGCTTTTCCAAGGAATTCTTGCTCCTTGGTAGCTACTGGAGGATGCGCGAGTGTCTCTTTGCCTTGGCTAGGAAACACAATCAACTTGCTTGGTCATTCTTAGTAGCGCTGCCAGTTTAGACCTTGATTCAGCAAAGCTGCTGATTTAAGCAAGGCTTTGGGAGGAATTCAAAGGAGCACTTAAATGCTTTGCTAAATCCAAGCTGAAGTAAGATGGAGAGCAGCTCAGCAGCAGGAGGTCAGTCCAGCTCCGTCCCTGGGGCATGGAAAGGAGCTCCCTGCCTTGGCCAGGTGATGTTGTGCTTTGGGGACGGGGACTCCTCCTTGGACTACATTGAGTATTTTTCCTACTTTTTTTTCCTAAACTTTAGGGATTTATAGGTACAAGTGTGGGATGCTCTAAACAGGCGTCGTTCTCCATCCTCTGCACATGGAAACAAGCCGGTGAATCGGGTGGTTCCTGCTCCAAGCAACTACTGCCCCAAAGAGGGGGGTTCCAGGCATGTGTGAGGCTGCAGGGTGGCCAGGTGAGGAAACGGGAGTCCAGAAACGAGGCTGTTTGTTTGACAGGCGGCCGCGTGGCAGCGCCCTGCGGCCAGGCAGGCGGCCCTGGCACCGCAGCATGGGGACAAGAGGGCAGATTGCTGCAGCCTGGGACTGGGTGAGCCCCGGCACCGAGGAAGGGGGTAGAGATAGAAAGTGCAGCATCTCAGGTGATGCAGATAATCTCCTTTAATCTCCTGCTCAAAATAACCCAAAGTCAAGTAAAGGAGGGATTATACGCCCTAAGCCCCTGTTATTACCCGGGTGTAACAGACGTAGGTGGCCTCTGAAGGGCTGCTGAGGAGGAAGAGGAGGTGCAGCAGATATTGGCCTGCTGGAAATGCCTCCCTAAGGGAGATGGCAAAGTCGGGCTGGGATTGCTCTGAGATGGACTGGGCCAGGGGACATGCAGCACAGCCAGGTGAGGAGCTGGTCTTGAGCATGTACAGCAGTAGGAATAAAGCCCTAGACACCCACCCATCATCGTAGCATGACATTTATTCTTTTCACAGAATCCAGAACACTTTCTACCAATTAATTATCTTAATGGGAAGGGGAAAAAAAAGCAACTATTATCAAACCCAGTTTACAGATGAGAAACCGATCCACCAAGGAGGATGGCCAGGGCTGGAGTGAGGTGGTTGAGCTCCAGGGTGTCCTGCTGTCCCGGTACCTTCTCTCCTTCTAACAGACCCGTTCCCATTCCCTCTCCGTTCAGCCCTGCTGGGGATGGGGCAGGCTCACGGCAGCCGTGGGGTCCTTTTGGGCTGAAGGCATGTCCTACCCTTTGCCAAAAACACACCCCGAGGCTTGAACACTGTTCAGCTGCCAGAGAAAACTGAACTGCGGAGCCCTATTCATCAGCTCGCTGCACTTCTGGTGATGCCCGGGAGATAGCAGCCGCGCAGAGATGCCATGGAGCGGGGATTGTGACGGGAGGGAGCAGAGCGTGTTCATTTTAATGAGCTTGTCCCTGCCTAAAGGAGAGAGAAAGCGAGAGAGGCCAACCCGGTTTAATAAACTCCAGCATGCGGATTTAATCAGATGGATCATTGTTCCCCGGCACAGGGATGAATATATTAAAAAAATGATTCAAACTTTTCCCCTTTGTTTTTCATTTGTATTATGTGCTCTGGTGTGATAAAACATCCTGGGGCCAAGACGCAAGGCAATAAAAGAGACTGTGAAGGAGAGCAAGGTGTTCATCTCCTGCGAGCAAGCCTCGAGCCTCGGCGGAGAGAGGCTGCTCATAGAGCTGGGCACAAAGCGAGGGGCTGTGGTGCCCACAGCCCCTTCCCAAAGACCCTGGGAAGACGTGGATGTGGGGCCCTGAGCTGTGGGTCTGCTCCTTTTCAGGCCTTTAGCAGCCCAGCAAGGTTATAGGTTGAGTTATAAATAACGGGATAGAAGTGCAGGACTACAGGACGTCCCAGGTCAAGCCCGGAGGCTGGTGACCCTTGCTTAGCTCTGGAAAAGTCTGTCCTCATGGTCTATGCCCATTTCGGTGCCAGGAGGATGCATCTGGGGAGGGGGAGCATGCGCCAGCCAGCCCTCTCTCTGCAGGGTGCCAGCGAGGTGACCTGCTCCTAATATTTTGGACGTAGGTTGCTCTCAGCTTCTAGGGAATGGTGTAACAACATGCATTTCTGCTGGTTCCTCCCTTCTGCATTTACAGGGGAC
The DNA here is from genome assembly GCA_013389825.1 of Crypturellus undulatus. Classification (NCBI taxonomy): domain Eukaryota; kingdom Metazoa; phylum Chordata; class Aves; order Tinamiformes; family Tinamidae; genus Crypturellus; species Crypturellus undulatus. The sequence goes on along the minus strand of VWPW01009315.1, from coordinate 14,556 downwards.
ACTCTTACCGATGCTTTAGCAAGGTAAAGAGCAAAACGAGTTTGCAGACAACGCGGGGGAGAGGTGGGATGTGTGTGCAGGCCCCTGGGTGTGCAGACCCGTGTCCTTGTCACGAGTTTTGTGCATACGCAAGCTGCAGCGCTGGGGTCCGTGATGCTGTCTACAGCATGCACTGGTGCTGCTGGCAAAGCCTTGGGCCCTGAGCAGCACACGGCCACGTGTGCACAAAGCGCATCCATAGGTGTGAGGATGCAGCTCAGCTGGAGCCTGCATAATGCACAGCTCTTCGCTTGCAAATATCTTGCTGCGTGGGTGTGAATAAAGCCAGCTTAGGCTAAATAGTATTTGTGTAAATCCAGGATAGCCCACCTGGACTTGGAGGGACGCCAAGAAAACTCATCTGCCTTCCCCTGCACGGAGGTACCAGCTCCTTGGCACAGGCTCAGCCTCTCCAGCCCTTGCCCAGTCATCTGGGACCCTGGCAGGGATCGCCCCCATCCCCACCACAATCCAGCTGAAGGGAATTGGGTTTAACCCACTTCGTATTTTCCTCTGCTCTTGGAAATGACTGGGTGGCAAGGCTGTGCTTCCCCCAGCCAGGACCCTGCCTGGCACCGTTCAGCACAGGCCGTGCGCGCGTGGGCCACGGTGGTGCGTAGGGAAGGGAGGCAACCTCCTTGCTCCAGAAAGACTGTTCCAAATTGTGTCATTGACCTGTCCGATAAAAACTCACTTACGGTATTGGCTATTAAATATTTTAAAGTCTGGCTTCTAACACACCCATATATTACTGCCTCATTGCTTTATCCATTACTGCTCGTGAACACTAATAAATAATCGTATTTTCTTTCCTCCTGTTGTTTAAGCAGTCATTAATTGTGGTTTATATGCTGTCTTTGTGTGTGTATGTACAATAGCTTCTTCATATTTCTTTGATTAACGGTGATTGATCGCACATTTTAAAATCAATTAAAATTTTCAGCGCTAAAAGGTGCAGTCTTTAGCAGTAATGCTCCAAGACATTGCCATTTATAGCAGAACTGTTATAGTGCTGGGATCCATTAGTGTGGCATCTTTATTGTCCACATCTATGCAAAAATATGTGCACGTATGAGTGTGCATGTGTCTGTGTCTTCTTTACAGCTGAGTTACAGTGAGTTTTATGTCTGGAAAAGGATGTGCCATAGGGAAAGGGACTTGGCTACTTGGCCACTGCACTGGGCTGGCTGCATTTGTGTCCAGCTGCGCGCTGCTGGTGCCCAAGTGCAGGCGCAAAAGCAAATGCTGAGTCCCAAGACCTGCAATTTCCCTGCATTCTGCCTCGACTTCCTAATTTGCAAAGAGTTGCTGACTGCTGGTATCCTTGGCTGAATAGTCTCACAGAGAGGGATGTTGGCCTCTCCACTTTGCTCTTTCGGTGTATGTGTCTGTGCATCGATGGGTGGGTATATGGGGGTAGAGGGATTTTGGTGGAGACATATGTTTGTTTGCCCATATTATATCAATCCTCAGCTGCCGTCTCTGCATCTCTCATTGCTGCTGTGCTGGGAGGGTGTCTATGAGAGCAGGAGGAGATGAACGTGGAAGCACCGCTCTTCCTGCACCCCTGCCTTCCCTCCAGCTGCCCCGTTCTCTTGCAAGCCAGGACCTCTCTGCCTGCCCAGCTCTTCCTAGCCTGGCTGTGGCATTCGGAGTGCGGGAGATTTTGTGCAGGGGCTCACAGGGAGCAAAAATCACCAAGGAGCCCATGGGAAACCGGGTCCTTTTAGCTGATCCCTTGCTTGTCCCTCCAGCATCCCAGACATCTGCCTGCTGCAGCCAACAGGGCCCTCCCAGCCATCTGCCGGCTCCGGCAGAGGATTCCTGTGTGCGAAGCTGCTCCAGGACATTTGTCGCCCACTGCTCTGAGCTGCACGAGGCGCAGAAAGCCTCAGTGCCCCCAGTACAGCTGCGGGGAGCTCCCATTCGGGGAAATCACCCGTCTTGTTAAATGATAGGGGGACCATTAGTGTGAGCCCTGGAATGGGTTCATTATGCCGTATTAACTCTCCCCCTTGCATCGATGTTAATGAAATAAAGAAATATGATGGTTCCGGACTTTTAAACTTCTTACAGCTTGATTTGCATAATGGCCACTGCTACCCTGAACAGGAACCGATCTGTCGAAAAATATTGTTCCAGTCCTCTATCACTCTGCTCAATGGGAGGCACAGATTGGTCCACAGGGGCTGTTTTTTGCTGATAGAATGGCGTTTGCCTAGTGCCAAACATAAAAAGCTGAAATTAGGACTCTATCCAATATGATAAAAAAGAAATTGGTTAAAAGTTATAGATCAGTAACTGTTAACATGGCTATTTTTTTTAGACTGATCGTGTTTACTGCTGCTGGTTTTGATGTTCCCTTGTTATGGGGATGCAGGGTAAAGGGCCTCTGCATCCCCCATCAGAGGAGCAGGTGCTGCTGGTCGTGGCAGGGCTTTCCTGAAGCCACGGTGTTGGGAAGAGCTCAGAGGAGCAGCTCTCTCCTGGAGGTTTGACCCTCCAGGGTTGTGTCCAGCCCCTGGTGTCACCCCCCATCTCTGCCCTTCTGTACAACCCTCAGCTGTGAGCCAGGGAGAAACATCAGGGCCCCAAGAGCAGATGCAAGAGGTAGGTAATATCTTGCTCCCCAGTGTCCCAGATTTCTGCTCCTCGATGCTCTGGATCAACTCTCCATGATGCCCTGGATCTCCACTCCCTGACTGCCTAGAATCCACTTCTCCATGCTCTAAATTTCCGCTCCTCCATGCCCTAGATCTCCACACCTTGATTACCTAGATCTCTCCATGCCCTAGATTTCCACTCCACAGTGCTCTAGATCAACCTTCCTTGATAGACGAGGTGTCTGCCTGCAGCAAAAGCACTGTCCTTCTCAGCAGACGATTACTGAAGCATTCCTGGCTTTTTGAGAGGAGCAGGAGGTTCTCANCTCCACAGTGCTCTAGATCAACCTTCCTTGATAGACAAGGTGTCTGCCTGCAGCAAAAGCACTGTCTTTCTCAGCAGACGATTACTGAAGCATCTTTTTGAGAGGAGCAGCAGGTTCTCACCTTGGTCCTTGGCATGTGTTCTTCCCACCCACGAAATGAGGGTATTTCTCCCCTCTATTGTGTCTATTTAAACCATGGTGCCATTGGGATTGGGACTGTCTCTGTGTGTTCAGGGAGGACGATCCCAAACACTTGGTGCTGGGGTTGGGGAGTGAGAGCTCTATTAGCATCCAAGCCAGCCCAACAAGGGCCTTTCTGCCCCCGGGCGACCTTGGACTTGCCTCCAATAGCTCATTACTGTCAGCCTTTGATCACCCGCTTCTCCCCTTCTCTGTACTCGGAAGTGCTGGAGAGCTTTCCTGACCGATATCATCAAAAAGGACATTTTTATTTCCAAAATATACAATGTAATTAGAACTGCAAAGGGACAGAGCAGCTAGTCCATAAAAATACCCGCTCTGCGACAGTCTTTGTCCTGATCTTGCAGGACCCGGGGACAAAAGACTCCAGGATTTCAGTGGGAACAGAGGAATGGGAATACCTCCTCACCTGTAGTCCTCCCACCAAATAGGATGTGTTTAGGGTGGAAATACTCTCCATCACAAACTAACTCACTTTGTCAAATTATCCCCCCTTTCAAGCATGGATTGAAGGGGAGCAACCAGCAACACAAGACTCTCCTCTAAACCATCATATGAATGTGGCTGTTGATTTAATGGTTAAAGATTCCACTGCTATCCACAGTATTGCTATCGTTGGGCCCAATTCTAGCTTTCCTGGGACTTTTCCATGAAGTCTGCAGGATGAGTTCGGTACACGGCATGAGGGAACATGACTCGTTCATCTGTCAGCAGCGGACTGTCAACAGGGGCTAAGAGAAACCAAGTCCAACTTCTCAACTCTTAAAATTCATGGGGCTTCATTCCCTGCCTCTATGTGTTGGAAGTCTTAGCTGTGCATTACAAGCAGCGAGTCTGTAGTGATTATCACCAGAAACAAAATACCCCCTACAAGCTTGGGCTAGTAGCCCAAGGATCTTCAGGATTCGTTACCTGGAGATCTGCATGTCACCCCAGCCAAGGGTCACGGACAAAGCCCCATCATCATGGCCTGCGCAGCATCCAAACCAGGCTGAGCAAAGGGAGGCTTCTGAGTACAGCAACGAACCAGAATGAGGACCTAGAGGACACCAGGACAGGTTGGTTTCCAGAGAACGCAACCTTCACTCGGGATCCTAGTCCTTTCCTAGTCCAGGCGTAGTCCTGCCTTTTCCTAGTCACCTTAAAAAATAGAGGAAGAAAAGAATAATAATCACCGAGTATACAAAAGATTGGTAGTAATTCCTCAGAAAAATGCCTAGGAATTATAATGGCTCACTAGCTGAACATGAGCTATCAGTAACACATCAAAAGACAGCGTCCTGGGATATAAGAGCTATGTGGCCCATCAGATGCAGGAAATAATCCTCATCTATTCAGGACTGGCAAAGACTCCCCTGTAGTACTGAGTCTGGTATTGGCAACTCAACTCCTCTCTAAAAGGAGGTGGTGCCACTGCAGACAGCACAGGGAGACTGATCAGAGGTCTACAAGACATGACCTACAAAGAAAGATTGAAAGAACTGGGTTATTTAGCCTAAAAGAGATGATGGAAGAAGAGATGCGATAACAGTCTTCAAGTGCTTAAAAGGCTGCTGCCAAGAGGAAGAGAATAATCTGTTCTTTATGTTCATGGTGGACAGGACAAGAAATAATCGGCTTAAATTACAGCAAGTGAAATCAGGTTACACATCAGGAGAGGAAAAGTGATGCCAGGGTTGGTGGAGCACTTGCTGAGGAGATGGCAGGGCTCTATCACCAGCTGGTTGAGGGACAGGCTGGACAACAACTCCTGGGGCTGACATGGAGCAGGGGGATGCGCTCAGCCTCCCCGCGCCCCTGCTGCACCTTTCGTCTAGGGGCTGCTCTATGGGACTATCCCAAGCGAGGAACTCCTCCAGCCATCGTAGACAAATNGCTCTATCACCAGCTGGTTGAGGGACAGGCTGGACAACAACTCCTGGGGCTGACATGGAGCAGGGGATCCGTTCGGCAACTTGTGTCCCTGCTGCACCTTTTGTCTAGTGGCTTCCCCAAGCAGGGGACTCCTCCAGCCATCATAGACAAATCTTTGACACTGCGGCCTGTGAGAAATTCCAAGATAACAAAATGTGATTAAATTTTTTTCATCCAATGTGGTGAAAGTCAACATGTTGGGTTATTTTTCTCTCTCCACCATACAATGATGGAGTTGAATCTCCACTTTTGCAGGGAATAGAGATGCCTTGAGATCTTTTTTCAGCTGGTTCGGGGAATTATTGCTCCTGGAGAGATGCAAAGAAGACACTTCAGACGCGGGTTGGGTGACGTGCCAGCGGCCGGCGCGCTGCGGTCCCCGCCGTGTCTACAGCAGGCACCGCTCAATCCACTTGCATTTGGCAGGGCCATGACTTGCTGCTGAGTGTGCACTGTTGTGCTAACGATGAAGAGATTTTGTGTTCTTGGGAGAAATTATTATTGCCACCCTGGATTCCAAAAGCAATTCTTTATTTTAAAAACCTGCCTCCTAATTCATTTTATATTTATCCATAAAATCTTGGCTGGAGCTTCTGAGAGCTGCGGGCTTTTGAAAGGCCAAGTTTTAAATGGAGCTGACTCAGCAGAGGCGCACTTGGTTGAAGCGGTGCCGGGGTGGGTTTATGCCACTCCTGGGCATGGATTAAAAGAGCGTGGCCCGGCTGGGACCCTCTGCAGGACTTGTGCTGTCCCCGGCCTCCTGGCCCTTGCTGCTGCCCCGCGTGGCTGGGACAGCAGATGACAAAGCAGAGCAGAGCAGGAGGCAGCGGGCAGACAGCGCTGCTCATTTTCCCATGCTGTGCATCCCGCACTCTGTTGGGTGAAAGTTGAGGAAAGCTGAGATGGGGAGGAGAGGAGGGAGAAAGAAAAAGTGGGAAGAAATAATGAAAAAAAAAAAGCATGAAAACCCTGTAAGCAATTAATTTTAAGCTTCGCTGCCCATACCAGCCTTAGAGAAGGGACTAGGGGTGTTACTAATACTCAGTTTATTAAAATATGATCCCGGTTCACTCCAGGATGCTTTGGGACGAGCGAGCCCTGCCTTGGGATGAGATGGTTCCAGCTTCCTCACACAGCAGGACAGGGGCACTCCAGTCCTGGGACTGATTTTGATGCAGCCCCTGGTGCCAAGCCTGCTTCTGCCTTCCTGTTCCCAGGCTGCCGATTGCATCGTGCTGCATCCTGGCTCCCAGGTACAGCCGCAGCGAGTCGTGCTCCTCATCTCTGCAGGGCAGCGCTGTCCTCGGACCGCTCGGGTCACGAGTTGTTGCTTGGGAGAAGAGTCTCAGCTGCGCGTTGTGGCTTAGGGCCCATCTGCCGTTCTTCAGCCTCGCCTGCATCTTCCTCATCCAAGAGCTGGAGTTGGGCAGAGAAGAGCAGCCACAGCAGTAACCATCACAGCTGGCTGCGGTGGGACCTGTCCCAGGTGGACCACGATTCCTTTCTTACAAGGAATAAATCATTTTAGGTTCAAGGGGAAAAAATAGAGGCTCACTGAGGGTAGACCACAACCACGTATCTCAGCAAGGGGCTGCCTCGGCTGTCCTCGCTGTTGCGAGGCACTTGAGTGGCAGCCGGAACGTGAAACACGGCCAAGGCTTTTTGAACTTACAGCTCGTTCCATGTACAAGCAAAGCCCAGAAGACAGCCCAGCGCTGCATAACAAGAGCGGGCAAACAGCTACGAACGCAGAGGAAAATCTAATGAGAGCACCAGTATCTCCTAACTCCAGCTTCGCATTAGAAGGCAAAGAATATGAAAGTGAATCAATTTACATCCGACGGCCGCAATGAACATGCCAGTGGAGATGCCCAGAAGGCATAATACCATAAATTGGCAAGGTGGCAGCTGCATTCATCAGCTCAAACAAGAGCTGGCCATCCATAATCCAGCCGTATCAAGCAACAGCGCTTCAGCTCCAATGCTATTTCTACCTTAACATATGGGCGGGAACGCTGGAAATTTGCCAGCCACCCCGAGATGTGTCACTGCTGCTGAAAGCCAACCTGCCAGGTGACCCAGGCGTACGGAATGGAAGTAATTTATTATAGCAAAACTGAGAGTCATCAGGGGAGTTAAACTCTTCTCACCTCCCCGGCGCCCTGGAGAAGGTGGTGAGGATGCGCCTGGGCCTCGCTCAAGTGCTGCTTGATGACCCCCCTGAGGTGCTTCAGTCCGTGGAAGTCATCACTTCATTTACCTGAGCAATGGTACAAGGAGGCACCATCCCCTGAGGGGCTCATCCTGCCCTCTCTGCAGGTCCAGAGCACCCAGAATAAGTGCTGGGGCTCCCAGCTGCCACGTGGCCACGATTCCCTTCATGTGGGAAGGAGGGATGTGTTGCCAGCAGGGAGTTTTGCTGCTGCTCTTGGTGGGGTGGCCAGGACACCCTGCGATCAACACAGGGCGAGGAGCCGCGGTCCCTGCACCCAGCTGGGGGGTTCTTGAGGGCTCCAGGGTAACCCAGAGCCCAGGGGCTGCCGCGAGATGCACCAAGTTCTTCACAAAACAGCTCATGGAGCTCACTCGATCTATAAAGATTTTAAGTCGGGGTTTGATGTTAATTATGGACCAAAACATTTAATAGCCCGTTACACTTCCACGAGGCATTTTTTTAATTAAAAAATGATATATTGCACAAAAGGGAAAAGGAAAACAGAGGGAACTAATTGAAGATTGTTTTATTCAGGAAGGACCTGAGGCAGAGCAGGCAGCGAAGAGTGGGTGTATTGGATGCGACTGCTGTGNGAAGGACCTGAGGCAGAGCAGGCAGCGAGGAGTCGGTGTATTGGATGCGACTGCTGTGACCTGGCAGTGCNCCCGGGAGAAGGTCCCTAGAGACAGAGAGAGCCAGTGTAGGCACCTGGCTCTGGATTTGGGCCTCTAAGCTGGCCCTTCCTCACAAATGGATGAGGCAGCTCAGCCCCAGCTTTCTCCTACCTGTTGAATCATTTGCATGTGTGACGGAAGACCTCGCTTCAAATCCCTCGTTCTGAATGTATATCACTTGTCTCGCAGGAAAAATAGCTAACCCCCCAGGGTGGAAATTACTCTGGAGTACGTCAGAGATGAAGAAAATCTGACATGTCTTGCTCTGAAGCTATTCCATTTTTCTTTCAATATTTAAAGATGCATTTAAGCAGGGACAGGCCTGATGTGCATTCAGATAATCTGTGCAAAAATGGAAGGGCTTCAAGAGAGCAAACCAACACTCCCCCTCCCCACGAGGGCCTGGAGTGGTGCCCATCAGCTGGTGGTCCATGGGGACATGCCGCAGGGAGGCACCAAACAAGAGCAGAAGAGGCTGCTGCTCTCTGTGGGATTTTTCATCCAATGAACTTGTGGTGGGGAAATAAAGTGGGATGGAGACATGGCCTTGGGGGTGCCCTGAAGTGTGGGGGTGCCCTGGAGGTAAGGTGGCTGGAGTATGACCCTATGGGAAGTACAGAGGGAAGGGAAGGGAAAAGATGAAGCTGGGGCCTCCACCTGGGAGCTGGGCTCGTGTCTCGCTGCCTCTCGCTGCCTCTCTCTCATTTTGGCTTTCCCCAGGCAAAGAGCAGAGCCTGGACTTTGAGGCAGTTCGCTTGAAAGGAGGTGGTGGTGCTCAGGTTCCCAGAAGAGGGGTCTGAGCCTGGGGCTCTCCTGATGGCCACCATGGCAATGTTTGGTGGCTCTTAGGCCCAGGGCATCATCTGGCCATCAGCTGGGCTGGGAGACAGAGTGGGCAGAAGAGAAGGGCCTGATCTGAAAAAAAACGATGGTCAGGACCATATGGGCTCCAACGCTTAACTCCAAAACTCTGATCCTTACCCTCACACGCAGCTGCTGCAGACACGGGCAGGAGCCCCATTCCCCAGCCGTGGACGGGGCTGCCCAAGTCCTCCCACGGCTCTAGCTCGGAGCCCTGCTGTTGTTCGCTTCCCCCAACCCTACAATGGGAATAATATTATTCCCTCCTCACAGGGTTTTGAGATGCTCAGTTACTATGGTGATGGGGCCATAAAAGTACCAAAGATAGCAAGAACAATAATAATATCAGACATGGTAGGAGCCAAATAATTGCATTTAGGGCACGCATGCGACACAGAGGGGAGAGCCACCTCCACGCACTCCAGCTCTAAAGCCTTGAAGACAACGTGCCACGTCAAGGACAGGAGGGTGCTCACAACCTATTTAAAGAAAGGGATGCTTTTCTGTTCCTACTGTATCCACCCAAGGGCAAGGAGTAGCCAGACGAAGGCCACAACGTGGTGAGTGATGCCACCTCTCCCTAGCAGAAGAAAGAGGAGCAGAGGGAAGGGTGGCCACGGCCAATACCAAAATCCCACGTTTTGCACCTGATGCTGGCGCACAAAGTGCCCGCAGATGCCACCCGGGTTGGCTGCTGACACACTGCGCCTTTATCTCTGCCGAGTGTAGCATACGGCTTGTTATTTTTTTAATTTATGGGGTTTTAATTGAAAAAATGTTTAACATCTGTGGCAGCTGAGTAGCACCTGCGTGCGACACGGTGGCTTTTCAGTGGTGATTGTCCCAGCGTTCCCATCTGGGCAATGCTGAGCTGGTGACACGCGGCCTCCTCTGAGCTGCTCAGACAGGAGCAATCCTTGGAGGGTACGTGATTAATAAGCTTCACAAAACTAGATGCTGCTAAAATATATATATATATATATAAGTGGTATCTCTATCTATAAGTGGTATCTCTTTCAACAAGGGGAGAGCTCAGTGAAGAGCAAGGGATGACTTTGCAGTGCCTCTCCCTAAGAAGAGCCTGTTGGCGCTCATGCAGACGGGATCCTGGTGTTATTCCCGGTTGGAGCTCCAAGGAAGCTGAACGTAGCCTCTGCATTGGCCCTGGTTTGCAGCCCATGGGAGCACCCACTTTGCAGCCAATCGCCAGGGAGCTGCTACTAGGAATAAGTGCGTCTTTAAATCCCTTGCTGATGCTGCCACCCAAATCCTGACAATTCTGACAGTCTCATGTCCTGGGGCAGCCCCTACACAAAGCTACCTCCGTGCAGCATCTCCTGGGGCCTGTCGTGCAGGTTTGCCGTGCAGAAAGCACCGGCAGGCTCTCTATCCCGGCAGCCTTATCAGTCCCTCTTGCATTCCTACGTGAGCCTGACAAAGCAGCTGGTGGCACAGGAAAACGGAGCCGGCGAGTGCCCTGCCGTGCCCGGCCGCGTGGCGGGGAGCGGGCAGGTGGAGCGGCTCCTGTCGGAGAGGTTTCCTACCACGTGCAGAGCAGGGACATGGTTGAGCCGCTGCTTAAAGAGCTCTTAACTCGGGGCTGCTCAGGTCGGCCTGAAATCCCTCTCCCCACTGTGACTCGGTGAATGAATAAAATCCCCTTCCCTGCTGAGCACTGCGGTGCAAACAGGGCTGCCAGCGCTGCAAACAAGCTGCCTTCCCCATCCTGTACTTCCCCGGGCTGGTGGGTAGGGAGCAGGGCTGCTAGAGCCCTTCTGTGTCTCCTTCTTTAGGGGAAAAAAGGGGCAGCAGATGGTGTGCAAGAGAGCAAATATTCTCAGCCCTTCCTCACAGCAGTTTTTCACATTCCCTGTGCAACACGGAGCTTTCGAGTGGAACCCCCTTGCACATCCCTCCTGCAGGGCTGCTGGGACCCGTCACTCTCAGTCATGCTACCACCAAAGCTGGCACACGCATTCAGTCTATAAATCCCCCTCACCTTTTGCAGTACATTAAAAATCAGTGTAATTATGCAGCAAACATTAATTATGGTTGAAAATGGTACCGAAGGGGATTGATCTAGAGGAGGGGTAGGCTGCCCCCCAGCAGCGTAAAACTGAATCAGGGAATCTGAGGCCACAGGATCCGTACAGACAGGCTGGCGCTGTCAGAAACACCCATTTCTGGTTTCCTTTACTGCCTTTTCATTGAAAACTGTAGTCCGTGGCACAGTCCACGGAGTAGATGAATATAAGGTGTGTGTAGCTGTATGGTTTTATATTAATGCGTTGCCTTGGTGGCCTGACTACATGCATGTGCACATGGAGCTTTGCCCCAAGCCTGTCTAGCTGCTCTCGTCTGCAGGAACAGCCTCGTGATATGCTGCTAGCACCTTGCACCACCAAATCTGCCCCTAAGTGCCTCCCTAGCACCACCAGACTCATTGGCCAAGGCTTCAGGAAAGACACCACAGACATGAGCTGCCTCCAGCCAGGGACCTGCTGGAGGAACCTGAAATGTTCCTATGGTTTTTGCATCCAAATCCTGCCCTAGAGGTTTTGACATTGCCACAGAAACATGCTGAATTTAGATCTTTCCTAAAGCAAGTTCCCAGGTAGGCTCTCTTGGTCAGATCCCGCTCAGATGTCGCTGTGAGCCACAGGCCATAGGAACAACTCAGCCTGCCAGTTTGCTCACTGCAAAGCCATGCTCATTTCCATCTTCTTCCCAATCTTAGACCCTCAACAGACTCTTTGGGCAGCTCCAGGAAGGACAGACCAGAGCAGAAGTGCAGCTGAAAGCACCTCACCTCACCCAGGAGCACAAGGGGACAAGCAGGTGCGTTGGTGGGGTGGATTGGAGGACATCGGGCACCTCTTCGTGCTGCATGGGGAGGGCTAGCCATGGAAATACAGAGCTAAGAAGGGTCTCCATGAAACAACGCTGCCCAGGAGAGGTGCTGCTTCACCCCGTCTTAAAGCCCCCTGAGAGGGTTCCCATCCTCTTTGCAGCCTGCACCCGCTCAGCTGGGAAGCTGTTTCTGAGTGTCTAACCTGACATATCTTGACTGCAATTTAAGTCCATTACCCCCTGTCTTACCCCCAACCAGCTGATCACCATCATCTTTATAACTACTTTTTCCATAGATGAATGCTACACATGCTCCTTTCAGTCTTCTCCGTCCTGGAGCAAACACATTCAGTGCAGTTTATCTTCCCAGGGCATGTTTTCCAAACTCTTTCAATTTGTCTGTCTCTCTCTTAAAGTTGTGATGCCCAAGCCTGGATATATCTCTCCAACTGATGCCTCACCAGCACTGAATAGAGCCAAATAAATTACTTAGCTGTCTTCCATCTGAAAATCTATTAATACATCTCTTGGCAAGATGCACCTTTCTTTCCCTTCCTAAAACATCAGGTTTATTTTCTGCTGCTCAGTTTGAGGGCTACTCTGCTGCTCAGAGCCTCAGCCACTATCCTGCTGGCTTACCCGTTCTTTCCCATATTATATCCACAATTTTGAGTTTGCCTTCCTAAGCAAAGCACTTTTTGCACTTGACTTTTATTGAATTTCAGTGTATTGATTTCAGGCCATTTCTCCAATTTATCAAGATCATTTTGCTCTGAGGAATCTTGCAGCAGCTTGTCTTGTATCTGCTCTGTTGACAAAGGGTCTTTAGTTCTCAAGGCTATCAATCCAGCTCTTCACAGGAGTCCTTAAAATAGTCAGAGGGAACTACATGGGAGGTGTTGAGACACTGCAGGATGGGGCTTTTACTGAACTGGCCCTCCACTGTCATATCTGGGGACAACACAAGCAGGACTAAGCCAGAAAGTAGACTCCCCACTGCTGTGCCCAGACCAGTTTAGGAAATGAACAGACCAGCTCTTTTTGGTTTTGATTACGGCTGCCTACATGTTGGAGAGCTCCACTATTTAAAGCAGAGAAAGGGGCATGGGAAACTGCTGCTTCCCAGGGTTGTCCTGTGGTGCAGCAAGCTGCTCCTAACCCTTCTGCTTGGTCACTCTTAATAAACCTTTAAGCACCCAAGAGGCTTCAGAGGAGCATCGTGGTGCTACACCAGCTCCCACCTCGCCTTCTTCCCTCTGCTTCTCTGCTGTCTTACCAACAGCATCTTCCTCTACCTCCTCTTCCTCCCCTTTAAGCGAGCTGAAGTTCAGGCAACATCTATCCAGGCGCAGGGAGGAATTTCCTAGAAAACTTTGCAAAAGCACCTCCCGCAGAGCTGCCTCCTGATAACTCCCTGCTGGTCCGCGGGGGGCCGGCGAGATGGGTGAGCTTGAGCTGCACACGCAGCGGGAGGCTGGGGAGGCGCAGGGAGGGGGATGCAAACAAATCTGGGGAGGGGGCAAAGCAGAGGCGGATGGAGGAGCCGGAACAGCCTGGGAGAGGGCAGTGGAAAGCGATTTCCTTGGGAAAGTGCTGACAAGCCTCCAACGGAGAAGAGGTGGGAAAAGCGCTCCTCCAGGTGTGCAGACCTTGGGGAAGGAGGAGGAGGGCATCTGGGGCAGAGCCCGTACGAACTCATCCTGGCCTCGGTAAGCTAATGATGCAGAGACAGACACTGATAAGCTCTGCTCCATGCACATTTTCAAATCTAAGTAGCTTATGAATAAGTAATAATCCCTTATTCCCAGTGCCATAATCTATATTTAATTAAGAAAATAACTAAATGGTGGGGGTTAGAGGGGCTGTGTGGGGACACCAAGAGACACAGAGATATTGTGAGCGACAGCGGGTAGGGGAACAGCCAGCAGACACAGCACGGAGGTGGGAGCAGATTGGGACCATGGGCTGGCTGGGAACACAGTGCAAGACCTTGTCAGCCCTGCCCAGAGCCCATGCCAGTGCTCTGCAGCATCCCTTGACAGCATCTTGGGACTAACGTCCTCCTCACCCTCACCTGAGCACCCATCTGCACAAACTACCCAGTGTGGGTTTTACTAGCACAGAGCTAGTACTAGACCAAAGACCAGAGCGTGACTTCTCTCCTGGTCTGCATGCTGAGAGCTCAAAATCAGCTCTCTCCAACCTTTGCTTTGGACAAGAGAGGAGAAGACAGACAACAGAGTAACCCTGGATGCCTCCAAGTGTCCTGCATCTATGTCCAGCCTTCTTCCAGCACCACCAAAACCACATCCCAGAGACCGCCCCAGCAGCTTCCAAAGCACCTCTGCAGCCACGCTCAGTCTCCCCACAGCAGCAGGCTGAGATTGCTTTCATGCTGGAAGCTGTGTTAACTAGATTTTGCTTCTTGTCACACTAGCAGGGGGTCTACAGATGACAGGTTTTTGCCTCTGCTTCCCTGAATTGTCAGGAGTGGAACTCAGAGTACACCTTAAAGGCTTGGTTAAAGAAAACAAAAGTCTCAATCCATATGCTATACGTTATAAACAGGCCTTCTGGTTTTTAAATTGAAAAACAACAACAGTCACTGCTAAGAGCCTTCTGAACAATAGCAGCCTCATTGCCACTGGGACAGATTCATTTTTACCCAAAGAAATATAAGTATTTTTCAAGCTGCTCTTGAACACCTGAAGTTGCTAATGTCCTGCTGCTTCTGTCCTAGGGAGCTGCACGAGGCTGGGAGCTGCAGCTGGAGGGATGGGGAGCACCGAGGAGGGCTCAGCCCTCCAGCTGTGGGCAAGACAGAAGGAGGTACCTTCAGGGAGTTCATCTATATATACATATATATATATATA
>VWPW01009313.1:0-87305 GCA_013389825.1 Crypturellus undulatus | reverse complement strand
TTAAGTGACACTTTGCACAGACTACTCGGGACTTATTTAAGCCTCTATCTGCAGTGCGTAGCCAGGTGCCCAGCACAACCCTTTCTATACAGATATTCACTTTTCTGGTGCCTCTGTGGCTACTGGCAGTGTATAAGCACTATCCAAAACACTGTATGAACATAGATACAGCTGAAAGATTATTATTTATATCTACGATACTGCAAGTCTGAGCCCAGACTGGGCAATCTGATACCTCCCAGCCCTTATCCAGCCCATTTCACCTCTGCTCACTAACCTGCGGCTTGGCCACCCTGTGGGTGACATGTCCACACACCACGTCTAGCGGCAATTCCCATCCTCATTTCCAAAACTGACATTTTTGGTGACGATAATTCACATCTCTTGCAAGTTGCACCACCGTCAATCAGGAATGCGGAGCTTCCTGGAGAAAACTGGTGCCCTTGAAGCTTAATTGCAGCATCCTGTATTTTGTGAACAATTATAAAACAGCAGCGAAGCCCCTGCTGTGCACGACTCCGGATCAGCCTCCGGGGAAATACGCTGGTATTTCTGGATATGTCCCTGCTCACCCTATCCCTCCATCCCACTCAAAAGCTGTCTGCAGAAAAACCTAGAAATCTCCTAAAACATTCAGAATGACAAAACACAGAGCTGCTATTTATGATGCCTCTCCTTTATTCCAAAGCAAGAGACATTCTTTGGCTTTCTGGATGCAGGAATTCATCACATTTGGCTAAAGTTTATCAAAGTCAAACGCAGCAAATGCAAATACAGGACAACACAGAGGATTCCAACCAACTCTGCTGTTATTTATATTGTCATAAGTTGGGACTCAAGGCCTGGAAGGGAGGATGAAGATGCTCCATAGGAAACATCCTTGGAGATGCCACTACCAGCACCTACTTGGGTCGGGCTTAGAGCTGCTCAAGCCCCAGGATTAGAAAGACCAAACCAAAACCCACCCGTAGCTCCCAGGGAAGGCTTAGGCTGGGCTCATCCAGGATCCTCTCCTACCTCATCCTAGGCAGGAACATATGTTCCCCGCATCCACTGAACTTTGCAACATTTTATTAAAAATTTAAGAAGCGTAGCCCAACTCCCTTTATAATTTGAGATTCTGTTTCCATAGAGTTGGAGCAGATGTGCAAATGTTTGTTTACTCAGTTCCTTATAGTAGGCATTTGCTAGCGGATGCATGAAATTAATTTCTGCACTAGTATTAAAAATCATTTCCTTGATTTAAATGTCTCCGATAAAGAAACAGTATCATAAAGTGGTTTAGCTGATGAAGCAGTACAAATAGAAACAATACTTGCTATTTTAAGATTGCTATTTCTATTTGCTTAGATTGCACAGTGTGTCTTTCAGGAAAACAAATAATTATTTGTAAAGTCTTCCATCCAAACATTTTTCTTCTGAATGGTTTTCCAAGAGTAACACGGGAGATTTTGTTTTTTAACTGCAAGAAAAATGAGTTTAGTATCAGGACGCAATTTCTGTAGGCTTCACAGAGTAGGAAGAAAATATTCTTTTCTTTTTTCTCCCCTTTTATTCATTTTAGTGGTAGCACTGTGCACTCGTAGAAAAGCATTAAGATATTACTAACGTTCAAGACGCCTTTGTGGTGGATATGGATGTCAAGGAACAGGACTTGCTGTGGAAGTAGGAACGGGACCTGCAATGGAAGTAAATGTCCTTTGGGCTCCTGTCTGTTTGCCCATCTGGAGCATCATCTTTTCAAGAGTCTCTCATATTTCTGATGCAACCAGCTCTGCTTGCAAATATGGAAGAGAAGATGGGCAACCCTCATTCTGCTTCAAGGATCCCCCCTCTCTTGTCAAATCTTTGTTATCTCAAGAGAGCCTTCCTAGCACCTAAAATGTAGATATTTGTGTGCCAAGACAGAAGAGTCTTCGTCCTCCAGCTTCCTTGGATACGTGAGTTTAGGTTAGTGACAATCTGGTCTCCTGTGCACAACCTCAGGATAAACGCACCTGAAAAGCTCAGTTTTACAAATGCAACAAAAGCTGCATGAAATATCTGAAGAATGCAAAAGAGCTAGCTGGCATCTGCTTAAAAAATTAGTCACTTTGCAGCGTGGAATGATGTTTTCAAAAACGAACGGGGGAAATTTCAGCTGTCCAAAAGAACTCACGCAGAGAGGCATTGCCCAACGGCAACAGCAAGACAAAAGTCACAGGGAGGAAGCAGCAGCCGCCGCCACGCTGAATCTGAGTGATTTTCACCCCCGAGCAGCAGCAGTTCTCCTGGACAAGCGCGATTTTCTGGGAAATAAAATAAAATAAAATGCCACCCTTCCAAAGGCACAAAGGCCTTGTCGTGTTGGCAGCCAGGGGCTCCCCAGGTCTTCCCCCAAAGGCAGGTATCAACTTCAACAGCTCCTGGAAAAGCATCAGTGACCGGATTCACTCAGCTGTAACCTCGTATATGGTGACTTTGATGGCAGTATTCCTCCTGGATAACAACACTGGCAAAAGAAATGCAGCAGGAATTGCGGTGACTTGAGTTTAAAGCCTGCAGTTTAAACTAACCTTTAGGCACTAGAGGTGTTTGCCAAATAAACCTGTATCTGGGTCTCTTCCATGCCTCAGGAGCACACGGATCTACAGGGTCAGCAGGCACCACATTAGATTTAGCTCCGTGAAGCGGCCAATTCACAGACACTGTCAGGGCTGCGGGAGGTAGAACCTGCCCTAGGACANTATCTGGGTCTCTTCCATGCCTCAGGAGCACACGGATCTACAGGGTCAGCAGGCACCACATTAGATCCAGCTCCGTGAAGTGTCAGGGCTGCTGGAGGTAGAACCTGTCCTAGGACAAAGTTTTCTTGCTGGGGCCACAAAGATGAGAATGGGAAGCCCCGGTGCTCTCAAAGTGCTGAATTTTAGAGCCTACCTAATGGTCTAAGCTAGTTAGTATCAGGACTTTGGGTGTTATGACTCCATAGGCAAAGCCTGTTTGTTATTGAGTTCTCTTTAGGTTTGCTGCAGCAAGAAAGTGGCCTGGGATGCGAAAGCCCTAAAAGCAAAAGCAGTTTTTAAAAGTAGGGAAAAGAGGGGGAAAAAAAAAGGAGAATGAAACCATGACTTGAAACCTCACTGTGGAGCTCAGGGAAAAGGGGGTTATGAGAAGTTCTTAGTTTTTATTGCAATATAATATTTTTATGGTCTACAGTTTTCTAGAAGTAACCTGCTCCTGTTAAGCACGTTTGAGGACTTCTGTTCCTCTTTGGGGCTGTAAAGCACAAGTTCAGTCGTAAAGCAGCCTTAGAACAGCCTAACACACATTTCTTGGCACTGCTTCCCAAGGCACTGCCTTCCCCATTCTCATCTCCCTGCACCTGCGGGTCATGAGCATCATCCTACACATACTCATTTGTTAACGTATTCCTTTTAACAATAAATATTAAATTGTACCTTAACAGAACTTTTTTTTTTTTTTTTTTTTTTTATAAAGTACATTATAAGTGAATTTTTGAGACTCAGTTTGATCGTCATTCCTGGTTTCATTCAAAAAATAATTGTTAGCGACTTCAAGGTATGCACTCCTTCAATCTCGCATTAAATTTTGTGCCCTTTTCCTACCGTCAAGTAGAAGAGGTTTTCTTCAAGGCTGCATTTCCAAAGCAATAAATTGTTAAAGAAAAACTTGGCTTTCTCGCAGCAAGCGTCCCCATTCCTTTAAGGGGAAGGGACTATCCATAGTGCAGAAAAAGCAGTTTGATGTCAGGAGTCCCATTAAAAATGATAAAGCGTCATTTCAAAGCAGTAGGCTGCGCAGCATCTAGGACAACGGGCTGTGACAGAAGTGTTGCAACGACTGAGGGATGAGACAACTCAGCAGGACTTGGATAAACCTCATGGATAAAGAGCTGGAAAAGCCTGAGGATGGTTCAAGGATGGTTTGGCACCCAAGTTTGGGCTGTACGCAACATCTAACTCCACATTTGGGTTCCAGGCATTACCCTCCACTATGTAATATCATCTTCTCAAGGAGGGAAACATCCTCCCGCGTCCACCTTTAATCTTATCATGGAAAACAGCAGAAGACCCATTTCCAAAACTCCATTTCTGCCTATTTTGGAGAACTTAATTCTTGCGGTTTTCATAAGAGAATGCTACCTACTAGCATGTTTTAACACAATCTAAACCAATTACTTATAAGTAGATCAACTCCCTCACCAGAAGGAATTTAAAGGAAAAACAAACAAACAAACAGACCTTAAGTAAGTTTTGATGTTTATGACCCTGCTGACATGAGATGCTTCCATCCAAGACCCCGTTCCCACTCTGGTTTTAAAATGGATTTGTTTTTCCCCCATGAGCAGCTCATTCAGTCCATGGATCTACACGGCCACAGACCACAGCCCATTCGGTCTACAGGTTTACAGAGCCTCAGCCTCCCAATTAAGCTGCCCCCAATTAAGGAGCAGCTCATAAGTCAAGCAAGACTCTTTAGGAACCATCTACAGAGCAGCTTTTGCAACCGAGATAGGAGGAAAGATGTAAGTTTTTGCTATGACTTAAGCATGGACGAGGAGCAACAGCAAAAAATCTGGAATTTGTAGAAAGAAAAAAGTACGATTTTCCATTTTATTATTACAAGTCCATAATGGGTTTGCCATTATGAATCAAAGAGAAAATAAGAATGATTTATTCCCTGCAACATTCCTGTAACTCTCAATACGTTATTTCATAAGTGCCTAGAATGAGTATGAAGGGCAGAACTGGACTGAAAATGCTGCAACTGGTAAAGCGATACTCTAAATTACTATGTTGAATTTGTTACTTTATATTTATTCTTGTACGGCCCATGCACCTGTATCTATTATAAGTTTCAATTCACTTTCACATTAAATTTATAGCTAATTTATTTGCTTAATCTCAGATGGCAAAGGAATATTAAACCATCCATCAAAAGAATGCTCCATCAGAATCACAGTCTTCGAGAGCGTCGCCTATAAATCTATAGATTACAACTAATCTGCTGTGTACATTAATGGAGGTAATGAATGGTTTTTTGTCACTTAGGAACCGTATTTAGTGAAGAGGAACATCATAAAATGCAGTCCTTTTAATACAGCCTGACACTGCTTTACTGAAGGCCTCCCAGTGCTTCAGCATATCCTGGGCTTGATACGGAGCACATTCACTAAACTATGATGCACACCAGCAAAAACAAAAGAAAATGAAAATGCAATTGTTTCTGTCTTGTATTATACAACCCTTTATGTCAACTCAAATGGTTTGGTTCTAACTCAATACTAGCGACTGCAGGGTTACATAAACGCAATAATAAAGGTACACAGATGCACACAGCTCCTTTTATGAGAGGATCTCATAGCCCGTCGCTATCATTAATTAGTCAAGCCCCACAACAGCACTGCAGTCGAACGCGATTGAGCCCCGTGCCTCCTCTCTCCCCACTCACCCACTAATGGGCTTGTCGCTGGGTCACTGTGGATGCAGTCCCAGGGCGGCAACAAGAATAAATAAATAAGTATTCCACTAAAACTGCATGCACAATTTCATGCTGACAATATTGCTCAGCCAGACAAGTGGCCCAGGAGGGCAGCCACTCTGCTTCACATGCAGCAGCACTTGTAGCTCCTCACTCCACACATCCAACCCTAGGAACATATTTAAAAATGCTCCCAATGAAGAAGCAGCTCATATAAGACGATGGATAAGAGGGTGGAATTGCTACCTACCTCTCCAGAAGAGCATGGCACAGAGTACCAGCAGCCCATGTGTGTCCCCATGTCGCAGCTCCTGACTCAACTCTTGTCCTCAACGCAGCAGCACAGCCCAAGGGCAACCAAGTCATGGGTAATAACCAGGTGCCTGAAACACCAGCCCCTGTTAACAGGAATTGTTGTCTGCTATGGCTCAACCTTGCCCCGTTCGGATCACAAAGAGCCTCATGGACACAGGTCACCCAAGCAGTTGAGATGCTTCAGTTGAGTCCCATCTCCAGCAGAGGATGCACAAGGCCTCCCAGATGTCCTGCAGCTGCAGTTAATTCCAGGCTCAATTTATCACAGGTGAACCTCAGCAGTGCTCAGCAATGCCTTACATGAAGGCTGTGCCTTAAAATGCTGTGTTAATGCTGTGATTAAGGGTGGCAAAGCTCATTTTATGGCATCGTTTACTCATAGTTAGGTTGTGTTGTGAGGTTAATTGCATGAGGCATGTTTATGGCTTGATGAAATGCTCTCTTCCACTTCTTATTGCTTTTGTAATGGATTCATTTTTGTAGAACTATTTATGTATTTTTAATTTTTTTTTATAACAAAATTGTCTTCTTTTTTGGCACATCGCTATAAGATACTGTCAATTAGGGTTTAGCTACAGTTAGAAAACAAAATATTAAATAAAAGCACACTAGATAAATAAAGCACTCTAGAACAAACAGTAGCAATGTTCATTACAAGTTTAAAAGCATAGAGGATTTAGCATGCAGAAAATATTGTGCTAATAGTGGGAAAATGAACATACAAATTGGTTTTAGACACAGGGGCTGTTTATGAGTTCACACATGGCACAGGAGCACTGAGTTAGGAATATTCATATGTAGAGTAAAATAGCAGACTTTGCCTGGAACATATGTTATTAATTTTAGGGACGGTGCCACCAAATTAACAGTGATATTTCTTATTATGAGCTGTTTATTACTGAAGAACAAACTCAAGTTCTTTATTAGACTAAAAAAAAAAAAAAGACTTCTGTGCAAAAGCATTCAAAAGCTCATGTCCCAGAAAGAGCCTAAATCCAATCTAAATTTTGGGGTGAACATTCTTCAAAATTTGAAGACAAAAGTAGGAGAAAATATATTCAATAAAATGGACCATTATCTCATTTAAGGGAATTGATGTGCCTTTATGCCAGCTGAGATAAATACATTAGCATATAAACAATTTATCATCATGTATTTAGAATAATGGACATTCTTAGAAATATTCTTATTATTTTAAGATTCTCACATGATCCATTTTAAGTAAAACTAATGTGAGCATTACTTATCACACCTTATGAGACAGCATAAACCTACCTTCCTCTTCTAAAACCATATAAACAAAGCACCGATCGCAGAAGCACCACAACAGATTAACTCTAAAAATAACCAAGTGGGGCCGAGTGCTTATATAGAGAGAAGGACACACATAGCACTGCTGCAGGAAATTCAATTTCAGCTGGGACACGGGCACAGATTGAACTGAAAGACAAAGAGAATGAAGGACCCGTGCTGTCACCTGCACAAACCAGTTCAAGGTTATCACGTGGACATCGCTACTTAATTTTCTCTTTGGAGCCGTTGTCATTACCTAGGAGGGGAGAGAAGCGCGGAAAGGACCTTTCTAAGGTCATCGTGTTGATCAAAGGTGCCCTGGACAATCATTTTGTTACTGTAGAGAGTCTTAAGGGAGAAAATGGCCTGGTCAAGAGGTAGGGAGTAAAGAGCAAGGAGTAAGGGCAGTGCCTTGCTCCAATCAACTGCCCAGTCACATACCCAAACACGGTACAAACAAGCGTGCTGCATTTAGAAGCACACGTGCAAATTTGCTTGCAATTACCCCAAAATACAGCAGGAGCTGCACGCACACCAACCTAAACTCCTGCAGGGAGCCAAGAAACCTCATTTGTTTGCAAATCTCAGTGGGTTTCAACATCTCCTGGAACATGCAGCTCCAAACGGGCACGTACCCGGCTCGGCCAGCACTGCGCAAAAACAGATTCTCCCACCACATCAATAAATACAGGTGTTTAACGACTTGCTGCCTCCCTTTTCCTCATTGCTGCTCACTAACCTGTGCCCTCCAGGAGATGCTGGCAGTCTAAATACAGCGTGGAGAAAACCCGTTTTGTACTCAATGCCCCAGGGTAGAATGTGACGATCACTAACAGCTGTTTTCTTTGCATTTGCTCTCTTCCCCATTATTCCCTTCTCCTGTGGATGAACGCAGTACATACGACAAACAGGGAATCATATTAATGTACCTAGTCTTGCCGACTGCTTTGACTTGAAATACTGCCCGTGTCTAAACCCAGGGAGGGTTGTCTTGGCCTATGACTGTGGCTTCCAGGTACCATCTCGGTAGGAGAAATATTAATACTAGTATCACTCATAATGACTTGAACAAACCTCCAACTCTAGCGATCGTTCTGCCCATGGCACACCGGAGAATAGGAAATGGATTTGCTGAATATTAACACGGAGAAACTAGGAAGAGGAGTAAGTGGATGTGTAGGGCTGCAGCGCTCAAGAGCCTGTAAGTGACAATCAGATTTGTGGCAAGTGTTAATTAGTAGCAAGCTGTAGATGAGCACTCCCATCAATCTCAGGAGGCCTAGGAAGCCCTTCCTTTCAGTTTATATTCCTGTTCTCCTAATTCACAATCAGTGCAGAGCTGCTGGGCAGTCTGCAGCGAGCTCACACCAGTTCACAGAAACTTCCTTCTGAAGCCAGAGCATCAGCGATCTTTTCTCAAGCTTAGAAGTGCAATTGGCATCCATTTTAATTTCACCACTCATTTCTCACTCCTAAACGACACACAAGTGATTTCTGGAAACAAACAAAATATCAACACAGCTTTTACATCGTGCTCTTTACCAATCACAGACCCATCTGCTTCTGCCTGCAAAATATGCAGCTGAGATGGGGGGAATCCTCTACTGAAAAACTTGGATCTCTTTCCCTTTCTGGTCCACCAGGGAACATCCTACACTTCCCTTTGACGTGTTAAATTTACAGTAAATGTATTTTTTCAGCTGAGGACACCGTTGCTGTTGTAGAGGATGTAAGAGACCTGTTCCCCATAGACCCTCATGCGATCAAGCCCTTCACTGCTTTAATGTTGTGTAGATTCTTGGTTAAATCTTAGTGCTCCGAGGTCTTCCAAGAAGTACCGATGCAGTAAGGCAAAAATGAGATTGATGAATGGAATTGTATCAGTTCAGATGGCTCTCATGAACTCATAATTTCTGCCATAAACCAAATCTGGCCATAATATCTAACCACATACACAAACGCTGTGCGCACAGAGAGTATGAGATTCAAGGGCCAAAGGCATTGGCCAGGGAAGTCACAACTTTCCTGTCTGCTTGTGCCAAGCACCACTTCTAGTTTCCATGTAAGCTGAGAGTGAGTCAATGTGCTGCATGCCCAAGTGGGACCTGTGTTCCCATTTTGGTGCTAATCATCGCTATAGGAGTGTGCGTGCACGGTACCTTGCCTTGGCTTGCACACATTTCCCAATGCAGCTGCTTCCTCAGGAGCAATCTCAATTGCAGCCTCTAACTCAGACCACTGAGGAGGTCACACCTCTGCCTTCTTTCCTCAACTGTCTACATTATCCCTTCTGACACAAGCATGTTAACAGATACCAAGTAGAAGAACACTCTGTTTAATTTCATTGAATCTTTGGAGCAGTAGATTTTTTTATACCCTCCACAGATGAACTTCCTCCAGGAAATGAACGTGCATGCCCTGGTCATGCATTGGGCATCTGTGCAAGCAGAGGTACAGATGCCTCCAAAAGCAGACCAAGAGTAGGGTCTGCCCTTGACGAGGATCACAAGGAAATGTGTGTCATCATGGCAGAAGCCAAGAAACTGCTGGATTTTCTCACCTTGGCGCTTCAGCATGAAAATTTTGCAGAAGGATTTGAGGGAATACACAAGAGTGACTTCCCACATGCAAGTGCTTGGGGACAAGAATGTAGAAGATCAGACTTAGCAGCTTCACAGACTCCACAGAACTGCAGGTAGCATCTCAAGGCACCAAGAGATGGAAACATTCCATCCTTTTTCCATATAGGATCAGATGATACCTTATAGTTTTCCTTATAGTGTTCCTAGCTGCATCAAACAAGCTGAGCTTCACACGGGCTTTCCTAGCAGTAGATTATCCAAGCTGTGATCAGAATCACTTAACCACGAGCTGTAATAATTCCTGGGGTTCTTTCCAGCCTTTTCCTGCAGCCAAGGGGATGTTCACACCGCTTGGAGAAAACCCGTTTGCTGTCGCTGACNAACTGCAGGTAGCATCTCAAGGCACCAAGAGATGGAAACATTCCATCCTTTTTCCATATAGGATCAGATGATACCTTATAGTTTTCCTTATAGTGTTCCTAGCTGCATCAAACAAGCTGAGCTTCACACGGGCTTTCCTAGCAGTAGATTATCCGAGCTGTGATCAGAATCACTTAACCACGAGCTGTAATAATTCCCAAGGTTCCTTCCAGCCTTTTCCTGCAGCCAAGGCGGGGATGTAGCTCACACCGCTAAGTCTGACAGTGTTGGAGAGAACCCGTTTGCAGTCGCTGACCTTTAGAAACGCTTACCCGGCTGTCTGCCGAGCCAGCACCCTTACTCGCTTCATCTGGCAACCCCGCTTTCCTGAACAAAATCCAAATAGATCCTGTAAATAGCTCGCTTGCTCTTCTTTTAGGCATCTCACTTCATTAGGCTATAAATACCAGAATGCCCAGGGCATGAAGTGAATGCAAATACCGTCGTGTTATGAGGGCTAAAAAGGCATAGCGCTCAATAGAAATATAGTAGTGTTACGGGTGAATTTCAGACTAAAGTTCACAAAGGGAAAAGGAGTCTTCCATTTAAAAGATCAAGTACAAAGAGGTCTTCGCACCGTAAAAGAGCAAGTTCCATACATTCTTTATATAGCGCCAAATCAATGCTTCGGGGCTACATAATGGTCCAATAACTTTGTCTCCTGAAGGACTGCTGAGGATCAAATGGATACAATTAAGTGAAAAATATAAGTACTTACAGGAAGAGTTTAAAATGGATTAAATCATAAACTACACATAATGGCCAGTGAAATACTCTATGCAAACTGGCTGAGGTCACATTAGCTTTCTTCTTGGAAACCTACTGTAAGTAGTCAGTGAATGCAGTAAATTAAGTTTATGGGAAGATAAAGTACTACATAGTCACTCCGACATTTCAAAAGGCAGGAAAATCCAACAAAATTGCTGCATTTCAGAACAGTAACTCTCAACATTGGCTAGGAAGTATGACAGACTCCAAAGTTATGAGTTGTCTTCTGCAAAACAATGTACGCAGAGGATTTTTTTTGCATAATCTTTGGAGTGAAGACAGCCTGTACCAGTCTTGTCTCTCACCTCCTTGTCCTTGTACAAACATGATGAAGACGAGGCCTGTTGTATAAGTCTTGTCAAGGTCTTCAGCACCAACTAGATAAATAGTCTCAATTCAGACCTAACAGAGATCCCCTCCTGCCAGTCGGAAAAGGGAGGATGAGCAGGGGTATCCAGGAAGACTGCCAGAGGTCAGGCACAGCAAATATTAGCACGGCTGGATCGATTAGAGAAAATCTATTTCCACCCCTCGCGGCAGCATCCCGTCGCTTTCAGAAATACTGCACTGCTCTAAAAGTGGGTAGCAAAATATTACAAGTCCAGAAACCGCAGGCATCTGGGCAGGATATCTGCAAGCTTTTCACAAGAGACCCCAGGTGCAGATTGGTGTCTTCAGCCCTTAGCCAAACCTGCAATAATATAGGTGAAACGGGGTCTACGTTGGATCCCCGAGTGCAGGAAGAGCATTCATCACCAGCACAGCAAAACTGCTATGTTTACAGTGAGAAAATAAAGCCTATTCAAAACAGAAGTTGGCTTTAAGAAGAGGATGATTTAATGCCTCTGCCCTCCTCATCTTGAGATGATTTTCTTTGATTTTAATAGCATTTATAAAATTTGAACATAGACTTTCTTCAAATACTAACTATTTGTGACTAAATTGTCACAAACTTTGTATTGTTGTGGCTCTTTAGCAATTTTATTCTTGTAGGCACCTTGAATATACACACAACATATCACCTAGGCTGCTTCACTCTGAAAAGGACCCCAGTGAAAGATAGAAGAGCCTGGACATTAAAAACAAACAAATTACCCTCCTTCAAGCTCTCTGAAGAATGAGACATTTTCCAGAAATAAACGAATAACAGCTATTTTTTAAAACTTCTTAAATAGATAAAATATTATAGGATTAAGTTAAAGGTGGCTTTTTTTCTGTCTCATATTAATGAGAGGTAAAACTGATTAGGCTCCGTAATCCTAAACTTTGCATTGATAAAGAAAGAATCGGACACCGTAGATTGATCTGACTGCTCTGATCTAATCTGTCTTCTTCGTAACCACCCCAAAACCGGACAGAATTGCTACAAGCGTCGCTCCAGCTCATACAGCATGAATTCTTCTTTAATATTTTAAGATCAGAGCTTGCTCAATTAGCGAAATGTTTGGGGGAAACAAGAAAGATGCATTTACTGGCACAGTGCTGTCTAGCATATGCTGCACAAAGCCGTACGCTGCCACCACAGTAACTCTATGAAATGTTATAAACAACCCAGACTTTTTTCCAATTGCTTCTCTTCCAAGAAAAGAAGGAAATAAAAGTAGTTTATTAGAGTCAGTGCTGGTTCCAGGGGGCAGGATGAGCACCCCGAGTTTCTCCTGCTCTCCTCTAAAGTTGGACAAACTCAAAGAGCCGCAGCCATGGGCCGTGGTGGTACCATCCGTAGCATCCTTGTTGTTCTCTGGTATTAAATGAGCTACATGGATGCAGAGACAGAGTCCTCAGAGCCTAGAGAGGTGCTAATTATGGTTGGTTAAACCTCTGATGGACTAAAACCAGGCTCAGACACATTTAGTTTGTTAACCTTGGTGACAACCAAGGGAACCTAAGCTGAAGCCTAGGACTGAGGTCTCAAGGTGGGAATTTGGACGGAAGGGCCAGCTTAGGGATGTCAGGTGTCTGCAAATGTTGAGAGGACGCCAACTGCTCTACACTTACAAGGAAATTCTTGTTATTTTTGTAAGGCATAAAAACTTCTGTATATGATATTATTTTTTTTTTTTTTTTCCCCAAAGGACTGGCTTGAATCTCTCATATTAAACCAAATGTTTTTCACCCAGCTAACAACACACAGCTGACTAGCAAATCTCCAATGTAGAGCGAAGCAGGTCAGATGGGAGTGAAATATAGCATTAAAAAAGGAGAAAGAATACTCATTGCCATCTGCTTGTGACTTGATTAGTAAACAAACTATTGAGCAACTCTCACAAACAACAGCAAAAAAGAATTATTAGGATAAGGGCATGATTTTCAAATTAACCTTTGCAGTTGAGGCGCTAATAAAACATTAGTATGCACGTTAAGTCTCCCTAAATCTTTCATGTGCCAAGAGACACACTTAAAATTGATTTGGGGCAATATCTGCCTTCTAGTAAACATAAGATGAACGATTCTTTCTTCTCCAGCAGTGGGTGGGAAAAGTCCTTGCAGAAAATCTCGCAAAATGGTATTGAGTTTTACTCCTAACTATGCTCTGATTTAGGCAAAAAGAGCCTAAATAGCACATGTTTACCTTGCATTAACAACACGGAGCAGGAGCTGAAGGCACACTCACAAATAAATTCGCTTTCAGGCATGTGCATTCGGGGTGTTTAAGAAAAGATAAATGAGCCGAGCGGAACCACTGGGTAATGCGGAGGGAAAGGAGAAACCACTTAGTTTATGTCTGATTTTTTTCATACAAATAGCTTGACTGAAAGGGCTGAAAAGAAAGCTGGAAACCGAACCACAGCAAACCTGACATCTCCATGAAAAGGCTTGATTCTAATATAAAAATATTATGGGCCTAAAATTGCTACAGCCTATGGTTGGTTTCCTACAGTTTTCTTTTTGCATTAGCAGCTACGTTTCAGTAATCACGGAGCCATTTGTTCTTAACATAAAGCAGTTGTCTACCTGGGATCACACGCTGGTTCCATTTTCCAGCTCAAAATCAGGTTCAATATTTCTACCACCAGCACTTGGAATTGCTGCATCAACCACTAGAACAGCTGGAAAGTTTGCAGAAGAAAAATGCAAAAATAAAGTTAGAAAGAAATCTTATGGATATCTATCTGGTGAATTTTTTTTTGTTTTTCCTGACTTCATCCCTGAAATCCTTTTATGCAAGTGTTTTTGGTAAATCTAATCATCATTCTGCAATTAAATCACTGATTTAAGCTTCAAATTTTCTGAGTGCCAGGACATTCTCTGCCTGTCTATTTATTGGCATAGAGCAGACTATATTTTTACAAGATTTTGGCTTATACGTACATGTTAATTTTTTCATTTATTTTCTGAGGAATAAACTGGTTGTCTTTATAAAAAGCACTGGAAGGAAAATCAATGGCCTACATTTGGTTCTTGTGTTTCTATTACCTGAAATGTCAGAACAGTCTTGCAGAGTGCATTTGGTTTTCCTAATCCAGTATGTACGATATGAGGCCCAAGATATATATATAGAGAGAGTATTTATATACATATATATATATATAATTTATATACATACATCTATATATATATATATATGAGCATTTTCAAAGAGTGATACAGATTATAAAAGAAATCAAAAAAAATCTTTCCCCATATGGATTCGTGATCCTCCATCTCAGAATAAATTTTGACATCTCAAGGTGTCCAGAAGCCTACACATTTTTATAGTCCATTACATACTGACACATAATTATTGTCTCTTGCAGAATTTCTCAGAAATGTAAGAAAAATTACCATTTTCTAATTAATGCATCATGAATTTTCATACAGAAACTGCTCCAAGACTTACAATTTAAGAGAGTTGTCGCTAAAGCTGAAAAGATAAGAAGGGTTTTTTGACGTGCTTAGGCAGCTTTGGCACCTAGAGAATTCCATCATCCTACGAAAGTTGGCCAGGAAAAAAAGATATAAAATAAAAAGACTAAAAGAAGAATAAGATAAAATGAACAGAGAGAGACAAGCTGCCTTTTTTCCCATAGTCATTAGATCCTCACACAAAATTTAATATGTAACACTTAGAAAAATGATGAATCGGAGCAGTCAAAGCCACACTAAGTATCTTGACATCTCGGGACGTTCCAGAATAAGCTCTGGAAATCTGATGGTGATAAAACACACACAGAACTAGCATCAACATGCCAAAAAAAGACAATTGCCATTAGAATCACGGAAATGAATTGTCAGAAATAAATTGGTTAATCTGGGATCTTATAGCCTTAAAATCACAACTAGGCATCACAACCCATAGACAACACATGGACCAAGCTTAAAGTTTCAACATTTTCACAGCTTAAAGCAAAATAATTATATAGGTTGAAATGCCTCAGCTCAGAAAATAGAAAGAAACTGCAGTAGTCTAATCTCTCAGTTTTGGATATAAAATTTAGCATTTGAAATCAGAGCTTTTAAATCATGGTCTGAAAACACTGAAGTGATTCACTGGGACTAAATTCTCCCCTGATTTCATACTAACATTTGTCAAAGGTACCAAATCCAAAATCTCCCCAAAATTTAAATGAAAGTGCATGAACTGAGCAGGAATAACTTCAAAAGATGAAGTCCACCCAGAAGACAAGATCTGGGAGAGATTTCGGAGGATTTTTTTATACCGTAGCACCCACCAAAAGTGTGATCTCATTATTGCTCATGTTCAGGGTTGTGATGACTCCCTGCAGCTGCTTTTCTTTGCAATTTTACATTCACAGTTTTAATCTGAGGGGTAGGGTGGTATTGGCAAGCGGAAAAATGAGAGAGCACTGGCTAAGGCAAAAGCAGAATAGAATAGTACAGAAATGTACAAATATAAAAAGCAAAAACACTTCCAGCATAAGACATTAGAGCTGAAATTGCTCTGGAAGGTGCCATAATATTAGTGCATTCTGATTTTCCAAATTTGCAAAAGGTTAGCAGCCCGAGGAACTTATTTCATCCTCACAAAACAGAGGGTATGCAATTTGGTAATTCCTCTTAGACTCCTCGTGGAAGATAACCATATTCCACTCAAAATAACTTTACATTTTATTTACCTGCCTTGATTCGCAGCAGGAAATTGCGATAAGAAGCCATAAAGGTTCTGTAATTCATTACGTTGTCATTATCGTTTATAATCTTCCTGTAATTAGGTATCAGTGGGTTTCCTTGGAGAACATGTGATTGAGCCTTAAATTGCAGGATATTCTCAGCATTCATACGACTGCAGCTCGTGCTTCTCAAGTGCACACATAATATTGCAAAGGGATTTTTCATGTGTGGAAGCCAATGGGAAGCTCCTACCTTGCACTTATTTTTTCATTTTGCAGATAGAAATACTAAGGCGACAACAATGAAAATTTAATTACTTGCATATACTTATTTGCTAATTGAGCATCTAGAAATTAAATTAGTAAATGCTGATTTTTCCTTCCACTGGCAATCGGACCCTTTATTTATCCCCAACACATAGTTTCCAATAACGCTGTATACTTAACTGCCTTATCTGTGATTTCAGCCAGTTCTGATAAAGTTTTAAAAAGAACTTAGAGCATCTTTTAAAATTCAAATGAAACCCAGAGATACATCTCATTACCCATGATTGCTATTGACAAAAATAATGCCATATCGTTGGGCTTATATCTCCAATCTTTAAAACCTGGTCCTGAGCCACTGGATTTGGAAAAGAAATTTTAAAAAATGGCAGTATCAGATTCCTGCTCCTGATCCGATAGCTCCTAAAAGCTACGGAAGAGAAGTCCGGGAAACAGCTACCACCAAATTAAGTTCACATCACTAAAAATCTCTGACTTTTAAATAAGTTTAACTACTTTTTTGTCATTACTTAGTGATTTTTTATTGGCATGAAAGTTGTTAAATTAAAAATGCCAAAGTTTAATCCTGCGCACCCCAGAGACTCTTGTCGTTAGACAAAATGCCTACTCTTTTTTTCCTCCAAAATATGCTCTAAGCAGTTGTCTGTGCACCTTTCTACCTCCAAGGAAGCTGCTTTTTAGCAAGCAGAGTTGTAATTCTATTTATTATGGATATGTTTTTTAAAGTACTTCTGGGATCTTTGAATTTGTGGGGGAAACACCTCATAAACAGCACAGTATGCGGGTGAATTTCTTGGAAGAAAAAAGATTATAAAAACGGAAAATAATATTGAATACACTTGGTTGTACCAAACATCAAATTGTCGTTTTGGTCGAACTCATTTTAAAAATTCAACTGTCTTTTCATTGGTAATTAATATAAGTAATTACAATTTATACAGCATAGTAACAATCATGAAATAAATGCCTAAAATGGGAGAACACAGCATTTCTATCCTATTGCATGCAGAGAGGAGGTGAAAGATTCATTCAACCTGAATTTTAGGGAGCGACTTGTTTCGACAGAGCACAACGCTAACAGACACTAAAACACGGGAGGCTCCTTCACTCCTCAAAAGAGACATCTTAGGAGCAGAACATCAAGAAATCAATAGAGCTGCTCCAGGAAACTAAAAGAATAAACATATTTCCCTTTGTATTCCTTTTTGCTGCTGCCATATCAAAGCGTTTCTCCAGAACCGAGATGCCAACAGGCAGTGACAGGGGTTGTCTGCAGTTCACTGTTTACAGCACGTTCGTGTCATAGTGCTCCCAGCTGTAAAAGATAAAAATTCTCTTTGGGTAAATCTGTATCCCAGCAGGTATATTAAGCATCAGTGCTGTTAGGTGGAGCATCGCTTCCCTCCCTTCCTCTCCAAGGAGTTGCCTACAAGTGTTGCCTCCCTGGAAGAAATTCCCTTTTTTTGGTCATCCGGATGATTCCCACTTAACCTCTGCATCAAACCCGGCTGCATTTACAGCACTGCATGGGCAGAGGCTGCCGCTTATCCAGAGGGGAGGCAATGCTGGAGGCAGGATGAGCATCCCATGGATACCACCAGGAACCATCAGTCCATCTGGATTTTGGGATGCAAACAGCATCATTTACAGATGAGCTACGTGCTGGACACAACATCACTGGATATTCCAAACAACACGAGATCTGCTGGGCCACTAGTCAAAACCCACATTCCACAGGAAAACTACGGAGGAAAAATAGTGCTCCTCTTCCTCCGATTTTCATGACCATGAGACCCTTTTCTGAATGCTCCACACTGTAAAACACACATTTCTCCACGCTTTTTGCTGTGTTCTGTGTATTTGGTTTCTTTGGAGGTTTCCGTAAGTTTTTCAATGGATGAGCAATGCTCTTGGTTGTTGCTGCGGATCTTGAGGACGCAGCAGTAGGTGCTTTATAACAACAATGTGATTTCGTATAACAATATGAACTCCGTGTTCACATGGTGTGACAGAAGTATGAACGTTTTCATCAACAATGCACTTGAAAGCAAAAATCTCAAATTCTTAATCAGCATAAAGGTATAAATAGTTCCCAATTGCATATATTGGGAGCAACTTTTACCCATAATTTTGCATGAGCATCCTTTTTAGAACTGAAACTAAACTTTATCTAACCCAAGGAAAATAATAAATTTCAGGAAAAAAACACCCTTTTTTCAGCATTTTTTGAAATCAGGTGCCTTGATTGAGGGAGCACGTTGGTTTTACACAGGTTTAATCCAAGTCACTCCTGATGTTAGCCCAAGTCCTCTAATGGGATAATGAGATCTACCACTATGCGCATTGCTGGGTGCCTGCGGAGCCTCATTAAAACCTGGAAACAGCACTATTATTAACAGTGAGGACTTTTTTTTCCATGAATACAGTTTTACATTATTGAACAAGATCTACAGAAAACAGAATATTATCCATTATTATCTGCTGAAATATTTTACCCAATTTTCTAACTGTCCTAGTTTGGAAGTCACTGGGACAGGAACAACGAATTCTTTGGATTATTCCTGAAAATAACTCAAGAAATTCATCCCAAGAAGTGTTTCAGAACTCTTCAATGCATGGAGATGGATCTTATTCCCCATAAGTTTTAAGTGGTCACTTTATCATTCCTTATACCTTTTGCACAAGAGGTCATTAGAGATTAAACATTGATTTAATCAAATAACCAGTGACATAACACACATTTTTTTTTCCTCCAGCTACTTATTGATGGGTGTTACTCAGGCAGAACTAACACATGAAAACACAGATCTGGTTTAATATTTTTAAAAAGAAATTCATGCAGACTTTCCCCATGAATAATAGAGCTGCTTGCAACCAACATGGGAATAAATGGGAACTGAAGGGCACTAGGGTCTCTCTGGGTGAATATATGATTGGGGAAAAATACCAGGAAGGAAGATGACAAGTGAATCCAACAGTGGATTAATATATATGTGTGAGTGTGTGTGTGTGTGTGTGTGTAAATATTTAGAAAAACAGAAAAGAGGAAATGTACAGTACACCTTGTATGAATATATATATACACATACACACACAATTAAATATAAATATATATTTATGTGGCGAGGCACTGCTGAAGTTTAGACTGGTTAGTAAATTTCTCAAATCTAGGTTTTTGAGCGTACTTACTTTGAAATGTTTTGAAATTAATAGTAATAATAATAATGCAGGCTAAAGTTACAGAACCACAAAGTTCTGCTTCAGCCAAGGAAATAATATTTCCAATAAACTTAGTAGGGGATAAATACGATCCATAATTTGGACTCCATCCTTCCTTCCACATCCTCAGTTTAAGTTGGTCAATATAAGCTCCACTTAAGCTAAAGATCCATAGAAAATGTGTGGTTAAAAAATAATATTTACTGTCATTTCCAAACATTTCTTGAAGAAACTTGTTCTATCAGTATTTTTTTGTGGAGGCAGAATCAGAAGAAAAGTGTCCTAAGTATTTTGGAAGGCTTATTTTTTTTTTATTGTAAAAGTGGCTTTTACTGTGTCTGTGTCTCAAAATAACTTAAATGTCTGTTTTTTTCCTGAAGTAAAAAAAAATTGTTCAATTGCAACAGAAGTTCATTTCATTTGTGACTGTTTCGTGACATTTTTGAAAAATCAATTTGAACCCAGAAAGCCAATTTACATGGACAAACCCCCAGCAATCTACTGCTTCTCTAGATTTTTCTTTTTATTATTATTTTTATTATTATTTTTCTTGAGCCAAGCATTTTAAAAACTGTCAAAAACCCAATTACTAAAAGTGTGTGCAGAGCCTTAACTCCCTGGGGCTTTTTTAATGTTAGACAAAAGAAAATTAAAAAAAGAAACAAAGATCCACGTCTGGATCCCAGGCATTAATTCACCTTTTGGAAAATTTTTACAGAGCTAAAGGTCTTTAAGCTGAGAATGAGGTACATGGGCATGAACATTATCCCACATGCTTGCATGTTTGCATATACATACATATATATGCATATGTCTATACATAAATAGGAATAACATCTTCTGAAATAGAAACTGCTGTAGAGATTCAAAATCTGTTTGATGCACAACCAACCCATCAGGCCCTTAAGAAATCCCCTGCGGTTGGTGTAGATTTTAAATGTGCCCTGTGTTTCATGCAAAGGATAAAAGCTCTTCCTTTTTTAGTAATTACCTAATTTGGTGGAAGGGGGTGGAAATCAGGGTGTTTTGTGTTGTTTGGGGGAAAAAAGTGTAAGTTTTAGCACTGTCCATAAATTAAATTTCAATTCTTTCAGAAGAAATTCTTTCTTTTTGGTTTTCTTGAACGCATCAAAAAATAGCATTAACATAATTAAAAATAAGCATCCTTCCCATCTCTGTTTATTAAGCCAAAATGTAATTATCGGAGACATGCTGTACTGGATGTTGTCTTTGCAAAGAGACGAGCCCCGCATTGTAAACAGGCTGCTTCCTCGCAGTTTATGCATATTTATGTCCCCATTTGTAAACATTTTATTTACTTGATTTTTCAGTCGTCGGTTTCTAAGACTTTTAAACACAGTTTAATTAAATTCCATAGACTTACAAACAATTACCATCCACTCATTTTAGAATATGCTCAGCAGCAAAATGTTTGGTGTGCTATTACAATTTTTGATAATCATAACAAAGCATAAATTAATCGGGAGTTAAACACAGGGGCTATAATTCTCTCGCAGAAAAAGTGAAGTGCTTTCAGCAAGTGCACCATGAAGAGTGCACCAAGCTGAAGGATAACCAAGCAATGAACGGGTATCTCAGCTATCTGCTCTTTTATTTTCTGATGTTAAAAATTTTGGGAGGGTGTATTTTCAAACAAAGCATATTTTGTTTTCATTTTCGGAGTTTTCTACTTGTACAGCTAGTCGGAAGGAACCAGAATGGGTGCGTTCACCGTGGTTTTGCACAAAAAACCCTCTGATCTGCCCTTCTGGTTCTGGTCCAGCTTCTCACCTGCTAAGCCTGCATCCCCAACCACCTATTAAGTTTTTCTCCCACTGGAAAAGATGCTCGCCTATTTAAGCATAATTCTTTGAATAATACAGATTTCTGGACTGAACTTGTGTTACTGCTGTTCTGATGGTGGATGGGTTTGAAGTTCCTCTGCAAATTGTGCTTAAAAATCTTAGAGACTGAATTAATCCCAAGCTTGGACTTTCAGGAGTAACTCAATATATGAGCCTGAAGTATAGACCAATAACGTATAAGAACATAACAGCTTCTTTTCCAAAGGGGCTAGATTTAAAGTCTAGACTTAAAAAACTGTAGAAAACCCCCAAGTGGAGCAAATTACTATGCAAGCAGAGGGCATAAGCATTAAATCAATCCCTTTTCTTCCAGTAAAGTCAGCAGAGATCTCTCAATAGAAGTGTGATAAGATAGAGAATTACATTTTTCCCATAAACTGTGCAGGCTGGAGACATGCAGAAGAGTGATCAGCAAAAGAGAAGGTAAAAGTCTCAAGTAAAGTTAAATATTTTCAGAAAACTATTAGCTACTCAGATTTAACCACTCAGGAAATCATACAGTAGAAGTTAATTGTAAGCACCTTAGCACTGCAAACTAAAACAGCAGGAGGGTTAAATCAAAATATTTGGAAGTAACATTTATGACAAATCTTCTCTTTGACTCTCTAAATGACTGGTGAAAATCTTATGGAATTATCCAGCTTGTCTCTGCCCAAAGTGTCAAATCCCAGGGTCCTGCCTGCACTTGGGAATCTTCCAAGCAACTTTGCAGAGTTTCCACTCATTTTTATGCACCTTAAGCGCACTGGTTGTATGAACCACGTGAAACATGCAACTCTGGGTGACAAATTTGCTCCCCTCAGTCCCAGACAACTGTTGAGACCAGCATTGGAGTACAGAATTATTAAGTCATCTCCCACTTGCATGATCTGCTGACTGTAATAGCTAAGGCCAGGTGGCATCATCTATTCATCTCCACCTCCCACACCAGAAATCAGGACTAGGATGATAAAGATGTCTGTAAACCTACTAAGAGTAATAACAGTTGTCAAATGTGGGGTTAATTTCATCAAAGGTTTCTATATTCTGTCCATTCTGTCCAAATACAAGCAAACACATACTGGTATTAACATGTGCTTCGTGCAACAGGTGCCCGTTCAGCCTGGTCACCTGCTGAATCTATTCCAATTATCTAACTTTAATTTGTTAGAAGAATTATATTGCAAGACACTTGCATACAATTCAGCACCATATACTATAACACTTGGTTAAGACCTCAGTTAGTGTACAAATGTCAATGTTAATAATAACACAATCATATTAGAAATAATTGTAGAGGTGTGTAACTAGGTAAAGCAAGTGCAACTTTGCATGCACCCTACAAAGTCAATGACAAAGAAGAAATATAGAGAGAGGAATATTCACACAATCCATTGAGTTGCAACTCATTCTTGTCTGCAAATGTTCGATGACATCCCTCCAAACTGGAATGTCATAAAGATGATCATGCAGCAAAGCTCCGGGTCAGCAGGTACTGAGAGATGGATTTGGGACTTATCAGCAAAATGTACCACTAAAACCTACGAGCATGAATAATAGTGCCCTAAAGAAGGATATAAATACAGAATAGGATAAAAAAATGATATTAGTATGATTCAGTGAGCAATTTGGGACACTCTGGAAGTGTAAGGACAAATCTTACATTGTCATAATGGGAACCTGCAGAAGGCCAACGTATTACAGACTTAATACAAAGATTCAAATACACACCAATCTCATTGCTCACAGCAGCAAATGAATTGGAAAGAAATATAACATCCAATTCACAGACGTGGCCTATGGAATTGGGAACAGGACATAACTGAAAGACAATATTTGGGAATGATTGTATTTTTGAACAGATAGAAAATCCATCTGTTAAAAAAATATATGCTATAGTTCTTTGAATTTTCAAGACTATATAACCATTAGTGATTTCTCTTTATACTTTTGAAAAGGAGTTATCTCTGCTGCATTATGTATGAGGGGAAAAAAAAAGTTACATTATTCAGAGAGATGCAAAGGACCCAGGGCCTCCCGTCTTGCTCTTCTGCCAATCACCGCATTTCTAATGCCCTGTATCAAAAAATTTCTTTAAAAATGGTCTGGACGAAACCTCACTCATCCACTAGATCTTAGAAAGAAGTAAAAAATAACAGAATCAGAGCGAAGCTTTCTTAAAATTTACCTAGGTTTCCTCATATATAAGATGGATTGAAGCTGCTGTCCGAGCAAGGGGTGGCCAACGGAACGGGGTCCAGGGTGTTGCCAATTGCCTCTCCAAAACTGTGGGGATTCCAACTGGGAATGAGTAACCAGGCTTGCTCTGGAACACCTGTAATTAGAATTATGCTATTTTTAAAGAGGTGTTGAGCAAGATGGAGCCAGAAATGGGTAATAGAAAAGTAGTGTAAGATGATGGTTTGAATTAAAATCAGTGACTCTCCTGTCTACAGTGAATGGAGCAAGAGTTGGAGATCTCTCCTCCGCATGGAATAAACAGCTGAATTATGGTGGGAGGAGAATCCACGGTGTCTTTGGAGCAGCAATTTGCTGCTCTCATCCTTCTGGAAATGAATGTGGCAGGTTTCGCTAAATGAATACAAGACTAAAGTTTAGATGGTTAAATTTACTGTTAGAGAGACTATTACTGCTGATGACAGCTTAAGACAGAAAAGAGTGGGTTACAATTACAACCAAGCCCTGGTCATAAGTATTTCCTGCTTGGTATTCTGAAGATACATCTAAAATACTACGAAAAGACATGATTTAAATTGAATAAGTGTATGAAGATAAGAGAAAAAGTGAGCGGTTTGGATGGAGCAGTAAATCTGCTCACATGGTTAAAAGCAATTCTTACATTGCCTTCACTTATTTGAGCTTTCTCCTCAATTCTTTGAATTTAAATCGAGGAGATAACTTATGCCATAGGATTCCTTGAGTTCACAGCATCTGCAGCAACGTGCAGCCATTCGGCCCAACACGATTTAATACAGGAGGTCATACAGCGTCACGCTCATGTTTCATGGATGCAAAACCCTCGAATAACTACGGTCTTCCCAAAATATTTCACTCAAGGAGAGGACAGTTAATAGGACAGAAGCAGATAGTCTCAGCACAAGATTCCAGCAAAAGAAAATCCGAGGAGATAACAGTATCGGCAGACCAGCTCTCGATAGGAATCTGAAGCTTAACATGCTGATTTTGCTGAATATAATCTCAGTGCTTCAAAAGTAAAGAGTTACCAAATGATAAAGAATCACCATTGATCGAATTGGGGAAAAGAAAAAAAAAAGGAAAGAAAAAATATTGACAAGAAAAGAAATATGAAAAAAGGCGAAGAATTTCCCAATGGATTTCAGCACAGGACAGCGTATGTTTAAATAGGCAATTAATAAGTGACAATGGGAAGGCCNACCAAATGATAAAGAATCACCATTGATCAAATTGGGAGAAAAAAAAGGAAAGAAAAAGTATTGTCAAGAAAAGAAATATGAAAAAAAGGCAAAGAATTTCCCAGTGGATTTCAACACAGGACAGTGTATGTTTAAATAGGCAATTAATAAGAGACAATGGGAAGGCAAAAGGAAAGATAGCAGAAGACATTAAAAAGCAAAAATGTCCATTAATTAAAAACAAGGAAAGGAGATGGTCAGGCAATAACCCTTTCAAAAAGTGGCTGAATAAAAACCCTAATTACTAGGAAATCCCTGTTAAGACACAAGCTGAGATAAATGTCTCAAATGATTCTGCTGTGTAATCAGAACTCCTCAAATCTCTGCACCTCTCCTCTCAGCACACTGCTTCAAAATAGGAAAATATTACTATTTAGGGTAATATTACTAGGAGGGAAGGGAGGAATGTCATGCCAAGGCCAAGATCCCCAAGGGAATTCATGCATTGGCTCTCACCCAGATGTGGCGCTGAAAATCAAACAGGAAAATCAACCAGAAATCAACCAGGATTTCTGCAAGGGAACAGGGAACTGGTTCCGAGTCCCAGACTTGCCTTTTCTTCACTGACCAAATCATCTCCGAACAACACAAAGTGAATCCCTTACAAATTAAGGGTGCTGGAGCTTCAATCAAGAGGTTGATAAGGAAGCATTCGACATCCTTCCACGAAATTTCTCTCCTTACTGGTATTGCTGCCACAATTCCCATTCCCATTCCAAACAAATTTAAAAAGGATAAGTGCAAACTTTCCAACGCACAAGAGAGGTAGGACTGAAAACAACCAGAAAGAAGCAAAAAGACTCTGGGGACATACAGTAATGAAGACAAAATCAAAATGCAATTGCAAACTACCACGGCAAATGCAGCTAAAACTAAAGCCGTGTGCTGAATCGAACTCGCTGTTAAGAATTTATTAGAATATTTATATTTACTCTGGCAATAGTGCTAGTTGCATTGAGCAGTTCTGTGCTCTGGACAGCAGGGCTGTCTCCTGCAAGCAGCAATTCTCACCCCCACAGAGCCGCATCCTTCACGCGCTGGAGGCAACAGCTCCATAAATACAAATACCCCACGGGCACTCGGTGCAGCCACCACTGTCACAGGTCGTCCTACCCACCAGTATCTCTGATTATTTAGGTCTATTTGCCAGCTGTGTCTTCTCAGCTCTCTTTTGCTGCAGTTTCATTAAACGAACTATCATTTTCCCTCCTCGCTGCCCTCCCTGCTCTTGCACGATGCTCAGAGGGATCCTTTGCTCCAGCCGTAAGTGTAAGAGGCTTTTCCCTTTCCCCCTGCTTGTAACGATCCTGCTTTTACACAGATCACACCCTGCTCTGGACATCCCTGCCAAGAGAAACTTTGTGCTTAAACAGCGTCTGCACAGAAAGAGAAATAAAAAAAGAAAATGTTTTTAATGTTTCAATGTTTTGAATCAAAACATTGAAAAATGTTTTTAAAATTTTATATTTGTAAACAAAAAAAATAAAAAAAATACAAAAAGATATTTTTAAACACCCAGCTTAGACATCCAGTGCAGTATCATGTACAATATTAGGCAATATCCGTATTGCCTAAAGGCAATGTGCAGGTGATTGGCAACACAGCAATTCCTAAAGCAACATTCTCCTAAAATACCATCTTTCCTTGTGAAAAATTCCTATGAACTAATGGAAAGTTACGTCAATTCTGCAGATTTTCCTGAATGGTCTTAAAAAGTAAAATAATTTTGCTCCTATCTTATAAAACATATAACAGCAGCATTCTTAATTAAATTATGCAAACTTCTCAAATCAACTTTGAAGAGAATGAAGTTTCTGATAAGTCATGAAACAGTGTAGGAAAAGCTGCATCTAGTTAGAATAAACCTTCCAGAGATGCCTATCCATGTATAAAACAAAACCTGTTTAATTCAAGAGCTAGTGGAGTTCCATGTGCTTTCAAATTAAACCTCTGTTGAAATGCATGCTAGATACCATAGTAGCAATGTTTGCTTTTAATAGAAATTGAGCAGAATAAGATAGACCGTCTCTTCTGAAGTCATATGTTTTACCCATTCACGTATAAAATCAGTAGTAAAAAGAATTACTTCTTTGTGGTTAAATAAGCATGTGTGGATGTATAGGCGTATACAAAAACAACTGCTCTGACAACAGGTAAGAAACAAGGCAATGGGTGTGAGGCAGTTTTTGTGGCTAATGATCCATGCAGACTCTTACTGCAAATAGGAATTTATAATCCTTGCTTCATTTCCACATAAATCAGGAAAGAACACACACAAGTTACAAGTGCTCATCAATACATCCTCTAAGTACGGTGGAGACAACCTGCCTTCATCAGACAGGAGTCAGATAGAGCATGAAGCGTAAACCCAACCTGTTCCCTTTTTTAATCTGGTTTTCACCTAAAAAAGTTGCTCCAGACCTCTGCATCTACCTAGAATTGGTCAGGTCCTGGGAGGAGAGCCAGGAAACACAACTGCCAACCCCACAAGGACTTCCAGGAGGCAGCACTAGTCACTCTTTGCTCAAGATACCATTTTCCTGCAAAACACAAACCTCGATTGCTTGGACTAAACGACACGGTCTGCAAAGCAGGAGGAAGCGGCCGGCTCATCCGTAATAATTCACCTACCATGGACCATGCATGGGCAGAGGGCAAAGCCCAAGTGCTGCCAGGCCAGGTCACACGGAGCCCTCAGTGTTGAGCTGTGCTCGGCCTCCCTGGGTCTTAAATGGATTCAGAGAAATCAGTGCAAGAATGAACATTGTCGAACTCAACCGAGTGTTCCCGAGCACTCACCTGAGGGTTTAAAATTAAGGGAACTCAACGGGTTGATCTTAAGAAGAAATCTGAAGTAAGTACATCTTTGTTTAACACCCATATTCCAATCAAGCCAGCTTAGTCGATGGATTAAGGGACTACAGTTGTTTCCCCAAGATGCGCATTGTAACATATAATGTAATCATCCATAGCATTGACCTTTATGACTGGGAATTCCAAAAATTTCCTGAAAATATCCTTTTTCTCCAGAGCCAGAGCTACAGCAGCTCTGCCTACATCCTAATCAGTTGCCAACAAATTCATTTGCTCCGGCAATGAAGCAGAGAGATGCCCAAGGCATCCCAACCCTACAAGGTCATGAGATCTTTCCAAAAGACACCTTGTATCTCCAGCCATAAGGCTGAAAGGGCCTTTCCAAGGTCCCTCTGCAGGGAAAATGTAACCACAGCGAGAAAGACATTGTTCAGATGTGTAAAGTTTGTTCCATCTAGTTAAAAAGAGAAACAAATCTTCCTCACACACACAAGAGAGTATAAACTCTGACTCCTAAAACGTAAAGGAGGAGCTTGGGAGTACTAGTTTACATCCCCTGTGATTTGAAGAATTTCACGGGGAAATAAAGAATTTGTTGAACTTCGGTATAGAGGAAAAATAACAAAGAAATCATTAGGAGAGTATTGCAGAGAGAAAAGCAACAGCTCGGAGAAGTCTCATTTAGAAACCTACTTGACTGAAAAAAAAAAAACATATATATATATATATATGTTAGGTTCAAATAAATAAAATGNAAAAAAAATATATATATATATATATCTCTGTGAGGTTCGAATAAATAAAATACCAAAAGCAAAAACACCATTAAATCCAAAACCAGAAAAAAGAACCTCAATGAGAAGAGAAACATAGTTGGATAAAGTCTCATCTCCTCCAAAAATGCACAGCTGCAAGTAGGTTTAGCACAGCAAAGAAAATAAAAGGAGAATCATAGACTGAATAAGCATACAATAGCAATGGTAAAGGAAAGCTGCATAATAAATGCTTTTTCCATAAAGAAAAAAAAAATTGAGATGCCCCATTCTTGGTGAAGAGGACTGCTTTGTAAATAGTGCTACAAATCCTATATGAACCCTGTTCCTCAACTTCATGACAAACCACACATTTGTGCAAGTGGAACCCAAAACATCTTCATCTCAAATGCTTAATATTTATATTGAGGAAAAAAAGATATGATTTGATGACAAGAAAAACAAAAAAAAAAAAATAGAAAGAGCATCACACCCTTCTACTGTGTTTTTAAGCTGCATTTTCCTAACTGAATCAAGCTACATGAATTATGGTTTTATACTGCTGTTTCCT
Source organism: Crypturellus undulatus (assembly GCA_013389825.1). Taxonomy (NCBI): domain Eukaryota; kingdom Metazoa; phylum Chordata; class Aves; order Tinamiformes; family Tinamidae; genus Crypturellus; species Crypturellus undulatus. The sequence goes on along the minus strand of VWPW01009313.1, from coordinate 58,452 downwards.
GCAGACCCTAGAAAGGGCACAGAACATCCTAGGATGTGTTTTTTCTTACAATAATAGTTTTAACTAAGTGCAAGAGGAAACAACAGAGCATTTCCCTGAGTTTTATTAGCTGAAAGTGAGAAAATAATTGAAAAAATGCTGATTTTTCACAGCTTTGAAAAGAAGAATGGCTGCTGCAGCATGGGGCCATTCCAAAAGTCCGTCTCCCAAGATGACCTGGATAGAACTTGAGCTCTGGTTGTTGCAGTCTGGTTATCCTACTTCAGATATCCATTATCCCGAGTTTTATAATGACAAGGAACGAGTAGCACACTAATCATGGCAACAGCGTGAACTTCTGATCAATGGGAAGTTCAACCTGAATTTATCAAGCAAATCATTCCCTCTGCTTGTCATCTTATATATAGGCCACCTTAAATTATTTTTTGCAAATATTCTTAACTACAATAAATTCTTATCATGAAAATGACAGGCTGTTAGACAGAGATTTTTAAATGAACTGCAAAGTAGAGTGAAATTCTGCTGCATCTCTCTGCTCCCTCCTGCAAGACCTACATGCGCACCCCGTGCTCGGATCCTCATCCAAGGAGAAAACTTGAATACCTTCAAGCTGATCCATGGCAAACACTAGGAAGTACCATCCTCTGCAAAGGATTTAGCAGTTTCCCATGGGATTTAGCCAGTCTCACACTGCAGTGTAGTCTATGCTCAGTGTATGATCTTATTGTCTCTCTGAAGCACTGCTCTTTGTCCAGATGAGGATATAGTTGGGCTGGTAGCTCAGCAAATGGATCCTTCCTGTCTCAGCAAATGTTGGGTCTGTCCCATCAAGCGCTCTCCTTTCAGCCTGGTGCTCTATAAAGTCAACTAAATGATTTCAGCTCTTCAGTTGCTTCTGCTGAGATGTCTAAGCATAGCTGAGCCTGCGAGGGGGAAATCCAAGCACATTTTGGGGTCTTCCCAGCAAGGCCCATGCACCTGGCCATGGAGAGCAGCCACAATGCTCCAGGGCTCAGGTTTAGACACCACGAGGCTGCAACCACCTCTGTGCTCAGCTTCATGGTGCTGGCCCTGCTGAGCAAGGCTTTGGGGTCCTGCAGGGCTGTGGGCAGCCACGGCCCTCATCCCGCACCTAGATACAGCAGATGTCTTCAACTTGTCCACCGTGAGGAAAGTTCTCACTCAAAACTTGGCAAATGCCAATGGCTTACAGAATTGGCAAGCTTCACTTTGAGAAATGTTGTCCTTGCATGCCAATTTGAAGATATTTTAGGGGTCACCTCCTTCAGAAAGACAGAACACAACTACTGTACTCATACACAACTGCTGTCATCACTCATTCTTCTACCAGACTCCCCAAGCACAGTTATTCACATAACACTTCTATTTCTTCACAAATTGCCAGATGAAGCTACTAAATTCCCCAACTCTGTGTTCTACTGATGGATAACACTCTCCAATCAGTTTTCCCAACCCTGCTCTTGCATTTCACAGATGTTTCTCCACAAAAGATTACTTTCTTTTTTTTTCCCTACAGAGCTAAAGGCCCACGACATGGAGAGAAAAAAGGAAGACACAGAAGGAAAGAATCTTTTCATCACAATTTTACTCTAAATATCAAGCGGAGACTTGATTACAAAGACCCCTTGCATCTCTGCATTTTATTCATTCTACATGTTCTGAAATTAGTTACAAGCATTTTTATCTCCTGCCTCCTTTTTGTAAAAGAAAGTAAATATAAACACAAAGTCCAGGTCACCAGGGAGTTGAAATTTGCAAAGCTCTAGAATACATTAATCTACTTAAAACAAGCACCTGTAATTTTTTAGACGCCCCAGGTAATTCTGGTGAATGGTTTTGACAAATGTTAACTTAAATGTTTAGATCTAAGGATTTCTGTAGGTTTTGCCCTCCTTCGTCCTCCCACACACCCACGTCCAAAGAAAACGAAACGTTTGCCATCACTGTGCCTTCCCCTCCTCTGCCTGCCCTTGCAAGGTGCTCATTATCCAGGTCTAGAAAATCAACACAGATTGCATAAAGTTAACATCATCTCCTCAATTTTCCAGCTGAATTCAAACCTGATCAGGAGTGAATTGTAATACAGCATATGATTTCTAACAGATATTACTAAATTTGAAGCTGTGCATAAACTCTCAGGTCAGAGAGGGGTAAAAAAACAACTGTAAAAGGCTGAAATAAACCTATACACATCTAACAACTTTTTAACAGGCTCCACACGAGCCAGTAAATGCTACCTCTCCTCTGAAGAGCAAGTAAAGCCTCTACAGGAACACACCATTTTGTGCAAAAAAAGCAGCAACTATTTACATGAAAGGAGAGGGAAAGGAGGAAAAGGCAGGCAATGCAGCAAATTCTAGTCATTAGAGCAAATTCTGTAAAATCACAGCAATATGTAGAATACTCCCACTTACTGCGCTCACCTGAGGAATCTCAGTACTTCTGTCCATAAAATAAACACACCTAGAGAGCTAATTCCACGAAGTCTTCATTAAAATGAGCTGTTACAAAAGACAGAGTTTGGTGTTCTGTCTACAAAAGACAACTCCCGTTTCCCTTGCCAGAGCTCCCTGTTGAGCCTTTGCTGCTGCAGGGAGCAAGACTCAAATACCTCCTGCTCGGGAGTTTGCAGCAGGTGGGGAGAGGCAGGAGGGAAAAACACACACACAAAAAACATTTTTTTAATCTCCTAATTTGTTCAAAGTTGAAGAGTTTACACAAAGGTTGGTATTTCCTATGCAAACCTCTGTTCTAGTCTGTGGACCAAAACTCATATTGGGGTATGGACTCAATTCAGCACGTGAAGACCTCAGAGTTTTGACTCTTCTGCCACCCAAGCACCAGTTATGGACATGGAAAGGACCCGCATTGTACATGAGCACACTGAAAGGCTGTGCTCCCTCCTCTCATGCAGCTGCAAAAAGAACATTCAAGCTACAAATACTAGAAAAATGAAATTAAGCTGCCTACTGTGGAGCAGCAGGCAGGACAACTGCAAGACCTGGATTCCCAGTCAAATCCTGCTACTTAGCTCTATTTCGGCTTTTAAGCAATCAACTCACCTTTATTATGCTTTCCCTCCTATCTCTCCTCTCAATCTTTATCTTTTCTTTTACATTTGAGATCTTGAGAATAAACTGCTTACAATTGTATCTCTTCACACTGAACCCCAAATTGTTACTCTCCCCTCAACATAGTTCCCCAGTACTACTCACTGTAGCAGAAAGTTATCTTTATTTGGAAAACTTTCCGGAAAACCAGCAAGTTTTTTATGTATTTTCTTGCAAGTAGCTTTCATATCACTCTTGCAGTAGCACCCAGACTATATAAGGGCAAAGACTCACATGAAATAGAACATCCAAAACAGTGCAAAAGTCCCTTAAAAGTCTCGCTTTACTTCAAAAAGTCAAAGCTAGATACACAGAAAAATCTAGATGAAACTTAACTTCTATTGGCAAAACACTCATACTTATTTCATTGATAATAAATAAGAAGGGATTTATTTGCCATATTTGATTTTAGCACATTAAAAGCAAAGTACACTGAATAATTTAGACTTTAATGAGCTTGCCTGAATGGAGCAAGTTCTCAAGAGAGTTGCGTAAAAGAATCAGTTTACATTCCGCACATGGACAGTAGTAATGAGACATTTCCCTAAATGCAACCCGTCAATACGATTTAGAATCTCCGGCTTTATGTAAACTACTATAAATCTGTTTTTCGTATTTTGGCTAATGTAAAACCCTTGTAGCTGAACCATAATGCCACTCAATTCTTATGCCCGAGTAGTCCGAACCACTGGAAGGAAACAAGAAGCATCTAACATATGGGTAGAGCTAGCAAAGACGACTTCAAGCAATTAAACAAAACCAGGAAAGAATAATAAACTAGTTCTCTGATACTTTGAACCAGGAAATTCTGAATGTAGCACCAAGCACAACTACTAACACAGCCTGGGTGGTTGTCAGCGATGAGGATATCGACAAACAATAATATTTTCTTTGGATTCTCACCATACATAGGTTGATGAGGCAATTAATTAGTCTGCCCGTGCTGGATCCTGGCTCCGGGAGCCCTAGTGCAGCACTTGGGATGCAGCGGTGCCAACCAGGAATGGTATTGGAGGGTCTAGAGAGGCAGTAGGAAAGATAAAAGTTAAGAAAGAAAATAAAATCCTTTGCCCTGAGTAGCAAGTCAGGTGTTTGGTAACGCTGTCACGATGGAAGAGACAGTTAAGAGTATCAGCGACTTCCCCTTGAAGTTTGAGGATTCTCAGATTTAATTTGCCATACGCCAGAATTCGGTGGTGGGGCAGCCTTAACAGATTTTAATGCTTTGATTCATAATTCAAACCGTGCTCATTAAGGTATGAGATACGTTATTATTACAAATAATTTCTAACGAGCAGAACATTAATCCACCCATTGCTTGTAGTGAAGAGGAGGGCAGGTAATTTTTGGACAACGATTCAAGGGGTAGTTCCCACACAGCTGGCACAAAGACACTTGCCTTGCCCAGGACATTGCTGGAGTACAGCTAAATTAGGGACAACGATTAAGAATAGCACAGATAAAAAGGTGAAGAACACAAGACCTCATGTCCTAAGGCTCCCAGCAGAGCATCTACTCAGAAAGGCCAGTGGGAATGCCATTCCCCTTGTTATAATGAAATTAGTCTTTTTAAAATAATATTGCGAAATGGCAGAAACACAAGGGTTTCCTCAAGTCTCACTGACACCCATATGCAAACTAGATTCCTGCCACTAAAAACAACCGAGCGAAGTGAAAACTGTTGGTTGCATCTTGGAATATAGGTGCACTACCAACCTATGCCCAGAGAAGCCAGCCAATATCAATTAGCAACATTAAAAGCATCAACAAACCAGCACCGAGTTTCACCACATCAGAGCCTAAACACAGTTTTAAAATTAGAAAGCAAAATATTTCCTTCACAAGTAAATAGTTTGGAACCTATCAGCTGCATACGTGCTCAGGGATGGCTGAAGAAAATGTTATTACTCAGCTGTAGCTCCAAGGACATTAAACTATAGCATTTGTGCACCTAATAGGCACAGATGTTCTAGTAAACCCTACAAGTGCCCTTGCTCTATCATTTATTGTATAAATATCTTTAAGAAACCTGGCCCCAAATTATTATAGTATAATTTTTTCCGAGGAGTAATTGAATCTTGCACGCATTGATGAANGCACAGATGCTCTAGTAAATCCTACAAGTGCCCTTGCTCTATCATTTATTGTATAAATATCTTTAAGAAACCTGGGCCTCAAATTATTACAGTAATAATAAGGAGTAATTGAACCTTGCACGCATTGATGAAAACTACAAAGAGAAAATGCAATGACGACCAGCAATTACTAACAGAAAAAGGCAGCAAAGATTTTCCGAGGAGCCAACAAGTCCTCCTGGTCCATTGCCCAGCACAGCCACTTCACCTGCTCTCAAGGTTAACCCAGGAGTTATTCAAACCCTTTTCTCTCCTGTCACAAGAACTTAGTTTTCCCTTTATTTAAATCTAAGGGATATGGATTCACAGGGGAGGTTCTCTCGCTCTTATCCTTTTATTTATTTTTAAACCATTCTCTCCCAGCAGCTTTAGGTATTGTTTCTTGAAATAGCCATTATCCTTGAAGTCTAAAAACTGTGCAAAAATCTTGCCGCTTTCTGATATATCATTAATGATTGCAGTTCCTCTGATGGAGAGGAGTACAAAAATCAAAGAGCTCTTTCAAAATGATGAAATACAGATAAGCACAGAACACTTAAAGGAATTAAAAAAATAAAAGGAAAAGAAAAGAGAAGCAGTGTCACTTGGGCTCAAGCTAGTGTTAAGTGTGTTTACTCCTTAGCTTGTGATTCCCATTCTGAGCTATTTGGGATGCAAGTGCCCTTTGAGGCCTTCCACTGTTCTCAATGCGGAAAAGTGGGGCATTTTCACTGCACCACTTCCAAGAGAGACAGAGATCAAGTGCAAAGTTGTTCTTTCTATTCCAAGTTTGATTATCTACCTTTTAGCCCTCCTTTAGCCAAAGTTACTCTTGAACTTTAAGGACCAATTCTGATACGCCTGTTCTGATTAAACTGCACAACAGTGGCCAAATTTATAAAGTTCAGTTTCGGTTAAGGTGCAGTGCATGGTGGCTGCAAACACACAGTAGAGGCAGCAAAACCTAATTTTTAACTGCTAAGCCAAATTTTTGACTTCTAATGCAGTGTCTGCCTTTGCTCCCTAACTAGGGAGCTTTCACAGCTGAGCACTACTGGGCAGTCATTATTTATTTACTGGGGAAATGCATTCACACATATACATTGCTTGCCTCAAAACCTCCTCAAAATCATTGTGATAGCATCCCAGGATACGGGTCTGGAATACTATCCAGGTGGGAATGCAGGAGTTAAGGGAGAGAGCAGCAACAAGAAATTCTCCGCTAAGTCACGTCGGAGCAGGGGAAATACGAGTTCACACAAAAGTAACTCCTCAAAAGCCTACAAAAGAGGACAGACAACGGAGAGTGGGGAAGAGGCAATAAGGAAAATGCAATTGAGGTCACCTCTGCTTAACCTTTCCCGGGATGAAAATTTCGGTGAGATGGAGAGCTGTTAAAAAGCCGGATCAAATAAAAAGTGATTCTGCCTAATAAAGTTGCCTAAAGGTCAAAGCTGAGAGCAAAAATAAATCTAAAGCCAAAGGGAAGGTTTTCAAGTGAGATCAGCGCTATCCAAACACGCCAAAGGAGACCACAGTTGCACTGGACCTGGCACCTTGGGGGCAAAGAGGACACTCTGAGTTGAACATTATTATGATGGTTTAATATGATTAAAAATAAATACGTTGAAACTTTAGAAATATACTTTGCCTCAATTTCCCTGAAAAAGTTCAGCTGGAGTATAATCAAATCCCAGTGTCAGAATGCCAATTTAACAAAAAATGAAAAACAAGTCATCTCAGAATCCATCAGCTGCTCTTCTCTCACATTCTTCTGCAATGCTGTCAAAAGTAGTGTCCTTCCATTGCACTGCTATATTTGGGAGTAAGTTGTATCCCTGTTCCTGTTTTTGTTTATTTTAACTGGATAATGCCAAATTGTTTGCAAAAGAAATTCAATAGCAATTCATTAAATGGTGAGGAGCTTCATTTTGAAAGTGGGTTTTATAGCTTAATATTACATTGGACTGCAAAGATAGATTAGCTTGAAATTTGCTCTGTAATTAATTCCCTGGAGAGAAATCTATTTGTATGCAAAAAGAATGAGATTTAATTAATGGACAAATATATTTAAATTGATATATCAGCTACTTGGACCATTGTGGCTTCATTCCTTATTGATATCCAGCACAGAATGGACTAGCTTTCTCGCAAAGCAAGAGAAAAGTACAGAACAGTTCTTCTCTAAGCAAAGTCAAGAACAATCCTTTATATGGGCTTCACAAACTCACTAGATATGGAAAAACTGGTACTGATATTAGTTATACTAGAGAAAATAACTATATTTAACCTAAAAAAGTTGAGGTCCCTTCCTGCCTGAAGGATCTTACAGACACGCATGGTGCTCACTTGGATGTTTAATTCTCATAAAGAATCTCAGTGTTTGCACTACAGAGGACTCACCACAACTGGCATGAACAACTTTAATGAGAGTTTGCAGCACAGGCAGCAAATAGCTCTTAGAAAATGACTTTTTCTCCTGTAAACGTAAAAGAGAGGTATAGAGAAGCTTGTTTTGGCAGGAGCTTACAGCTGAGAAAATCCAGTAGTTCATATTCTTGGGATATCAACCTTTGGGAAGCCTTATTCCCACTGACACTAAGGAAAAGCAAAAATCAGGAGATTTCCATGAGCATAAATCTTTTCCACATACTAGAAATACCCTGGCTCAACAGAAGCCACGTTCTAACCCCTCCTGCATCTCACCCCTTTAGGCAGCCGGGATGCTGCTATTGCACTCCAGCCTCTCTAAACCAGGTGCCTTTCTGGGTATCTACCAGCTGCAGTCATCGCGCTGGCTATCTGAAAGATAACACTGCCCCAAACCCACAGGCAATTTATCAGTGTTTTCTCATAACTCTTTCTAGAGAGAGGAGAAAAAAAAAAAAAAAAAGAAAAATATAAACGCTATCCTGCATTTTATAGGAAACAGTAACAGATCATCCTCAAATCTCGCTCTGAAGGAAAACGAATGTACTCAAACTTGACTAAAACATGGTTTTGAGCACAATCCTCTACGAATGCTTTTGTTGCTCTGAGGATTCAATATATCTATTCAGGAATAAAATGAGGAGCACTCACTGAAACAGCAGATGTTGTGGAGAGCATCACCCACAAGCAGTTGCTGAGCTGCAAACACAGCGGCTGGGAGGGGTTTACTGCACCGGTCCCAGCACCAGGAGCATCAAGGAGATATCAGGAGGTTCTGGTTCTCCCCTTAGCTGGTGAAGTTTGCACTGAAGACAACAAAATTGTCCCTTCCTACTAAAGGTTTCCTGTCTTATACAGTAATTGTAAACATATTTCTTAAGTTTATGCATATATACACATATGCATAAACTTATCACCACTATTCCACTGTATCCCGAGGAAAGAAAACTTCAGGGTTTTGTCCCTTTTTCTTTCCAGTCTCTCTCTTAAGAAAAACGTACTGAGCCATAAACACATGGAGAATTATATTTATGGGTGTAAGAATATAGATTTCTTTTAGAGAAAGAAGTATGATGGGGCTCTGCTTCAGCTCTCTGGAAAATCCCGAAGCTCCCATCAGATGGGCCCTTCAGGTCCCTTTATGGAGAATCGCTACACAAATGGAACCAGCCTCATTAATCAGGGTTTATAACAGATGTCCTGTTGGGCAAGTAAAAATATTGATGAGATTATAATATAATGAAAAGAACCGACTCTGAAGGCAAATATGAAATTGGGTAGTATACACTCTCATACCGAGCGATGAAAAGTGCTAGCTAGATGGGAAAGGCAAAGCGTAGAGATGTGCAAAATTTTGCATGGAGTTGTTGTTCAATCAATTTTTCATGCAAAGATATTATCTGGAACCTACATGTATGTCCATCTTATGAGCAGTGTTGGTGATTAAGCTGCATTAAGCTATAAATTCATATTTATAGCTTTACAGAAGGCAGCAGATAAAAGAATTCATATTTTTAAATTGAGGCAGAAAATTACCCGACATTGTTCAGAATCAAGTTAAGGCTCCTGGGGAGCTTGGAACAGAGCAGATTAAGAGAGCAAATCTGCAAAGCACTGAAGTTAAAGCAAGTGCAGTTGGAAAAACCACATTTCCACTGATGTCTTCAAGAGCAATGTTCCCAAGACTGTTTTCCTGCAAACTTGAAGTTCCCATGTCCAGGAGACGTATTTTCCCATGAAAAACAGTACTTTTGCTTTACACTGTACCAGTAAGACATGGAAGAGGCTACAGAACATGTCATTAGGGAGTACCTGTCACTTGGGAGCAAAAGGCACTTTCAAAGGAGTTGGGGAAAAAATAAAAAAATAAAAAACTCACACAGTTACAAAAAGAGTTTGAATTTATGCTATCGAAGGTCTCACTACACTGATTTCTTCTATTATTCCTCTGAATGTTTCAGTATGAATAGGCCTGCTGCAATGAGCTATGAAACTTAAACAGCATATTTGTGCGAACAATCGTTTCCAAAGAATTTTAAAACCAACTGATAAAACCTTTCAAACAAAATATTCTTGCATTATGGTTAGACAAATTGCTTAAAATTTGAAAAGAGGAATTCTAAGGAGGTTTATTCAGTTCTGTGCTTCCAAGAGGACATCCCCGCTGGTACAGACACTGAAATAAGAACACAACTCACATGAATATTTACATCCCATCTTCCTAGGCATAGCACTAGGCTAGAAAGTCTAACAATAATGGTAGTAGTAAAATATAAATAGGACCAATCTTTAAGCAGTAACTGTGAAAAATAGCTTTGCTACCAGCATAATTCAGCACCTACATCGATAGCCCGGGCTGATTCCACGTGTGCAGATCACACAGCCACAAGTCATGCACCCATGAAATGCACTGATTAACAAACTCAATCAGCTCGCCGATGGATGAGATAAACGCTCAGACAGACAGGAATCAGACAGGGAATCTCAAAAAAAAAATTATAAGAGTCTTTATGAAGTCTTGAAAACTTATTTCCCACCTGCCCTGCAGAAAACGCTACCCAGACTGGTCTGGAGCATAAGTGACATCAAAATTGCAGTGCTTAAATGGATGTGTACCTCCAAATTTATGAGATTCCTCTTAATTTTTCTAACTTCACTTATTCCTAAGGGCTTTTTCCATCCACAAATGGAAAGAGTGCTTCTTGGGTCTGATTTTCCTCATACAAATTATTAGTAATTTGATGAATTTAAGCATTTGTTGGAGAAATATATATATATATATATAATCTCAGATGCTTTCAGGTTGAGTGCTTTTTCTTTCAGCAATGGACAAGAAAACAAATGAACAAAAGTAAATTCTCTATAGACTGCACAGACTCCTATTGCAGCCTCTTCTGCAACATGTCACAAATCCTCTTCAGAGAATGACACTGGCTTTCATCGGGTATCAGCCTCCAATATGTTTAAGGAGGTAGCACACAAACTAAATTATAACTTACGTACTTAAATATTGCACAGAGCTTCCATACCTCTCTCTTTTGTCAACAGAAGATAGGTGGCTTTTCAGAGAATATTCATTCAGCCTGTCACTTGAAATGTCTCTCTTTAAAAATTAACACAAATACTTAACTTTCAAAGATGTTGGTGTGTCATTACTTGTCACATAAATTGTAGAGTTAGATACTTGCAGGGGTGTATTTGAAGGCTGCTGCTGAGCAACTTTCAGGGCTCATGAATAAGACATAGGACCCTTCATATTTCATTAGATGTACGCACACTTTCTATAGTTATGAAAGGAAAGCGTGCGGGGTCTATTTCTAAAGTAAATGTCCCCTTCAAATGAACTTTAAATGAATGGTTTTGTAGCAATAGAGCCCTGGGCTTCCATGCAGAGACCCTGGCTCAGATGCAGCGTTTCAGACTCACCCTCCACATGAATTAAGTCTTTTCTGTATTGATGGGGCTGAAGGAGAGGGGATGACTATGTGGAGGCAGAAATGAGGCATGACTGCTAGAGTCTGCTACTGAATCAACCTGTTAGAATCAGGTTAGATTTTTCTACTGAAAAATGGGCTTCAAGTTTCTCTTTTTTTATAAGCTTTCCTGTAACATCGCCCATAGAGTTAGGATATGTTGGCAAGATAATGTACCGGACTGGCTTTAAGATGGACAAATTAACTTGCTTTGCATGCACAACACCTCTCTCCCATCACCGAGGGTGATCTTAAATTCTTAAATTCTTCATCCCCACTGAAATAGGTTCACTCCAAACGCACAGCACCCACAGTCCCAGGTTTGCAGTCCCAGGTTGGTCCTTATTGAACCATATCAGGTTCCCCACAACTATCCTTGCTTCCACCAACACATTTATAGTTGCTCCATGGACATTTTTATTTGTTTGATACCTCTGCATTTATGAGGTGCCATGCAACCCCTCTCCCTGGTTTCAGGTCTTGCTTTTGCTAAGTTAGAAAGCCCTTTTAGCAGTTGTGCCAATGCTTCCATATGGATTGCTTTGGGGTTTGATTTCAATCTTAGAAAGCTGGAGTTTTTGTTCTGTGCAGAAAATATTACCAGAATTCAGGCAGCTGTAAGATATTATCCAAATAAGACTCAGAACTTCTCTACCCAGTATCAGGGAATAGTCAAAGCATTCCAACAGAAACATCTGGAGAAAGAGACAGAAAACTCATTTCCAGTATTCCCACTATTAACATATCAATATTATAAGCAACTGGATTTCATTTTTGCAAGCAGTGTTGTCTACAATGTGGCAAATTTCCATAATTAAGGCCTCCTACACTAGACTTGTTTGAAAAATCTTCTTTTTTTGCATTTTGTCCCTTGCTCGTGGACTTTCTAACAAGCATTGGGTAATCTCAGATTAGACAATTCCCAGAGCAGCAGTTTTTCCTCAAGGGACACTGCCCTGGAAATTGGACAGTTAAACTTAAGTGCAGAGCTACACAAATGCCATCATTCACAAGGAAACTGCTTTAAATCAAAGACACGAATACATTTTGGTTTGATATTGTTAAATGGCTGTGCAATCTTGAATTTAAATTGTGAATCATCCTTGCATGCTCCTTCTGACTTAAATTTGCTTCCATTCAAGCAGCATTCATTAAAGACAAGTGAATCATTAGGTATGGTCAAGCTTTCAGACAGGAGATGACAGTGGAAATTCCCCACTGCAGCTCGTACCATCAAAATCAACAGGAAGAATCCACTTCAGAGGTTAACGTAACACGGAAAAGATTTTTATTTTTAATGCAGTTTAGCAGATGATAAATTGTTACTGATCTGTGAAGGTGTAGAAGACAAAGGTCTATCAGAGTAATTGACAACAGCTATGAATTAAAACTGATTTATAGTCTTAGTTTGGCAAATCAAAGTTTGAAATTGAGGGAAAATATCACTAGTTAATTTATGCATGGGGAAATGATCATTTATCCACATGATTTACCTGGGTATCAGTTTAACATGCCTGCCTCAGCCTTGCTGTACCTACTTTTATCCTAAAATTACTCAGTTCTCTCAGTCCTCTCCTTCCCAATCTAATTGGGCAACGGCTGTCAGGATGAGCACGGCCTTGCTCATGACCACCTTGCACTCCAAGAAACACCTACCCATTTGCATCTATTTTAAAGAAAATATAAGCTCAGGTTTTCCTGAAGTCACAGGCAAAAGTCTTAATCATATTTTTTTCAGATCCAGATTGAACAATATCAGCACAAATAGACTCTGCCATCACGCTCGCATTTTATTCAATGAACAGAGCTGTCTCAGTAGAACCGTTCGCTTTGGAAAGCTGCATTGATCATCTCAAAGGAAATTAAAGATAAAATAAGAAAATATATAGTGAGAGTTTTAACAAAAGTCAATCCTGCTCCCAGGCACCAACATGGCTAGAATGGGATGTAGGGGAGGGCTAATTCCTCTGCTTCCACATCTGGACCGAGCACTCTGCTCATGTCCCTTGGACACCTCTGCTCTTGGCCTCTTGACCACTGCTTGGGCTCCTCTCACGGCTGTGGCAGATGTTGGTTAACTCAAGTGGACCTAAATACCCATTTTACTCAGTAAAACAGCATCTGTAATGCTAACAGCAGCTCTGCATCTAGGAACAGTTACACCAATCCTTGTTTTTATCGCCTCATGGATAAGAGTAATAAACAAAAATAAAAAGATAAGCTGTTCAGCTATCATTCCTAAGTCTCCAATACTCTTGCAAGAGTCCATGCATAACCTAATAAAGTGTCCAAAGCCTTGGGAATAAGGAACATAAGACAACACTGAAAATGTAAGACAAACCTCTAAAAACAATACCCCTTTTAAAATATGCATCTGAACCGCACAGCAGACAGGTTAATACACAGATGTCTATTAAATTGTACACGGAAATGATCTTAGGCAGGAATAAAACAGCCTCTCAGTGAATATATTTCGCACGCGCTGTCCTGTGGGTGAAATCCTGTGCGCAGAGATTGACTATTCATATTTGACGCAGCTGAAGAATAGAGCGGCAGGTGAAGTGGAACACAGGGTCAGAGTTGAGCTTTTGTATGCAGGAGATGTTCTCATATCAAAAAAAAAGGAAAACAGTATTTCAATCAGTACAAAGCAGTAATTTTTCTTAATTTCTTTAAGGTCCCACAGAATGCATAATTCTGTCATACAGCAACAACAGGCAACGACTTCCTCCTTCAGCTAAGATGCCGAAGGAGCTTAAAAATAATATCAGCTATATTAACACATGAAAACCCCTTGCAATTGCAAGAAGGAATGTTCTGGTTAGCTTCTTGGGCAGTCTGAAAGGCTCGTTTTGCACAGCCAGCCTTGCAGACAGCGCTGGGCCCTGCAGCTGCCGCGGGTCGGAGCTCCGACTTATCCCATTGCTCTTAGGAGACAGCGGCCAGATGGCAGGAACAGAACATCCCTCGCAGCAGCGCACGGACCTGCTGCCCAGCTGGACACACGCGGCCACAGGATGCCCTACCGAAAACCATATGCTGCCCTTCACACGGCCAGCGGGTCGGACCATGGGATACGGCGGGAGACCGGACACTCGGGAAGCCGGGAATTCACATAGCAAGGCACGGGGGAGAGGAGAACATAGAGCAGCGTGTGGAGGGAGGCACGTTACCCATCTTACAAAACCTCCTTGTGCTCATTTGCAAGCCACAGCAAGAACTGTTCTCTATTTTGAGGAAAAAAAAGCAAAAGTCTATGCATTGCAGAGTTAGTTTTCTGTAAAACTCTGTTTCCTGAGGTTATAAGATGCCACAATCAGCACAATTTTGCTGACGTTAAGAGATCTACGAGATGCATGAGCCTCAACTGAGAATATCTGTATCACGTTAGATATGAGGACAGAGACATCCCGATCCACTGAATGAGGAACAGGCATCCAGTAGTCACCATTTCCCCTCCCTCTGTGTGCGTGGGTTAATGATGTGCTCTTTGGAATTAAATATGACCTCTTTGGAATTAAATATTGCACATTAATCTTGAGTTGTATATTCAATATTAACAGAAAATGTAAGATTTAATCCTTAAGGATCCTCAAAAAAATCAAATTCATAAAATTTAAACTAGTAATTCAACTTTTTTTTTTAACCTATAGCTAGCTTTCCTCATATTGCTAATATTGTTCCTAGGAATGGGTCACGTGCACTTTAAAAGAGCCTGCAATGTATGTGCAGAATAACACGATTCAGAAATTCCTAAGAAAGATTTTATGAAGACAAAGGATTATCAGATGAACTTAATGCAGCAAAAAACCTCTGATCTATACTTACTCAATTACAGATCAGCTACAATTCAAAGGCTCACCCACTCCAAGACTGTTTTCCAAAAATTATCCTGTTTTTTCGCTATAGTAAGAGTAGAAATCTGCCTAGAAATTCATCCAAATACAAAATAAAAAACTGCAGAAAGTTGGAAAATAACTAAGGTCATCACTATTTTACTATTATTCCTAACACAAATATAATGTAGGAGCAACAGAACATTGCAGGACTTTGTATCTCAACATAAGGGACATCTTCACATCTTTCCTTGTTCAGCAAGGCATCCTGACTAATAAGTGATACGTACAGCCCAGTGAGATGCAACCCAAGTTGCCAAAGTGTTGTAACAGTAAGAGTTTCCTTCTGGAAAGAAGTGAAATTATTTTCCTGAATGAATTGAGATAATTTTTACGTTAAAAATACTGCTACTATAAGTTCAACAAGCATGTAGGGCTATTGCTTTTAATTAACATATGATGTTGCAAACACCAAAAAAGGAGGATAGGGAGAAAGACAAGTGAGAATTCAAAGATATCCAAAGAACAATTTCTTATGCATTCCTGAAATATCTCGGTTTAGAGACACTGAGGGCAAATCTATGCAAATATTTTCAGACTTTTATTCTCAGCAAATGCCTGTTTTAATAAATGAATCTAAAACCTCCACGGGCAGCTCTCTGCCAGGCGCCTTTTGCACCCGATTGAGCCATTCGGCTCTGTTCATACAACACCACGAGCATGTCAGCAGCACTAGTTAATGCCCATTGCATAGTTAATTTATCTGCATTTTATGCAAAGGAGGGTCCTCAAAGAAACAATTTAGGAACTGACAACGCAAAAGGAGTATTTGTCAACACGGCTCGTCAGCCCGTCCCAAGGCAGTGCAGCAATCTGGAGCCGAGAGCATCATAAATTGACGAGCGTGAACAGCTCCATCCATCTCTGCACCTGCTAATCTCACAACTGATCGCTGCAATTTGCATTTTGTCATAAGGTCTTTTATTACGGGTGATTTGGACTCGGCACCTAAGCAACGGGCTGGTGCCAGCGAGCATCACGTCCTCCTCTTCTAACCGCTCCTGCATGGAAGAATCAAGGACACAAAAGCCACTGAACTTGCCCTAAAAGTCCACACTGGCTCCATATCCCACATTGCCGGACTCTTACACATCCTCTTTCCTGTATACANCATCACGTCCTCCTCTTCTAACCGCTCCTGCATGGAAGAATCAAGGACACAAAAGCCACTGAACTTACCCTAAAAGTCCACGCTGGCTCCATATCCCAATATTTCACCATTCAGTTGACAGACTCCTACACATCCTCTTTACTGTATACACTTTATAGCCACATGGATGCTTTAAAACAAAGAAAACTAAGTATTTCAAGCTAAATTTTAATACCACTGAAGTGTTTTTGAATTCCAGCTTTTAACAGTCAATTCATATTTTAGTATTATCAGAAATAAGGTACAGGTTGGTCATTTCAAGGCTTTTTGTGTGACCTTACTCCACGGCAACTGTCAAGAAATACAGCCACAAGGTATCACCTCCCACACACTGAAAGTCAGTAAGAAAACCCCAACCAATTCAGATTTTAGGAAACGTACAGCAGTACTTGTATCATTTCTTAGTACTTATAGCATGTCTCATATTTGCCTGGAGAAAATGAGGTGATGCAAAGATCCAACATACACCTTATCTCCTCATAGCTTAGATTTGTCTTCAGCTAATTTGGGGGGCTTGTTTGGTGACCCCATTAAAGGTTCTCAATCAAGGGACATTGCGGTCTCAGTCAAGGGACATCAACTGTCTTGAACTCAAACTCTTCCTCTGAGCCCATCCACAAATTCCCCCTTCCTGCCAGTTGGCTTCCATGACAAATGGAGCTGCTCCAGGCGGTTTGGAAAGCAGCAAGGCCTGCGTGGTCCTCAGAGCAGAACGGGACCTTTCAAGTAGCTGCACTTTTGGATGCTAAACCCAGTAATTCTGCAGGTTTCCTGCTCTTCAATAGAGTCTTCAAAGTCTTCTGCCAAAGGCACCACACTTTGATTAAATAACATACGAAAATCAGATACTGGCATTAGTTGGACAGATAGGTTTTGTTCTTAGAGGGTCCTTTAATCTGTAAGAAGGCTAGTTACAAAAAGATTTCAATTATTTGAGTCATTTTCATAAAGCACCGTTACTACAGGTATTTTACAACCACCACAAATATGATTCCCGATAAGAAATATTTTTGCCACTTCAGGAACATAAAGGGATAAAATTCAGAGTCAAAAGGTCCTTATCTTGCTTCTGGCACAATAACAGGCATTATCCCAGTAAAGCCTATGCTGGTTTGCATGATGCCACCTCGTCACCATGCCCAAGGACCTTCGGAGCTGGTCTGCTCATCCTGTCACAGCAAGGATGGTGTTACATGGCCTGTGGCCTTGCCTGGTTGAGAGCACAGTTTCTCTTTTGGTTCTTCAAGGAGGTTTCTTCTGGTTTATCCTCTTGACCTGTACATATAGGCTGACAGATATGACCACTGTGCTGTCCCCTCCCACTCTGGTCTCTCAAAGTCAGAGAAGAGCCCAGAAGCTCTTGTCTATATATTAATAAACAGAGGTTTACAAAGACTTTAAACCGAAAACATCATCAAAGGGATACCCAAAACCAGGCAGTGTCAGTAACACAGTAGCTGAAGTTCACTGCTGAAAGTGCAGCCACACAATATTCTGAGCATTTTGGCAGAGCGCAACCTATTATCGTAAAAGCCACCATCCCAAATCCTTAAAAAAAAAAAATCTGACAACTTTGATAGATTTTTCAGACCAAATGCCTAACTGAAATGAGAGGAGTCCTAAAAAGATGTGATGATTCTCATTTGCAAAGGATGTTCCTCTTCCACAGGCCTTGAAACAAAAGTTTGCAGGACAGCAGGGCGAGAGCATCTTAGAACTACAGGAGTAGGTTTGGCAAGAAAAATGAAATCTTCACTTTTCTTTCATCCTCTCTGTATTAAAAACTGTGCAATTTATCAAGCTGCCATGTGCTAACAAGCAGGCAGGTATGTGTTCTATGAGTTTGTTCTTTATTAGTTTAGAAAAATTAGCCATGTATATTGGAAGCCCTTACTCATGCATATGAATATCTTCATGTAGGCACTGTGTCCTCCTTTTCCTATACATTTCATGGAGTTGTTTCTGGCAAAATTAATTTCTATCTTCATTCTCTTTCCACCTGAAGGATATGAATAGGTCTTACAGTGCTGTCTTAATCTGGATTTTCCCTGGCAAACTAAATACGTCTACACTAGCTTCACCTGGGCAAGAGATCTACTGCAAATCTACTAGCAGTGCAGGAACGGATGGAAGTCTTGCCTAATTTATAATGAAGGATTTATATTTATACAGTATTTCATATAGAGAGGCTGCCATGAAATCCTACCTACACTTATTAGCACAGAGGGCACTGGAGGAGAAGGCAGAAGGATGATACTCATCCCTGGAAGGATGAACATCAGAATCAAATACTCCAGCACAGAGAAAGCAATACTTCAAGGATAACCAAGAAGAATCTTCAAAAGCCCAACGGAAGCATCCTTTGCTTTTCAAAATTACACATATCAAAAAGTCATCCTTAGCTCCAAGATCAATTTAGTCATAGGAGAATGTCTCCCTGGTACCAAGAATGAAAGAGATCAATCGTCCAAGCAGATCTTTAAAAACAGAAAGGCAACAATCCTCTTGAAACTAATGGTTTTCATAATATAGCTATAAAACCAAGTGGTTAAAGTGAAGTGCACTTTACATTGGAGGCATTCACAAGCTGCAAGGTAACTGTTTTACTTTCATGCATCTTTTCATTCATCAATAACACAGTTTTGTCAAAATTAAAAAGCAAATATATTTATAAACACTGATGTTAGGGATGCGGTTGGCAGCGCTGCATTTACAGACACACTTTCAAGATATCAAACTATCTAAAACATTGAGCCCTTTGAAAGCCCAAACATTAATTTTCCTGCATTAAGGAATGCTCACGAAGGTGAAATCCACTATGAAAATCCACTTCCTTTCAAAAAGCTCTTTTACAAAATGGACTTTAAACTCACAGAAGCCATCTCTGCTTCATTATTTGAGTTTACTATACTTTCATTTCAAGCCATTTATGCCAGTACCTCCTTGAACAGCAGTAATCAGTGGTGAATGCAGTGCAGTTTGCAAGAGTGTTATTAATCATGTACAAATACTGCAGGACTGATTTCACCAAGCCGCTGGGAGGGAGGCCATATCTTTGCAGTTCCAATGGAAGTCCTTGCTGCTCTAGAATCAGGTGGTAAGTTCTACCAGGTCAGTTTCTATTAAAAATAGAAAATTAGAAAATAGAAATTAAAAATAGAAACTCAAAGTGATGCTTCATAATGTGCTTGGGCTTTTCTTCCCCCCACTCCTATGGGAAGTGGGAAGAGAGCACCTTATAGGAGCATTCATAGCTTATTACATATATAATATGAAACATTCTGGAATGCATGAAATATATTTAATGTTCTGAAACATTAAATTTCAGAAGAATTCTTGCCGAGGGACACAGATGACCTGGCTATTTTTGCAGAAATGGTGGCACACTGAAATCAGTGACTCCATCCTTAAAGGACAGTCCAGCGAGCTACAGCAGGCTCCATTCCCTCCTATCGCCACTGAGAACCCCAATTTTAAGGGCTGTAATCCAAAATTAGTTATTTTGCTCATCCACAGGACACCAAAATTATTTGCCTCTGCTGCTGGGAAGCCTTAAGCTGCAATGAACACCATCAAAACTCATTAAAAATGAAATAACACGAAGCAGCCAGCTCGCACACGACCGTCTAGCTGTCATTACTGGTGCAGTAACCTGATATCATTTCACACCAACCCTGTCAAGAAACAGTCATTAAAAAAAGTTATGAAATAACCTGACCTGTCTGGAAATAGGAAAATTCTTATTAGGGGATAATTTTGGTAAGTGCAAAAACATTAATATTCACAGAAAATGTGGAAAGTTTTGGATTTAACCTACTATCTTCTCATTGACATATTTCCCATTTTTATTTGTTTTTAACCATTAATCTAGCTTTATGGATTAATCTTCCTTTATTGTCATATTGCTGTAACACACACAGGCTTTGCTATTCCTGCAGGTAAGAGCATGAGGAAATATTTTCATGAGTGCATCCACACGGCTGATCCTCTCTTTTTGAAACCATTTCCAAAGTCAGTACGGAAATAATCTCTCAATAAGAGAGTCTGTTGAGACACTACCCTGTTAATGAAATTAAATACTGATACTCTATTAATCTCCCAAGACTTTGATTAACTCTACACCTGGATGACTGCTCCAAAAAGGCAACAGCATGTTTGAATAGATAAGATGCATTTTCTCTAGTTTTGATAGAGACAGAAAAATATATTACTGTTAATGAAGCATTTCCATTCCACGTCATTTTTTTCCACATTAGTTGGAAGTTCTCAGCAAATATTTTGCCTATTTCTATTCTGAAAATGAAGAACATGTATTTTAGTCACATTCTCTCTGAATAATTTTTGCATGTATAACAGTACAATGGAAAACATTTCATTTCTATGTGCATTAAGAGTGATACCAATACTACTCTGTTGTTTTATAAGAAAAAGGACATAATTCTTTCAGCTCGCAATATAGTTCTTTAGCAGAAGAGAGAGGAAAGGAAGAGGAGGGAAGGAGCAGTGAAAAGTTGAGAACAGAATTCTTAAACTCTTCATCATATATTGCCCTCTGCATCCTTTCAAAGTTACTTCTAAAATTATTTAAAATATATATTTCCACATCATAATATGGTTTTAGAAACTACATTTTGTACATAGCTATTAATGGTTATAGAACAGGTCCAAACCTGTGATAACTGAATATGTCAATAATGATTTCAAAGTGGACGGCTAACATTGCCATTCAAAATAATTATAGGTGCCTGGAAATAAAGATCATTCCATAAACAAGTCTTATGGACCGTTCAGATGTACATGCAGGCACAAATATCTTCCTGTGGATATATAACCATGCGAATATCCCTATACACATGGATGCTCCTAATTAACGTCATTTGGCTGTAGTTCAGACTGATTTGGGCATCTAAATTGCAAAGTGTCAGATAAAATTCAAAAAGAATTCCTTTGATTGTTACATACAGTAGTTTTAATGGGTTACCTTCCTTCCACAAAATGGGGCCAATTATTTTCTTAGATACCTCTCATCACAATCTAATAAACAATCTAATAAATCCCTGCTTACAAAGTAAACCACCCCTTCATTACATACTCATTTATTATGTCATAACAAAGACTGTCCATCTATTTTATTTGGAACTACATTTTCTTTTCAAAATGGCCCTCATTTGTTTAAGGTGTTTTCTTTTAAGATAGTTACATCCATTTGATACTTCATATTAACTGTCAACATTAAACAGACCTTTTCTAAACTGGTTATTTATACTTTCATGTTCAGTACATAAGCCTGTACAGAAGCGAACAAGGAAGACATTTATGTATAGTGGAAAGATTTGGTAATATTTCTAAAACAAAAAATGTTTCAGTGTCACAGAAATTAGCAAGAGGCTGGATTTTGAAAGCAATAAAGGAACTATCCACCTTGTGGACCTCTTAATGAAGTCCAGAAGGGTTGGGCAAGTAGCACATTAGCTTACAGGACAAAGCCAGTCAGATAATTTTAATCTTCTGCAATTTTATGGAAAACATCTGAACAAAGGTATAGGAACCAGATGACCCATGTGGAAGGTTTTTGTGCCTTTTTCTCTTCCCACTTTTCCCCACCCTATGCTAAAAGCCACAGGGAATTGACAGTATACAACATTCCTCTTCCTACAGCCGGGAAGCATTACTGCGTTCTTCTGAGATGATCCTTTAGATAATTCAAATCCACTTTGATTTACCAGCACAGTCACAGAATCCTCAGCTTACCCTGACACAGACTGTAGTGGACATAAATGTGAATATTTCTGTTGTTGGTCCCAGCTGTGGAAACGTACCTGCAGCTGCATGAGACTAGGGGAGTAAACTGTGTGTAATGAGCTCCAGAAATAATGCTCGATGACGGCAATTATCCTTTTTAACAGCTGCTAAGTAGTGTTAATTGGCTGTTATGGACTACAGTTTTCCAGGTTTTATACAGCTAAGACTATGTATACACACACAGCAATTAAGCAGAACATAGCAGGTGACATAAGAAATAACTGAAACGTCAAAAACATGGGTTTTGGCAGAGAGAATTATATTAAGACCTCAGACTACTACTGTAAAAAGAATTCCATTCAGCCGGGGTGCTGAGGTTAAGCACTTTCCCGTTATGCAGCATATCACAAAACCCCAACAAAGACCAGCAGATCCCAGGCTGCATCCGCGACCTCGGCCAGCACAGGACATTGACATTAAAATTCATGACCACAAAATCTATTCTGTTGGAGAAAGTCAGCGTTCACAGTTGCTTTCAACAGCTGAAGTTTATAGACTAATAGCCAGCAAAAATTGATAAAGTCACAGCCAAAGTACAGGGCCTGTGGGATGCTTCCATGCAGCAGCTCCCATGGAATTTACTCCATCTCTGCTCATCCAGCTCAGGACCCAAATCAGGCATTTCCCAGATTTTCCAGCAGTTTTTCCTGCCGAATTTCATCCCAAGAAGTCAGCACAGCCTGTTTTGCAGAGCTGCCAGGAGGACTGTCACCCCAGGCTAGAATTAACTAATCTCTTGGCATTTGCCTTCACTTCTACTGATCAAAAGCCTCCTACATCTCTTTTTATCAAGTAACACTATTTTTATTTTTTAAACATGCAAGATAATCCCGAGATATTTTTAGAAGTTCAGACATACCCATATAGTACTACTTAGCCCCATGCTTTTATTTAATATATACTTAGATAATGACTGCAATAACTACGGCGTAGCCAAATGTGTAAAACTGAAGAGCTCAAGTTGGATTACGTCTTTCTGACATAATCTGTCTTTCTAGAAATCAGGCACATATTTAAAGCTTTTGTAAGGGCACAAAAATGTGTTGTAGAGCAGGAAAACCTTCCCATGGAAATAAAGTGGGAGCTGGAGAGGGAAAACTGCTCCCTGAAACTGAAAACTGCTGCAAAAATTACTATTATTTAGATGACCACAAGAGCATGAGCTGGAGGAGCCAGAGACCAAGTTCAGGCAGATATTTCACATTAAAGGTTGTGAAGAGGCTTCAGAAAGAAAAATCAGAGGAAGGGTATTGGGATGAGCTTTACAACAGTTCTTTCAATAATCTGCTAGACTTAAGCTATTTTCACTTTTTTGCCTATTGTATAGACAACCAATGGTCATACTGATTACTCTAAAGTTAAGCTTAGTCCTTTTTCTGTCTGTACATCTGCTGTATTTATTCTGAAAGATGATATAAGTTTTCTTCAAAACTTGATAACTGACCTCCTTAAATATATGTTCACTAATTTTGAGTCAATAGGAAGCTTCATTAATAACATTGCTTAATGAACAACAAGGAAGGTGCCGCATCTCATTTTCTGAAGTTAACTTTCTGATTTACCATAAGAAAAATGCACAGCCAGTAATCCATGCATGCAGAAATGAGCATCACAGTTAGATTTTCTAATTAGGAATTATTCCACCATGATTTCTATTGGGCCAGTACCCATTTATAAAATTGCATTTGTAGCAGATATTTACCCAAATTGCTTAGATAGTGTAATTTTTCAATTATTGACATTTTTGCGTTTTTCTTCCCATGCAGCCACATGCTGATTTCTAAATAGTACTAATTGTAAGCAAGCAACAAACGAAATGGTGATTAGAGACCGCATATCTACGTGTTCAGCTCATCTCTTCGACAGAACAGAGACGATATGGTTTAACACACTGAATTTTGCAGTGTTGCATCCAGACAGCCAGGATTTTTACCTGCCTCACTCTACTCTTACATACCTCTTGCTGTAAAGTTTAAATCGCCTTTTCACAGAACAATTTTAATACAAGACTGATCTATGGCTCGTGTCACATCGAGGCAGAATATTCCTCATGGGGGCACTCAATATCCAAGTGGATATATTCCGCGGCACACAAACCTTCAGAGCTTGACTAATTTGGTCAGGATGTCATTTGAGTAAAGCACCCCATTTTGTTCTCATAAAGCTGCATTTCTGCTCCTATTTTCCTCGCTACCATCATTTCTAAAAGGGATTTCATCACCAAGAAATCTGCACAAACAGCCTCACCTTTGCTGGTCATTTCAGCAACCCTTCCAGAAGGTCTCGAAGAAGAGTGAATTTTTGCAAGGAAAATGTTTTATTCATGTTTGAAAATGACCCAAGTGAAACCTGAACTAATAATTCACCCCTCCTTTTTAAGAAAAAGGCTACATATCTTGAATTTAACAGTACAGTGTTTTTAATAATTGCTAGTGACACATGATTTTCTTTCTGGAATCTACCCAGAAAGTCTATATGTATATAGATTTATGTTCAAATATTCTAATTTCATATCATTTTGCATAAGAAGAGGTTAGAAAAGTCAGTTTTGAGCTTTATACTGAAGCACTTGCACTACTCAAATATAGACGTGCGTGTGTGTATATGCAAGTGTTATATATTTGTATGCGTTTCACATATATAAACAGAAGTAGATTAATACATATGTATAGTTGTGCCTTTTTGTGTGTGCCTGTATATACATATGCAAATATATGTATAGATACATATTTATATACACACACAGAAGAAAATGGATAAAGAGTTTTTCTGGGGTGGAGAAAGAAAAAAGAAATCTTAGTGATCCCCAATTCTGCTATGTCCAAAGGTGTTTTAGGTGACACTACAGCAAAAAAAGACTAATAGTGTTGATGTTCCAAACTCTTTGAAGTAGAATAATTATCACAAGATTGATTTCACTGTAATGTGCAAAAAAAGCCTACAGAAATGCTGCTATTTATAGTATCATATCTGTAATCTCCAGACAGGAAGTGTATTTTTAGTCTCATTTTATTATGATTTTCCTTGAAAAAATGCACAGATATAGCATCAATTTGAGGAGCCTCACTGAGCAAGAAGGCAGCCCTGGAGGCATCTCCCTTGGCAGTAGCCTTGTAGGACCACAAACCTTGCGCTCGCCGTCACCGTGGGAAGGAATCCAAGCTCTTGATCCTGGTTCCCAAAGCTCTTTCTTTGCTCAGGGCTCTACAGAGCAGCACAGGACCGATCTCTGTATCAGGATCCCAAGCCTACCCAGGTCCATCCCAAGCCTACCCAGGTCCNTGGATCCCAAGCCTACCCAGGTGGATCCCAAGCCTACCCAGGTGGATCCCAAGCCTACCCAGGTGGATCCCAAGCCTACCCAGGTGGATCCCAAGCCTACCCAGGTGGATCCCAAGCCTACGCTGCAGACGAGCCACATGCTTGGAAAGACAATGAGGAGAAATCAGAGAATTATATTTTTCTGTTAATAACTTAGCACTGAGCATTATCAGCTCTCAATATGAGCAGTCCATTGGAGTGGATGTGCACCATCAAGCAGAAAGGTCAATACGGTTAAAGAAATAGATATTAATACCTCATGGCATTACCCATGAGGGTATCGCGAAAAGAATAATAATTCTTTCAAAAGTATCATTTAAATATTAACACATATCTTTTCAAAAAGAGTGTTACAGAACGTAGAAAAACAATTGACTGCCTAAATACCTTAAAGAAAGACAGAAATTAAGGAGTACAAATACCATTAAAATCCAATAAATATCTTTTTTTTTTTTCTTGATTTATTTTAACTGTGTGTGCCTCACAGCTAACCAGTAAGTGTCTTGGAAAATTAAAGTAATTGCAGGAACCAGACTTAGAAGGGAATTTGAATTCCATCTCCCATAGCCAGAATATTAATATCAAGAAATTCTTCAGCCATAGTTAAGTTTATTTCATGCCATTAAACACTGGCACTGATTTTATCTGACATTTAATTCTGTTCAGGCAGTACCAGCTCAGTAAATCACAGGCCAAGTCCCAGTCTAACTATCCAAGGAGGGGAATTTACTATAAGTCACTGAAGGAACTTCCATTAATCTGCAAGAAATTTAGGAAAATTGACTAATATAAACGTGCCCCCTCCAGCTTTTTGGGAGGCAAAAATCAATTTTCACTCTAATTTAGCATGCCCAGTGACACCCACATATTGAGGAGAGAAAGCAAATAAATAAATACTTCTTTGCAAAGGAAGGAAGGGAACAAAATAAGATATTTCGAAGTTTTGATCAGATGCAGGCAGAGCTGCAGGAAGATCCTTTTATTGGCAGGAAAGAATGGTAATTCCTAAGCATATGTTGGAAATGCCACCTTTTTGTCCCCTAGCCTCGCACAAGGGACAAGAAGTGGCCCATGCAAAATACAAACACGAGATGCACACCAGCATATGAAAGGATTCCCGTGCACAGCAGATGCCCAAACAAAATTAACCCATAAGTTTTACTGAGACTAATTTCCACTATACATTGAATATCCAAGAATTTATTCCAGTCTCTAGGCATCAGGATACAAAAGTTGGAGTTGGGGCTTCCCAAAATATGCCAGAAAATTGGAAGAAACCTTCCCCTTAGGTGCTCCAATGGGTAAGGGGGTCTACAGGGCTGGGAGGACAACAGGAGGGGAAGAGGCACCTGTATCAGGAGTACATGATCCTACTTGCATATAGGATAAGGCGGGTGTAATCTTGTATACTGCTACATGGAACTGTGCAAAAAAATGTAGTTTTTTTTAAAACATAATGAGCTATTTAATTGCTGTCTGAACATCGAGTATTGCCACTTATATCCTTCAAATGACAATAATTGTATACAGACTAGAAAGCTGCGAAGCTCTAAGAAAGCCACTAGCAAAGCTTTAATGTAGAGGAGAGAGTAATTGCAGATTATTTGTGCTCTGTAATAAAAAAAAAGAAAAAAGCAAAAATAATTCCTCGGGAAAAAAAATATATAAAGTACTTCTTCAATTAAGAGACTATCAGCATCTCAATTATGTTTCTATTTTCAGAAATTTATATGGTAACTAAGCTGCAAAGAATTGCTCCAGGATGGAATGTGACATAAAAAAATGATAATCCCAGCAGCAGAATTTTTAAAATATATTTCTGGGGGAAAAAAAAGCTGATTTTTTTAAACCGTCTCTAAATTATACAAATTGGAAGTGACTAGCAATGCATTTCAGCACAGCAGTTCAGAAATCATAATCAAGGCATATAAATGGCTCCACTTATTCCTCACTAGCTCAATATTTACTTACACGTTTGTGTCTCATACAGTCGCATCATCATGGCAAAAACAGTGGTGCTGTTTTACGGGATATAGTCAACAGCTTCCTAAAAATAGAGCGGAATCATTTCCAGGTTCAATTTTCTTATTACTGGATCCAAAGTATTTCTGAATCCCTTCAATCCACTTGCTTTCCTGCTTGCATGAGGAAGCAGAACATGGAATATGATATCAGTTGAGATGAATAATTATATAATGTCTGTCCCTTTCTATCATTTCTCTTATCACTATCCCTAACCTTATATTACTACACAAATACTAACTTTGTAGCTGAACATGTGTAACATGTTTGCTAATTAATCACTATTCAATGTCACAGCAAAAAAATACAGCTATTTTGAATCCAGACAGCAGAAACTATGGATTATTCTAGAGAGAATAAAACTTGTCTATGTTTGCTTACAATATGTTCAATTATTAGAAGTCTTTTAAACAATTATATGAAAGAGAGATCCACAGGACAAGCACCCATCTTACCACACTCTCTAGGAGGTAAAAATTAGCTTTTCACAAGGCAAACTCTCAGCGATACAGTACAGTACCATTGAAATGCAGAACAACATCCTAATTTATCCATACAGAGAAGATAATATTAACATGGTTTATGATCTCAGAGTTTGCCAGCACAGGGACACTCAAAAACATAAACCAAATTAACTAAAAATATTAAGTTAATAAAGTGGATTAGTTAAACTGAATCAAATGTCTTTGAGGCTTTTCAGGTATTCAGAGCTAATGCAGCCTCAAGTCAGCTTAGCTTATTGCATTTCTAAGGCCAATTTAAGACCGCTTGAATTCCAAGCATTTGGATGGCCATAATTTAAAACACAGTTAAAATAAACTCACTTTAAAAATTCACTTGGATTACTTTTTCCCCAATTAGAACCTACCAAAGAAGCTACTAACCTTAAGCAAAACCACCAGCTCTTCAGAGGCCCCCTCAGCAGGAGCTACCACATCAATTCATCACACTTAATACCTATAACCACATTAATACCTGTAGCACAGGTGGGCTACATTTCAAGAGCAATCTCCTCCCTGTATCTATGGATAACAGGCACATATTATAATTATATTTTACTGCAAAGTCCATATTGCTCACTCTACTAAAGTCCTCCACCAGCTCCTCTGCCCAGTTTCCTGGTCCCCCAGCAGCAGAGAACTACCCTTTTCTCCTTAAATCAGTTTTGTTAAAACAGTGTTGCCAACAGTCTCAACAGCTGTAATTAGTGGTTAATTAGGTGGCCCCTGGATCAGCCTAATTGACCTGTAGTGCAATCCACCTGCTCTTGTGTAAGTAATTGTGGGTGCTTTGGAGCTTCTGCTGCAGCCTTTTGGCTTTCTGCTTATTCAGTGCAAGCCAGAGTGCAAGTCCCTTCAGCCCCAGTTTGGTGACTGTAAATAACCTCAGGAATTGGAACATATTTTTCAATCGAGGCACATGCTCAGGTGATTTCCTGACCCAAAGCTTCTTTTGGACCATCCTACTTTGTTGAAGATAAGGAGATGGAGTGACTGGATGGGGAAGGCTCTGAGAAAAGCTAGAGAAACAGCCTAAAACACAACTGACAGAGCCAGGTGGAATAAACAGTCATTCACAAATCTGGGAAGACGTGAGGGAATGGGAACACAACAGTTTCCAAAGCAAAAGACAGTGTGAAGATGGTGAGAGGAGGCAGCAGAGCCTCCAGCAATTTTCACACAAGAAAAATATCTTCCAAGAATGATGCTCTGAAGCAGAACAGATTTACTGATTCCCAAAGGTCCCTTCCAGTTCCTCTCTTCTAGGATATGATGTTGACCCAAACCCCAAGCCGTTAACCACATTATTCACCCAGCGTAATTCAGAGAGCTTCTCTTCCAGGGTGCTCCGTGCAGCAACACTGCGATGTTAACGGGAGCAGGGGGCAAAGTGGCAGAAAAAGGACAATTTTCTGAGCATGCAGCAAACGAATGGAGCTGCTGAGATAGCTGAAGCAAGCTGAAATGCTGAGGAGGTCTCAGATGGGCAGTCACATCCTTACAGCAACCACAGGTAACCTTAAACTCAGGGTCTGAAGAATATGCTGAAGAGAGCAGAATGCTGCAATTCTGCAGCTCCAGGNGTGCTCCGTGCAGCAACACTGCGATGTTAACGGGAGCAGGGGGCAAAGTGGCAGAAAAAGGACAATTTTCTGAGCATGCAGCAAACGAATGGAGCTGCTGAGACAGCTGAAGCAAGCTGAAATGCTGAGGAGGTCTCAGATGGGCAGTCACATCCTTACAGCCGCCACAGGTAACCTTAACCTCAGGAGTATGCTGAGGAGAGCAGAATGCTGCAATTCTGAAGCTCCAGGAGGATGGGGGCTTCCAAATTGCTCCTTGGAGATCTAGGGTCAAGGACACACTCTGCAATGTAAGTTCCAGTCCTACTAATTGGTCTGTGCTAACGAATTGCCCAATGACTGCAAAATAAAAATGATTCCAAAAGAGCTCAGTGGCCTGATGGGATTCTGTCCGGTCACATCAAACTTCAAGGCTTTGGGAAAAAACCTCATCCATGAAACCAAGTCTATATATGAAATATTTATTGCATCCCAACTAGATGAAATCTGTTCTCACTACTTTTTTACTTTTTTTTTTTGCCAAGAAGTGCAGCTCATCGCTGGAAGACTGGCTCTGTGTGTGTACATAAATGCACCAATTTTCACTTTTTCCACTTCGAGTAGCCTGGGATTAGAGATGTATTAAATATGCAAGAGAATTTGTATCATGCAAAAAAAGTCTGCCCGTTTGCTCCTCAGCTGCCCGTACGAAAACTTTATTTTCTCTTCTCTGGATCTGCAAGTAGTTTTACCTTAGATTTTAGACCAAGCAGTGAAAATCCCCGGCCGCGGGGTGAATGCTTTGGAAACACAAGCTGCTGAAAATGGGTTTCCAGAAGCACCTGCAGGGGTAATTAAAGGGGTTGTTAGTGACCTGCTGTATTACACCAAACCGTTCTGTTTGTCTGCTGAAAGGTTTGTAGCTGTTTCTTGGGCTAAACCTCCTAGAAAAACTATTTTCTTTATACACGCCTTGAACTCTGCTCATCAAATGCATCCAAAAATCAGTCGCAAAGTGAGAAACGCAGCAGCATTTTACTCTGGATAGCAAACAACTAATCCCATCAACTTTCCAGTCGTAGGCAAGGAAGATGTAATTGAAGGCAGGCCCCTAACTTAATTAAAGTAGAAAGTTACTAGTGGAAAACCTCTTGCAGAAAAAAATCTTTCCATCATTTTGGGTGCACAAAGAAGTAATTTGCTTGCTGACATACCAGTAGCATATTGGAAGCAATCAAATGCAACAATTTCAAAGGGCTATTACCAACTCGCTATTGAAAAAGGGCTGAGAAATAGATTTTTGATTTACATTTTTTTTCAAGTCTTATTAAAATCAAATGCAACCAGAAACTCTTATTATTTCCCGCTGGCACCGGAAAGTTTTCTCAGTGTTAGGAATATTCCAGGCTCATCTTTCTCCCTTCCTTTTTCAACAGCCGGGATCTTAGAGTGCTTAACTGAAGCACTTAGGGAACAGCATATACACTGGTTTTAAAGTAGTTCATTGAATTTGGAGTCAAAACTGTGTAATTTTTTGATTTTTTTAAGCTATACGACATGAAAGTGACCTAAAAAAGTAATACCTTTCACAAAACCTTAGTAGAAACACGCCAAGCCACTGAAAGTAATCTGGAAAGTCAGCAAATGCACTTATCTACCTGTGCTTAGATACCATTTTATGCTTTTACATTCTTTTTGCTTCGGTATATGCTGCAACCATTTTATCTTGTGTTACCGGAGAATTTTCTAATGTTTCTGTTCAAGATAGCAGAATCCAGAGGATTCGGGACACTACGTAGGAGACATGAAAACCTAAATTCTTTTCTTGATACGTTCTTCTGTCAGCTGTCTTTTTAAAGGGGAAAGGAAAGGAAATTTCATTTTAATTAGACTGCTGACTAGGGGGGAATCCTACCTATCACTGCTATAGAAATATATCCTTTACATACACTTAGTTGAAAATGGCCACCTGCATCACTATTTTCTACTTGAATATAGTTTTTTTGTTTGTTTTCAAAGCTCTCAAGAACAGAAGGATGAGATCAGAGGTAACCTAAAATGTATTCTTCATATACTGCCATCGAGAGAAGAGGTTTCTTATGTTTAGAAAACTGAGATATACAAGTTAAAATTGCACTTAGCCACATGTAGATCATGAAATTTACTTACTTTCTGCACTGATACACACATTAAAAAAAATAGGTGAGTGCTCTATATATTCTTGCTCTCTACAAATCTATCTTGTTCCCTATGGGGACAGTTCTTCTAAACTGCAGTCTGTAGGGCAGAGCAGCCCTAATATGTTCAAACCCCACTGAAAGCAGAAACCACATATTTCACCCAGACCCCTCTGAGTTTGCTGGGATAAGAACATCTCCCACAGGAGATACTGCTTTTCACAAGGCATTTTTGCTAGCATTTTCTCCACAACAGAGTGAAAACCTGATCCACAGGTGGGTCTCCAACATTTCTCCCCATTACCCTCATGCAAGTAAAGATTCTGATGGGATTCAGGAACTGTGCTGAAATGCTGCTCTCACCCTAGCTATAGAACAGTACATTTTTAGGCAATTCCTTTAGCTCAATGCTCGTTGGCTTCTGTGGCTACTATGGCCAAGGTGCATTTACTGTTGCATGTCACCTCCAGGTTATTGAACCTGTGGTTCATGGTCCCACCATAAACATGAGAGCATCTTTTTTGTGCTAATTAAGTTGTCCATGGCCTGACCTTTTCTATTTGTAGGCAGTATCTTCCCAATTTTCCATTTATTGATTTACTGCCTTTTGTCTCCTCTATATGAACTTCAGTGAGGTCATTCCTATGAGTTTTTTTTTTCCCCTCTTTTAAATCTTCATCACTCACCTGCCATCTGCTCCCTATATATATACTGGAGAGGAACATAGTTCTAATTTGCTTCAAATAAATTGGTTTTATTCAGCTCACTTCCCATGTATGTCGGGCTGGACTGATTTACTTGAGTGAAGTCACCCATGTTCTCTCCACAGATGCCCCATTGAGAGGTTGGATTCTCCGAGGGCAGCGGTGCTTCCTCCAAGCTTTATTGACCAGAGCAAATTGTGCAGAGAGGATTGAAGCTCCCTGGCCCCAACGATGGTGCTATGAACTTGCTGAGGAGCACATGGGACAGTCAATATTACTTTTTATTTGCTTGTTTTGGGCAATAAGGGACAGCAAAAGATGCAAAGCTTGGTAAGCCCAAGAGATGCAAGGAGCAGATGTGTTATCACGGTGTTACATCCCAAGGGAAGTGTGTGTGCTCCTGCATTTCTCATTAGGATATTTGCCCCTCGGGGACATCAGTTTGTAGACTCACATGCTCCAGCCTGCATTCCCAAGCCATAGCAAAAGGATTTATCTTGGCAACCTGTATCCAGAGAAAGGGAGTTTAAAAGGATCTCGCCATCTCTTGTCACCAAGTTTTACTCCTTTTCTATAGAGGCTACATGCAGGTAGGGGAGAAGTGCAAACCGTGGCTGCTCCTTCCTCAAAATCTTTGAACCGCTTTTCGGAAATTCTTTGTCTCTATAAAAGACTGGGCAACTCCAGCAGGATTTTGTGTTATCTGACGTAAATAATAGCGACATCGAAAAGTACCGGGATCTATTGAAGCAGACCCTGAAGAAAAGATGCCAAAGGTAAGTTCATTTCTGAAGATTATTTTTTCCTTCAGTTACCATTATCTGAATAGAAAAGCTAAGTTCCACCGAAAACATTTTATCCGGTGTTTGTTTTGAAGATCAGAGCCAAAAACGCCCCCAGAAGTAAATGGCAATCCAGTGCTCAAACCACTGCACAGAGGGGGTTTTGTTCCTTTTCTAATGAATCCAGATGGTCTTGTTGTTGGGGAGCTAAACACACACACGCACATGTTTAGCTGGATTGCTTGGATGTCTCAGGACTGCATCACCCACAAATGCAAATATAAATTATTGACCCTTTAACAGACACAGCCAGGTACAAAGTGCAGTAAAAATATCCTCCCCTATCATACAACATCAGACTTCCTTCAAGAATTCAGAGTTTGCAGCCATGCCAGAGCTGCCCAAAACCCCCAAATCTGACCCATTTTTGTAGGTAGAGTGCCCCTATTTTCTAAAAAGTAGAGCTTGGCACCAGGCATTATAAATCACCCATTTAAGAAGTCCCAGTAGCTCGAGAACTGAAAACATATTGCGTTTCACTCAACGGCACAAGGAAGTACCATCTTCTATCTTAACATTCAAATTCTATTCCCACCGAGAAAACAACTTATTAGTAAACAACTAACATTCCCCACAGTGAAAACAATTTATTTCCCACAGAGCAAACAACTTATGAAGGGAAAGCACACTAGAAATGCAATCTGGGCTCCAAGGAGCAGCTGCTCATCAATAACCCTCCTTTCAAAACACGCATTACAACGGCCTCTATCAGAGCGTGCAGAGAGTGGCGTGTTGCATCAAACGCCCACATTGATAATGGAAACACATTGCAGCTTCCCAAATTCAATGGGTAATTCNCTGCTCATCAATAACCCTCCTTTCAAAACACGCATTACAACGGCCTCTATCAGAGCGTGCAGAGAGCGGCGTGTTGCATCAAACGCCCACATTACCTTGATAATGGAAACGCATTGCAGCTTCCCAAATTCCACGGGTAATTCCGACACACCTGGAAGTCTTGGTTAGAAAGTGCGAAATAAATTCTAGCATGTTTATATAGCAAACGGCCTCTACGGAAAGAGACTCGTTAAGGACAACTCTCCATTTCTATTTTTTAAGCATAGCACATACAGCACTGAGGTTACTTGAATAATATGAAGACAATTCTCGAGATGAAATTAAAATAAAGGTTTGTAGCAAGGAGGTGGCCCGAAGCATGCCATCAAAAAACCCATGAATTCCAAATAAAAACACAGGAAAGGATCAGACCAGGGATATTTCTGAGTTACATGGCTATAAATCAAGCTCAGAATTTCAAATTGATTTGCAAAGAAGCAAAATGTGCTAGGAATTAATTCCATGGGTTTTTTTGCCAGGAATTTTGCAAAACTTTAAGCACTTCCCAAGTTTCAGGAACCAAATACTGTTAACAGTCATTCCAGCTCACTAGATCTGGCCAAGAATATTTTTGATGGAACATTAGTAATCCTGACTAGTCAGAACGCAGGAATTTTGTGGAAAATTTCTATTTTAAAATTTTGAAATTTTGGAATATTTTTGAATTAGCACTCCAAGATTCTCCCTGGAATTCCAGCCTCTCCTCCATGAGATGCTTTGCGCAGCAGGGAGTGGGTTGTGATGAGTTTGTGTTTGTCTCGTATCAAGGTAATCCATTACCGTTTGCATGTTTGGGCAGCGTGGCCGGGGCTGTTTACAGAGCTATTCATCATTCCATTCCGTCCTGTCCTCACTCGCTGACTCCGTCTTGAAGCAGAACAGTTTCAAGTGCAGTCCGTACGCTTTCCAAAACAAATAAATTAAACTTTGAATGCACCGGTACCTTTATACAATGTCGATCAAGATAGGTTGGGTATGCTTCATCATATAAGGTATTTCTTACCCAATTCCAAGGAAAAAGAGTCTTTTATTTGGCTGGAGAGGACAGGGCAGGTTCCTTACCTCCAGTTTCCATAGGTCACTGATGTTCTAGTCTCTGAGTTACCAACACAGTTGCCTATTTTTTCTATGTTTTTGTCATTTAGCTTCATAAATTCATTAGTGATGAGGCCCTCCCAAACTTGTCCGAGATCGAACAGTCCTCAATG
Source organism: Crypturellus undulatus (assembly GCA_013389825.1). Taxonomy (NCBI): domain Eukaryota; kingdom Metazoa; phylum Chordata; class Aves; order Tinamiformes; family Tinamidae; genus Crypturellus; species Crypturellus undulatus. Next base: position 23,283 of record VWPW01009313.1, on the reverse strand, counting down.
ACAACAACGCAAAGCCTTGGCGTTCCTTGTTCAGGAAAAAAGTGAGGGAGATCATGTACCTCTCAGGATACGGATTGCACACAAAATTAATAAATGTTATTTAATAAGTAGGAAGAGGTGCTCAATAAAATAAAGTTTTAAAAAGGCCTGTTTTTCCCTGGGGATGACCACCTCCTGAAACTGAATTTCTGATTATATCTTCCTTAACCAGAGGTGACTGAGCAGCACAAGCTACTTTCTCCCTTTAGGCCCACACAAACTGAGGACTTAGTCCTTATTTCAGGTAGCGCATTAGTGAAACCAGACCCAGGTCTCTCCAGGATAAAAAGTCGCGGCCCCAAAGTCCATCTCTTTGCAAATAGATGGCAGTTTTTACTTAGTAATGAGGCAGAGAAGAGGGAGCCAGAACCAGGTCTCATTCTGCAGCGTGATTTATCTCGGGTTGGCAGCTCCGACAGCTCCGGTGCTTTTTCCAGCCTGCTCGTTTGATGGATGGTGTCCCACCAGGAGTGGACAGAGAAGCTGCAGAGGTGATGGTCGCCTGCCCCGAGCTCGTGTTTGACTGATGAACCCAAAGGACCTGCGGCCTCAGAGCCCCGAGCAGGGCCGGCTACGGGAAACAAGGGAAAAAAAGGCTCCACGGAACAATCAATGTTTAATTCTAGTCTCCCTCACAAAAGCGAAGCCACTGGAAACTATGACTTTCCATCACTGTAAATTGATGTTGGGTAAGAGCAGAATCAGGCCTGTGGTCTTTTATGATTTTATCTTTTTCCCATTACATTTCATATTCTTGAGACTGAGCTTTGTTATACGGAATCTATTATCCCTTCGTTATGCAGGCACGGCTCCCATTAGTGTCACAAGGAGTTACTGTACATCTGCTTATCGAGAGGAGAGCAGGCTCCCCCGTGGCAGGGCTTCTTTCAAAGAAAAACTAACAGAACTATTGAGCAAGAACACTTGAAATTTTAAAGCCCTTCAAGCAACGATTATAGCTTTGCTGGTCCTTCAGAGGAGCATAAAGGACCCTATTATACAAAATAAAATGAGTATTTGATACCTAGCAGTAACTCAAAAAAAAATGTGACATGACAGGACCCCTAAGTTATGTTTTAAAGAGCAGCAAGTGCAAGCTACTTTCCTCATCTATCTTTAGCATTCCTGAATGGGAGCTGTTTGCGTTTGGATTGCAGTAGGATCTCTGATCCCACGTCTACAAGACAACAAGACCCAACCGCGTTCCTCAGGAGCCCTGGCTGTTTCAGAAGGATCAAATTCTTCATATATATATGTATATATGATTCTTCAGATACATTTATTTATATATATATTATATATATATAAAAATGTATATTTTCAGTGAGTGAGGTTTTCAGGTGATGAAGAGCCTCACTTGACCCGGTCCAGCCTGCATCAGAGGTAGATATAAAAGAAGGCCCTTCTCAAATGCNATATATATATATATATATATGTACATTTTCAGTGAGTGAGGTTTTTGGGTGGTGAAGAGCCTCACTTGACCTGGTCCAGCCTGCATCAGAGGTAGATATTAAAGATGACCCTTCCCAAGCATGGAGCTCTGTCCTCCAGGACTTGGCACCCAGCGCTCAGGATGGCCCTGCACCTCCCTGACCATGGGAAGAAGAGGCCAGCACAGCACAGAGTTTACTATAGTAAAATATACAATAACCCAAGGTAAAATCCCTTTTCTTTTTTGCACAAGGTGAACGCGGAGACCAAGTAAACACAGCCCTGGAGAGGCTGTGACAGCACACGCTGTCTCTGAGTGTTTATGCAAGACTGACCTGTTGCTGCAAAAACATGTTTTCATAAAGGTAATTATTGCTTCCACTTTGAGCATGTGCAACTCTGAAATATGAAGTGTCAAGTCATAATAGATCAGTGTTGGGAGCCAAATACGACAATATACAAGGTATTTTATTGCCGTGGCATGAGGAATTTTGCTTCTCCACTTCCCCCAGTGAAAACAAACCCACATACAAAGCAAATCATCACAAACACTTGTTGAGCTCAGCAGTGGTACTTATTCTTCATTAATTTCCATTATCATAGTTTGTTCCCTTTGTTCCTCAGAACTACAACAGCTTCTCTTTTCCACTCTAGCACAAAAGCCTCAATCTCTGTCAAAACCAGAGCAGGAGCTATGATTTTGACGAGCGATGCTGTCCACATCAACACATTTATACTGTTTTGTGACTCCAAATCTTTTGTCTTCAGCATGATGCTTAAAACTGAAGAGTAGGGGTTGAAATTGGAGGAAAAAGAGGTGCACATTCGCTCCTCAAGGTCCTCTTAAAGCCCTGGCACAGTCCAGGTCTTCAGGTAAAATAATCACTAGTGAAGACGTTACTGTCAGCTTTATGGGCATCTGTAGGTGTGCACGTTTATATTCTTATTAATTGCACCGCAATGCTCTCACCTAATGCACATCCATACCCTGGATCATATCCCCACTGCTCTACGTATCACATAGTTGTGGTAGGAGGCAACCTGTGCTGCAAGAGGTTGACCACCTCAATCTAGAAGTCTGTATGAGCAGAAGGCAGGAGAAAAAAATAAAGTGGAAAACTAAGGCATGATGCAAGCATTTCCTAAAAGAAACAAAAAATCCCATGGCTTTTGAGTCTCATAATTGCATGTGGTCAGATGAGCAATTTTGGTTTGCCCCAACTGTTGGAAAATTGGGAGGGTCCTCAAACCCATGACAAACACAACAAAAGCCTCAAGATGAGAGGGTTTTTTTTCTGTCAATGAGACACAAGGAGAACTGGGTTCTGCCTTGTACACTACAGTGCAAACAGACCATAAACAAGATCCTAATGTCCCTGCATTTCAGAATAAACTTCGGTTAAGGTTAATGAAATTTAATAATGAAACATAGTACCTACCTACCCCATATATCACTGTCTATTAAATGAAAAAATATCTAAGAAAGTGGATCATTGGCATTGAACTCCCAAGTTCTATTACTTTAGACAGGGGAATATTGAATATTTCCTTTTTTTTCTCTGATATTCGGCCTCCATCGGAGATAGAGTCCTACTTTGTACTGTTCACCTTCTCAATTACAAACCAGCCTCAAATAGCTACTGCTGTTTAGACTACTACTTTTTAGGAAGTATTCTCCTTAATAATTTATGCCCAGAAATAACAATCTTACAGCTATTTTGTACCTATCAGCTGCACCATTTCAGACTCTTCGTAATTAAGCTCTTCCTCTTTGCTTAGGATACCAATATTTTTAGGTTACACAAGCACATTGCTGAATATTAGCACAAGGAGCTCTAATCCTCTCTTAGGGGGACTTTTCCACCCAGTTCTTGATAGAGCATTACTTGGGAGACCATTTCAGACAGGTACAGACAAGTTACTCCAAATTAGTGCTTCAGCCCAGAGCTAGCCCATGTATTAATGTCTGATAAAAGGATAAACTTTTATGAAAACTGAATTATGCATTTTTCTAAACGGCATTACAAAATAGCCCACCTTTTGCACGCAGGCCATTACATTAGCCAAGGAGGCAGGAGGAGGCAAGTGCTTCACATAGGCACACTAATATCAAGCTATCATTTATAATAATATTTTTGTTAACCTAGTGAACAACCAAAAGCCTGGCAAGATTCTGCTCTTTGCTGGCATTCTCTGTATGGGTTTTATAATAAACGCTATTGAAGTACTTTAATTATTCTTAACCATTCAGTATTGAAAGGAGTAGACTTGTTTATATGATCTCAGAGCTCAAATAGAAATGTAGCCTGACATTCCTCTGATCAAAGGAATTGAATTATTTATATGCCAAATTCAAAAGAAATTTTCTAGCAACAACAATGCATCTCAAAAATGACCATTATCATAATGTAATCAGACCTTTATAGGAATGGGATCAACTGCATCTTTGCACACTGAATGTAAATCATCTTGCAAAGGCTACATGTTATTTTGTCTTACAGCTTAAAAAAAAAAAAGAAATTATCAATGCAACACCTTTATCTGGACGTACCAGTTCGCTGTGTTCTTGAAGCATTGCTTAGATATTCCAAGCATCTGTTTGTCCTTGGAAGCAGTTTAAGAAAGCAGGACTCCTCGTTCAAAGCAAGTTCGTGTTGACTAAACAGGTCCCTCAGGCTGTTGGGAGGACTGTGCCGTGCGGGCTAGAGCAATAGGTGCTTTAGTGCTAGTAGTAAAAATAACAAGAGGTGGATTCTTTCACACGGAGAGGCTTTATGTTGTGCCTAGAGGGAGTGAGTCACAAAGGCGGCAGTGTTCGCCTCGGAAAAAGTTCAGGATTTTGCAAGGCTCAAGTTTTCAAACTCCGCACCAGTTACAAGAGTGGGGACCATTCTCTGGTAGATATGAAACTGGTGGGTTCATTGGAATAAATACTGGAGAATTGTAGTAAATACTGGATTAAATAGCTCTGTTGAAATCAGTGAGATGTGGAGCTGAAGAAACACTTCGTATGTACACAATTCCTGCAGCAAATCCATCGGGAATAAAGGAACCGGGCTGAGAGCCTGGCTGGTGCACAAGACTGCTTCAGCACCAACAGCAGCCAAGTTGTGATGTGGAGCTCAAACTTAACCTTATTTAGTAAAGATCTGCTAAATCAGTTGTCTCTCTTGTCCAGCTTTTCTACAGAACAAGGTGTGTCACCCTCTGAGCAAGGAGGACCCAAGCCCAACGCACACATGGGAATATACATGGGAACACCTGGCCAAACTGCAGGGCCTCCAAGGGAAGGAGAGGGATATCTGTTGTGATTAGCTGGGTAACAGCATTGCTTTGAGGCATATCTGCTTAGAAATAAGTGAAAAGTGCCTGTTTTCTCTTCTGGAAACGCTATGAAAAAGCTGAGTGCAACTTGGAGCTGTGTTAGGACAACACGAGCACAACCCTAACTACAGCAAGGAAATTAAATAAGCATTGGACAAAATAGCAGGACTACCAACAGGTTTTGTCCAAGATCTTTCATATTGTGGCAGAGTAGGGCATGTTGCTACAGTGTGTCGGAAAAGCAGGATGAACTCTGCGGTTTCCCTCCTGGAGCCTGGTACACGGGGAAGGGTTGGAATGGGAGCCGGCTGTTCGAGATGCCCTTGGTGAGACCAAGCTCAGCCTCCTAACCACGAAACACAAGATAAGTCACCCCCATCACTGTATATTTCTACCTATGCAAGTAAGCTACAGCTGTGCCGGACTGAAAAGAGCTAAAGGACGGAGTCATCTGTGCTGCCGATGAGCAAGAGCGACGGATCTGGAATCATCCACAAGAGAAACTGCTGGAGCGTTTAGGGCTGACAATGAGAGGACAACTTGATAAGATCCAAGACCAGGCAGGAGGCAAAGGAAGGCCTTCAGAAATAAAAATAAAGAAATGAAGCTTTATCTTGATTTGGGAGGGAAAAATAGGACCAGTGAAGAGATTCAGAATTGATGGGGCTGTCAGTGCCCGAGACAATGAAAACGACCTTAGTGCTTCATCGAGGACTGGGAGGAAGCAGCAGAGATAAAGGGTGAGAAGCTGCACGGAGCCACCGCAATCAAGATAGCAGATAAGATTTTGCCTGTTTAGAAAGAACAGACTTTCAGAAATATTGCATAAGAAGAATTGACAAGCTTAGGAAACAATCCCGGAGAACAAAGTCTTAAAGATAAAGTACAAACGATGGCTTAAAGACAGATAGTCATTGAACTACAGTTACTACATAATCAATATTTCTTTTTGATGGTTATGAAGCTGCAAAGTCATTGGGAATTTTGATATTTTTCCTCTGAAGTTTAGGATGTTCAAAGTAACTTGCTGCGCCCCTTTGAAAAGCCAAGACTAAACTAGAACAAATGGATGTCAGCATTAAGTTATGCAAATATATACGTATTCATGACCAAACACAGAACCTTTCAATGATTGCTTCCTCAAATTAATATATTAAAACAGTTCATATTGCATCTCAGCTTTCACATTCAAGTGCCATCTCAAGAAGCTACACAGGAAAATGAAATTTGAAAGTGTTATTTCCTAATTCTGGGATAAATTCATAGATAATGAAATAGGTATCGTGCTGTTCCACTTGAAACTTAATTCCAGTGTAATTCAGATGCACAGCATTGATTACCCATGGCATTTATGGAAAAAAAAGGGAGATTTTGGCTTCAGACAAACTGAAAGCATCTATAGTCCTACAAAAAGCAGAGGAAGGAATATGTCTCAATTTATACAGACTCTTGGGTTTCTAGACATTTCAGTCTCATATATATAAATATATATATATATGTATATATAAAAATTACTTTGCTTGATTTTAAATGTGCCTGTTCCAAATATAACAGGCACAAAGGCCAGAGGCTCACAGTGTTCAGGCCCACGTGACTGTCACTCACTGCAGGCAATAAGCAATATCTGTAGGCAGCCTGATTTGCTGATGATACATTCATAATGGAGCTGAAGCAACTTTGAAATACGATTCTGGTACCACACTCCTCAAGGAGAAGCCTCAGGATGTCTGTTTTTGGAAAAGCGTGCACTGCATTTTTAAGAATTTTAACATTTTAATGCACAGAAAGCCACCTTCAACCAAAGGGCTGCCACGTTCTGCATTACTTTTAACCTGAGGCTTATAAGAACATTTCGCTGGAAAAATGCATAAAAGGAGAGAAAAGTCTCCAGTGCTGTAAAACATCCCTCTGAGTGACCCTAAGGAGAAAAGAATGATGGAATTATAGAGCAGTCTGAGTTGAAGGGATCATCTGGTCCAACCTCTCGATGAAAGAAGGGCCTTAGCGTAGGTTATCCAAGGCCTTGTCAAGTCCTGATTATTTCCAACAAGGGATAATCCAGCACTTCTCTAGGCAATTTATTCCAATACTTCCTTGTTCTCACAGGATTTTTTTTTCTTTTTATAATTGCACACAATTTTCCCAGAAGCAACTTGTCCCTGTTGCCTCCAATCCTGTTCATAGGTGCAACTTCATCTTCTCTTTAAATACCTTTTAAGTACCAGAAATGGGGATTAGATTTCCCCTCTGAGCCTCTTCTTCTCCAGGCTGAAGAAATCCTTCCTATGTCGACTTCCTCAATGCTTCAACCATCCTGGGGGACCTCTGCCAGGTCTTCTCCAGTTCTCCAAGATCTTTGTTGAACAGATGGAGACCAAATCTGGAGAGAGCACTCCAGGTATGGTAGGAGGAGCTAAGCAACATGAGGAATCCCTCGATCTGTTGTCTGCACTGATGGAGACCAGGTATCAACCACAGTCCCAGGAGTGCCCAGGACAGCAAGATCACCTTGCTGGGCAGGATTTTGTCGTTGGGAACCTTAGGGAAGCACCTCACATCCCTTCTGCTCGGTGCAACCAGCGTGGCACCAATATCAACTGCTCAGGGTCAAGGTGCTGCTTCTCTTCACTGAGCATAAAGACTCTGGGAATTAAAGTTTTAGAAAGCTATCCAGGGATCTCGCCCTGGCGCAGGAGTTTAAGAGCAGATGCTTTAAAGCAGTCAAAGGGCAAATGGTGTCGGCAAGTGGCAGCTCCCTGCTCACAGCAGCTTTACAAGGTCACCCCGGTTGGAGCGATGAGGGGCAAACCAAGAACACGGGCAAGACGAACGGCAGCAGCCACCATGCGAGGGGATGCTTTGGGTACACATTTCTTCTATCTCTCCGTGGAAGGGGGCACATCGTAGATTTAGATTGTGGCTATGGTGGCCCTGGAGAATCCAGGAAAGCTTCTTGGAGCACAGATGGTTCTTTTGCACTTGGCATTCATTTTCAAAAAAAAAGGATCCTTTTAAAGGGAGGTGTAAATATCTATTTCCTACCAAAGTGATCAAATTTTGCAGAAAATCAATTCTAGCTGCCCTAAATTTACTCTTAAAATTTGAATTATTGGCTTTATTTTCAACTGGGCTGTAGTCACTTCCATTCGTAGGCAAAAAAAACAGAGTTAACAGTTCAGTAGATTAAAAATTGGTAGCAACTCTGCCGCAAGGAGGGTAGTTCTGAGGAATGAAACCTTTAGCCCATCAGAGCCATGTAACTCTTAGCAACTCATAGCCAACACCCTGACATTTCTCAGTGTTCATAAGGGGTTCATGTTCTAATTTCCTAGTCTCAGCCACCACCCCTAGTGCATCCGCTGCACCTTTAACCCATGAAACAAAAATAAAATAAAAGGGCAAGTCACAACCAAAGGGAACCTGCAGCTTCCACAGAAAATAGAGGGTCATGAGGCAGTTACCTGCTCTTCCAGCTGCCTAAATCAGCAGCAGTTGATGCACAGCTGGCTCTGGAGGCAAGAACTCTTGCACCCAACAGTATTTCCCATTCAAACAAACATGCTTGCATCTACAGTAGCAGCTTTGTGCTTCACCATGAGCAAGAGATTCCCCTCCCAGCTTCTCAGACAAGCCCCATAATTATAATTCTGCTGTTTGCTTGAATTCTTTTGGTAAGAACAACTCGCTTCTGACAGTGGTGTTTTTTTTTTTTGTGCATCAGGATCTAGGTGCTATATTGTTAGAAACAAGGATGCATGCATTGTATTAGGGTTAATCCGTGATAATATTTCACATTTTATAAATGCTGTGTGATTAATATGCTGGTACCAGTGAAGTGACTAAGGACTTCTTAAAAATCCACCTATCCAGCTGGACTTTTCAAATAGAAAATTAATGTTTATTCAGAAGAATTTGCTTTGCCAGGAGAAAAAGAAAACAAAACTCTTCAGCCTCAGGAATGTATGTAGCCAGCTGGTAATCTGTACTCAATTCAATAAGACTGAAAAAAAATAAATAAAATCCAGGATTTTTTTTTCAAAGTCATCAAATACTAAACATTGCTAAACTCTCAATGCTGCATTAAGAAGAATAAGTAAATTTTTCTCAGTGGACTATGCAATTTGTTATTAGACACATGTAGCAGTAGTAGCACAGACTTAGTTTTCCTTTTCCATTCTTCCATTTCTATTCTTCTCCACCCAGAAAGCATGGAAAGGAATGGAAATGATCATTTTTGAAGCTAGCTGTGCATCTTAGCAGTCTTTGCATAGAAAACCATTTCTTATGAAGTCCCTAGGAATTCAGTTAAATTATGTCAGCATGAATACATGCAGTAATTACAAGAAAACAAAAATGCAGACTAAGAAGGCAATGATTTTATAGACTAAATATGCAATGAAACATCTTGAACTAAACATTTTTTCCAAATACCAGAGGCATGTGGCCAAAATCTATTTAAAAATAAATGCGTAAGTTAAATAGTAGAAATTTTACTACCTTTTAATTAAAGATTCAAGTTTGCACCCCCATGGTGGTGCTACCACTAGCACCGCTGCAGCAGCGGAGTTGAGGCAATGCCACCTCGTGGGAACCTCCCAGGAGATTTGAACCCTGCAAATTTTACATTGTTATTTAATATAATATATGATTATTCAGTCAATATTGGGATATGCTTTACATACTTGATTTGGCCTTTTCCTTTTAATCTGGGTGAATGCAAATCATTATTTCATGTCCATCTGATCCAGCTGAGCTCTGAATTCAAAGACTGCCCTCATAGTAGAAGTTGGCTCCCCACTCTCCACTGGGGAGAAAATGGTGCGAGTACTACTTCAAAAAGCCAGTTTCTTGCAGCCTTTGGAAGGGTAATTAAACCTAATGATATTTCATAAGACAAGAAGATGCATAAAAAAAGGACAAACCAATCCACTAACTGGATTGAGCACGGAGCTCGTTGCACCCAGTTCCCCAGAGCTGGTCATTTGGGGCACAGTAACCCAAAACAAATATTAACTACTCAAAATATATTTATAACAGACTAAAACGCAAAATGGCTACATCCCTCCAAACGAAAACACAGGATTCTTGGGTCTACGTGCTCAGCAGTTGCTTTTCCTTGCTGATTCATGCACCAGACTCAGATTTCCTTTTCTGCCTTTGTCACTCCTGCTCCAGGATGACTGCCTTGATTTCAGGTGACTTCCCTGCTTTCCTCCTCACATATGCAGTGCTGAATACATAGCAACGAGCTCGCTCCAGCCCCGCGGGGTAAGCCCAAGAAACAGCCACACGGTGCTAAAAAACACTCATTTTTATTCAGAGCTCAAAGACACCAGACTCAGGGAACACCGAGGACTGTTATTCAAATGCAGGATTCCTCCTGCAACGTACACACTTCTCACCTTCACAAATACATGCATCAGATATATCAAATTTACTATTTCTTCAGGGAAGGTAAGGAACAGCAGTGACTGAACATGTCTGTGCCCTTATCCCTAATATTAGGACTATTGGAAAAAATTAAGTTAAATAGGAAACCTGAGTGTAAGTAACCCTGGTGTTTAAGGAGGCACTGACAAATCCAACCCCCAGTTTAATCATCTAACAGGCTGAGCTCCATCCCCACCAGTAACGCTGGACTCTGCTACAATTCCCTTAGCAGCTGCAAGACAGAGCAAATAAATACAGGCTGATCCAGAGCACATCCCAGGAGCATGGATCACCCAGAGGACTGTTCAGGGCTGAAGGCTTTCTAAATAGCAGCCTAGTGACTTATTTTTTTATATAATATCAAAATTTAACTAATAACTTCATGTAAATACACTCATTTTGGGGTGAGCTTTGTAGGCTGCTCCCTTCGATGCATTCAGGGCAAAATACTTCATGGACAGCAAACAAATAGAGAGCTGTGAGAATGCCCTGGAGCTGCAAACACTTCTGCTGTAGCTCAGGATAGGGCAGCGCATAGGGAGTTTAATTTGATTTTTGCTACCTGAAAACCCCTGAGCTCAGCCCGCATCCTCCCCGGTGCCTGATCCTCCCCATGCAGGAGCCTCCATCGCCCAGGGCTTTGGAGCCAGATCCCTGGTTTAAGCACAGAGATTTCCCCTTCAGCAGGAGGTTGGAGGGAGCTAGTGGGGACTCAGGTGCTCTGCAGCTGCCTCCTGCTATTGGTGCCTCCGGGCTGCCCTTTTTAAATTTTAATTAAATTTTAATTCTAATTTTTTTTCGCACTTACCAGCTGATGGAGACAATTCATTAGAAATTGCACAGTGTCATAGGGAGTACTAAAGACAACTTGCAAGAAGCCAAGTGGGCTGGTTCTGGTACCCAAGCTACAACTGCTGTCACCATAAACAGCAAATGCTGCTTCTCCACAGAGCTAAATAACCCCCAGCAAATTCTTCACTAATGTGATTCACCTGGGCACAAGAAGATCTCTGTGCTCTGATCAGGTGCCTTTTTGATGCTTTTCAGAAATATTTGGATGAAAGTGGAAAGAAAGCCTAAAACAGTGCAATTACTACAACTTAATATATCAGTCGTTTTCAGTTAACTCCAGTAGGTGCTCCGTGTTTGGAGATGCTGCCGTTCCTAAGATTAAATTAATTAAGATTAAGATTAAATCAAGGAACAAAGGTGGGAGAGAACCAGATAAAACAAGGCAGCATAAGCCTGGTTACGAAAGCAAACTCACAGGAATGTCATCGAATGTTCATCTTCTTGCTGTATCACAACGGTCACGTTGCAGAGTACGGTGGCAACAAAAACTTAACACATCTGATGGAAGGCGATTCATACCTGCATGACAAACCACCTCATTAAAGAAAGAAATTTCATTATACCAAGAGAATACTGTGTGCCTTGGACTTCTCTGGGTTTTTCGGTCATCCCACTTCGTTTGTGGAGAGTGTTTGAGCTTGAATAATTGGCCCCAAAATAATCCTTTTGTTTCAAGATTGATAGAATCGCTTGTACTGCATCCAAGGAGCACCAGAAGATTAAGTTGGTAATGAGATTGTACCTTTTACTATTCCCATTAGTTTGTCAGGAGGAATAATTGATGTGCTGTTTTCTGTGCTTGCCATGAGACTGGATTAACACGGGGACATCTCTGCTCCTGAAGCGCTTAGACTGGGGGAGAAGGAGGGAGACAAAAAAATCCACAATTTGCAGGCTAAAAGATAACCACTGTCTCCAAATTCGTATCCTCCCTCCTCGTTTTACATTTTTCTATACTCTTCTCCACCCAAAACAAAACACAAATGGGATTTTTAGGATTTTCAGGATTCAGGATTTTCAAGATTTTGATTTTCTCTACCACAAATTGAGTGGAAGGGGCTCCCTGCTCCCATTAGGAGCCAGGGTCTTTCCAAGTTCAATGCTGAGCCACCCCAAAGCAAGGCTGGGAATCTGGTTATTCGTGCAGCTGCTTGGCCACATTTCAACCATCACACATAAGTGTTCGTGTTAACACGAGGCAGAGTGTAGACCAGCACTCTGTGCCCCTTATAACACGGAAAGATCCACGTGTAAATGGATTCGCATCCTGAAGTCAGGGCTCTTTATTAACACTCCGAACCTCCCAGGCACTTCAGGCGAGAGTTTATTTTAATGTTAAATATGTCTCTTTTGGCCCTGCAAAACACACAATTTCTGTGCCAGCCTCTTGCACCACGACAGCGAAGAAATGCAGCCTGTAACAAGCACCTTGTACCGCCACGGGGAAACACCGGCATTTCCACCACTGCTTTTTCCCATTCGGTGCTAACAAGACACAATTCCACCCGCCTGCGCAGTCTGAATTAATGATACAGGGAGTCCGGCTTGAAGGTGGGAAAACAACTCCAGTAAAAACAGAATTTCTTTTGAAATATTTGCTAAATGTGTATAGCCAACACGGCATTCTCCTAAGTAGGTTTTTATTAAAATCAAAGGGAGTCCGGTTTAAATGATGCAAAATGCCATCACCCTCAAACATAACCATCCACACTTCATCTAAAATATATCAGGATCAGTTTAGTTACCCACAAAATCATCCACGCTCAGAGCTGAGCAAGCTCTGCTTGCAGTTACGCACTGCAACATGTGGCTGAATTGCTCGTATGATCTATTTTCATATTGAAATAACAACAGGATGAAAGGTAAAGATGACTCCACAGATCTTTTTTTCCTCTTTCTTTAGATCATCCCACAGAAAGGATAGGTAACAGTTTACTCTAATGACTACTAAATAAGAGTTCCTTGGCAGAGCCTACACTTTTGTTTGATTTTACAGTGACATTTAGCCCTCTCAATCTGATTTTTCATTGCTCTGCTCCTTTCAGCCCAACCTTAGCCACTGCAATATTAAAATAAAATACCATTCTGGTTTAGTATTTCTGCCTACCATGCACATCTGCACAAGTTAAGAGACCAGGAACCAGCACAAGGCCCATAAATAAACAAATAAAACTAGCAGATTGATAGGTAATACCAGTGTAAATAACAAAACAAATAAAATTTCTTCAAACTTCCCCAAACTGTTGTCATCAGAGCAGCAAGCTCAAAGCAGCAGCTCTGTTGTAGACACACTCTGTTTCCTGCCTTGGCTGCACACAGGGGTTTTGAGATATATAGGGGCAGAAAGCCGGGACGTTCACAAATTCATTAGTTCCCCATGTTTTCCCTACTTCACAAAATTTTAGTGATTCTATGGTTAATATAGACAGAATTTGCACATAATATATGAGCAGAGCGGGGGACATCCTCCAGACTTAACATTCTCCTGCTGGCACAGCGAGGCCCGAGCACTTAGTAATTCACAGCTTGCATTATGAACCAAGAATAGTGCGGAAAATGATCCCCGAGTAGAACACCCACATCCAACAGTCACAAAATTAAAGGAAGAATCAGTGGTGAGATGCTGTGGTTCATCCGAGGAGGAACCCAACGTTTGAAGAACTCAACCTTGTGATTTGGGTTGAGGTGGTGCAGTTATAGAAAACAGGTGCCAAGACCCAAAAGAGCAGGAAAATGACATTAGATCGAAGAGTATCTAACAATGGCCTGTTTGCTCTCGCTCTTCTGTAGACATATGTCTACGTTGATATATGTAGACATTTACTTTCAGAGTAAATTGGAGTTAAATATTTAAATTCCCTCTGGCCAGCAAGTATGCCAAAAAAGGCCCTGTAATAAAATGCTGTCCGTATTTTCGCTTGAATGATGATCCCTATAAAAAAGACTTGAGCTGTTAAATGCATGCCACACTTTCCAGTGAAGGCACACACAAGCAATAACATATTGTGGAGCTTTGGAAAATATCTGGAAAGATATTTGGAAAATATTCAGAAAATAATGTGGTAGCTGCAGCTGGGCCAGACAGGGGTAGGGTTTGTCAGAGAAAGAGGGAACCTCAAGTCTTGCTGCTGGGTAGCTCTAGCTAAGCCAAGAGTCACAAAACTAAGAGTTTTCCCTCTAGTTTCCAGATGGAGCCTAAATGCCAAGCGATGCCACCAGCATTCGTCAGCTCTGGAAGTCCCCAAGGAAACCTGGCAGGAATCCATCTGCAAAGAGCCAGGCAGGAGGGAGGCACCCGGGAAACAGGTGAGAGAAGCCGGTGCAGGATGGAGAGTCTGTGAAAACAAGCAAACAAACCCAAAACAGCATCAGAAAGGNCAGAGAAAGAGGGAACCTCAAGTCTTGCTGCTGGGTAGCTCTAGCTAAGCCAAGAGTCACAAAACTAAGAGTTTTCCCTCTAGTTTCCAGATGGAGCCTAAATGCCAAGCGATGCCACCAGCATTCGTCAGCTCTGGAAGTCCCCAAGCAAAGCTGGCAGGAATCCATCTGCAAAGAGCCAGGCAGGAGGGAAGCACCCAGGAAACAGGTAGATGCTTGAGAGAAGCCTGTGCAGGATGGAGAGTCAGTGAAAACAAACAAACAAACCCAAAACAGCGTCAGAAAGGCATTAATGTATCACTGAGTCTCTGGGCAGTGTGTGTGCCCCAGGGCAGCGATAACAACGCGTGGAGCAGAGCCCAAAGGGGCCAGGACCTGCCCGGCCTTGGTCAGTGCTCACACTGGATTAAGAAATCACCGGGCACACACGTGTTGTTAACCATTAAAGTCTGCTTTAACACACTCTATACACGGGGAAAAGGATCTGTGCTTTCAAGAAGGAAAATGGATTGAAAAGTTATTAATGTTTTAAAATGCCATTTAAAACCCGGGAGGTTTTTAAAAGCTGGCAATGGAGCGCACTGTGTCCCGAGTCGCACGGTTTAAGGGCTGCATCTGGAAGCATAGCGAAAATAAGCACAGAAAATAGCTATTCCGAGGTGGAATGAGCCTTAGTTGCAAGGTAATTTAGCCTGTCCTAATCCATAGGATCAGGAGGCTGTGAAATTCCAACCTCCTAATAAGGAGCTGCTGTTTCCAACACTTGCCGTTCCCTTTCGGCACCTTTTGGGCACCTTAGTTCTCTTATCTGTAAGAGCACAGTGAAAATCAGTGCCTTGAGCTCCCTATACACGCACTGCTATATCAAAGCTGGGTACGATATCGCTGAGTTATTAAATAACATTTAACAGGGCCTAACCCATTTCCAAGGAAGATTTCAGCTCACCTGGGATTCTAAAGCAGTAATCCCAGATAAATCTGATCTCTGTTTCTGTAACATGATGTTTTCCACCTGCACTTCCATTGTGCAACTCTCAAGTAAATCCTCCCCCCTGCTTTCTTATTCCCTCCTAAAGCGCAATGTCAGTTGACTTTTAATGTTCCAAAAACATCTCTCTCTCTAGGATTCTGTGTACTAAAATGTGGAGCGATAAAGGTTTCTACCTCACCTCCAAGAATCTGTTTCTTTTGGGGTTTACATGGGCGATTGAGAAGAATAACACAGCCCAAAGTTGGAAAGAAAGGCACAGCTATATAAAAAAAAATTGAATTTCAAAGCGGCACTGATAGTCATGCTTCCCAACAGCAAAGCTGCTCATTGGAATTGCATGTTAGATGATAGAGCTTCAAATTAAAACATAAATTATGTTATATTATTTCATTTGATTCTCTGGGGAACACTTAGGTTCAGAGCAAAGAATGGTGTAAGGTTTTGCCACTGAGAAATAGCGCCAATAATTGCAACCCACAATATATTCACTCAAATAAATGAACCTCACTGTAAATTGGCTTAGTATAAATGCACCACACTATATTTTCTTGCACAGCCCCAATATAGGATTACTGCAAGAACTTATTTCTCCTATTAGAAAAGCTATAAAGAAACAGATGCTAGAATTCAATTTTGGGAGAGCTATACGTAATATGTTTTTGGTGAGATTACAGGGACTTTCTTTATCTTTCAGTGGGATTTTATTAGCCTCATTCTATTCCCGTGCATCTTGCACATGAGCTGATTTGCAGCAGATGGAGATCCCAAGTTTTCCCACTGCTTTGCAAGCTCCCGGCTTGCCTGAGTGATCATTCCAGCAAAACAGATTTCATTGCTGCCTCTTTCCCTATGGACCACCCCATCTTCCTCAAAGGATTTTGCACAGACATCTTCTCCTGGGCTGGAAATTCAAACAATAGTACATAGTATTAACACTCATTTTTTCTTAAAGACAGTATTAACACCCATTTTATGTTAAAATTTCCTTAAAATTGCTTGTAAACAGCAATTCCATCACTGTGTGTCCCATTTAGCATCTTATTACAGACATTTTGGACAATAAGATTGCTTAGCTTTTTGGTTTTATACCAGCATTAAGTATTTGTGCTGAGTCTCCCTAAATCAGGTTACCTATTAAACTAAAATAATCAGTTCTTTCCCTTTCATTATTCCTTTCTAAGTATACGTAGCACTTCCATGACAAATGGCAGGATAGTTAGTCCAGTGCTGGATCATCATCTTACATCCCAATGTATTACCCTTTATATATGTATGTATGTACATATATGTATTTATTTGTAAATAAATTAAAACCTGGTCTACTGAAATATTTCATAGTTTCACCAGTGCCAGTTTATGGAAATGACCATTCAACTTTAGACTTCAAAAGCTTCAAGAACAATCTGTGACAAGTTGGTGGATGACTCTCCTAACCTATTAATACACATTTTGAATCATTCTGAAGTATTTTAGCATCTTAAAACGATTATTTCCTTCATTTTTACTACCAAAACTGCCACTTTTGCTCTATGCAAGATCTACTGCCCCCAACAGTGGATCATCGCAGTATATTTATGCAGATATTTTATGCTGCAATAGACATTGAATAAGTTATAATCATGGGGTCAGATTAAAGTACCAGATTTCCTGGTGAAATCGATAGGCAGAAGCATTGAATAGGGAAAAAAAACATCAATTCCTGTTTTTCAGACCCATTACAAAAGGAAAGCCAAGCTACATACAGCGCATTGTGGTGGATGCACACAGAGCCTCCTTTTCTACTGGAATACATATCTTGCACGGAAAGGCATGGAATGGGAAGACATTTAATTAAACCCTCTTTATTGAAGTTTTTATGTGTAATGACTAACTAATAACAGCATGCATGACTGCTGCAGCCACACTTATACTAACATGCACTGCTTCTGGTGGATGTATTGGGAGTGAAAATTCCTGCATTTCCCAAAGCTCTGCTGAACAAATTAAAATTTTAATTACTATTCCTTTGCATTATTTTGCTTCCTCTGTTTCCCCCTGCCTGGGATTACGGACATGGAAGTAAAATAATGCAGTCCTGATTTTAGGGTGTGATTTTAGTGTGTGATGCCAAACAAAAATCAAGGGCAAGTACAGCAGGCTACAGCTGTGCTGCAGGGTAGGAGCAAAAAGAGTGAAAAGGGGTTGTCCTGCCTACAAACACTTGCACCCACAGGTGTTTGTAGCATAATCCGTAAGATAAGCAAACTTATTGGGTAAGATTACAACAGAAACCAACCCTTCCTTAAAATTAAGTTATTTAATCAAAAATGCAAAATTTCCTAAACAATCTTAAGGACCTTCTTCCTCAGTTACCCACCAGATTGCTTCCAGAGTGGTATGTTCAGTCTCTACACGTATAAATGCTCCATGATAAAGGAAGTGTTAACCAAAGTTAACACACATCCAAATTTGTTTATCAGTTCTGGTTTTGATAGTGTCCCACAATAACTGCTGTAAAACAGCTCTCTGAGATGACCTAACCGAGGTAAAATTAAGTACTGTGAAACAGGAAGAGAAATATAAGTCCCAGTTCTTTCTAGGTTAAATAAAAAATAGCTGGATATCTACACGTATACAATGGATTAGCTTGATATTTTATCCAATGATGTTATGCTGGTAAAAAAAAAAAACAAACAGCAACAAAAGAGAGAAAAAAAATATACAAACTATCAAAAAGAAACCGTCATAAAAGTACCCTGAGTGCTAAATTCATAGCTGACACTTTTGAACATAGCATATTTCCATTCCAGCTTTGTGGGTCTGCTTTAATAATTTTCTTTCAAAAACTCCCCCAGTCAAAAGCTGTAGCGTTAACAGGAGAGCGGCTGTCAGGGACAGGATGGATAGTTAGATCCGATTACTTCTGAAGGAAATGTTTTCTCTTCTGCAAGTACAATGTGTTTTGAAGCTATTTATTTAGCACTCTTAAGGGTTTGCTGGTATTTTCTTCTCACTTTGTGCTTTTATGAAAAATGCACTTCTGTTTTCTCTAGCATGTTGATTAACTGGATATCTTAAAAGCAGTCATGCTTCAGAGGAGCATCGTGTTTATACAAAAAGGTCGGACTCTGGTTCTTTATTTTGAAAACTGGATTTTGCTGCATTTAAGTTGATCTTGGGCTTGTTTCTTCCTTTATTAAACGCAATGCTGGAGTTTTCCTCAAAAGGCGACAAAACTATTGCAGGTTGTTAGTCCCATTGATGCCAACACGGATCCCGCTGTAGCCTTCATCCTCAAACATTTAGTTGATCCAGCTGCCTACAGCAGGGACAAAATGCAATGACTTTTCAGAGACCTCGATGATATCTGAAATTCAGCCCCCCGTGCTGTGTTTTCGCCGCTATGAACAGTCGCAGCATTCAAAAGATTTCTGTGGTCTCTTGCTCTTCCCATGATATTTAAGTCAAGGATTGTCATTAAGCTGACAACAATGTATCCAGCAGGGGGAAGATATAAAATATTGACGAAATAAGGCCTGCATCAAAGATTTATCTCTGCCTTTGAATTGCACTAGGCGGGTGGAAGACATTTGATAAAAACTGGAATTTGTGCTGCTTGGAACTAGCTTACCAAATTGTGAATCCCTGACCTCTTCTACTTCTTTTATCATCCTTAAACTGAAGAGACCAGAATATCATGAATCAATCTCCTTAACTCAAAGCAGCAATGTTCACTCGTATACAGATCGATACTCCTTTCATTACCCAACTTGCTGGTCCTAAAGGCTATTAGCCAAGAGCTCCAGTTGTGCCCCATACAGCATCCCAATTAAGTGATGCCAAGGGCTGTTGTGTGGAGAACTGTGTGCTGAGAGTGGCTGGAATCCAAAATCGAAAGAGATACCGATGAGGACACAGCACTTGATCAGACGCAAGAGATTGGATGACATTAAAGCAGTTTGAGACTGCTTTTTCGTAGCATTTGTAGCACAGACTCCTTATAAAGTCCTGGTTCACTGAAGCTCCACGTTGCCTCTGTTACTGCTGCATCTTCAGCCTCCTCGAGAAGATCTGATTGTAGTTACCCTATGACATGTTTAATTTCTAGTAAGTGGACGATTAGACATGATGGTATTTCCCATCAATGAGTGTTTTCTACTTCTTCCTTGGGGGAAACCTCACTGAGCTGGGAAGGCTCCTCCATCACTGCAGGAGCAACCCCAGGTCTTGCAAAATTACGTTTTTTGGGTGAGCAAAACTCCTGGTAGCGCCAAAAAAACATCTGCTCAAGTTTAAGGCCTGCAGAAGTGACATGATTTTAAAAATATAGTTTTGAGCAACCAACAACCCCCTTTGAAACGGGACAGGGCAGGTCTATGTTCACCACCTCGGGGTGGAGGAGGAGGACGTGAGCTCTTGCTGGCTGAAATCCTCTCTGCTCTGACTTCTGACTTCTACATTCATACACTTCTTGCTTGGCCTTGTCCAGCTTCTCCCACAAACTTAAGCCACAGAGAAAAAATAAAATAAAAATAAATTAATAAATAAAGCAGATTTTTACGTCTCGTATGCCACCTAGTGGCACATAAAGGCCAGAAGACTTAGAGCCTTCTGGAATTTTATCAGATTTATGATTGTACTCCGAAGAGGAAACACTCACAGAACCCAAGAAAAAGATTAGCCATTTTCTTAAATATTGACCCAAAAAGAAAAGCTCACACAGCCAAGGCCAGGCAGCATCTCCCCCTGCCCGGCCTCCCCCAAACCCAGTGAGCCCAAGGATGAATTTCTTTCCGGGGTTTTGCTATGCTTTATTATGAATTAGCATTGGGAATAGCCCCAAATTAGTCATTTTTCACCAGTGGAAACTTTATTTACCTGAAGAGTCTATGAAAAACCCAACTCTTGTGTTATTTGGGCAAGCCAAAACAGCAGGAGGGGGAAAAAAGTCATTTTCTCCTCTTTATGTGCACCCCGTGACCCATAATCACCCCGTCCTGGCTCTGCACGGAAAAGCAGTAATTGGATGTGGGTCTGCACCTTCACTGGGCTTTCCACCCTCCAGACAGCAGCTATTTTGTCCGGTTTATTTATTTGTTGATTTTTTAAGAACTTCTGTTACTACATACCATTACATTTCTGTGCTCTCCATTAAGAGACATAAAACTGCTTACAGCTTTAACTTATTTACCATTTTGCCATTTATTTGAGTAAATACGGTCTAGTCGCTCTTTTTTTTTTTTCTTAACTTGACAAATTCCTGAGTGTTTTTGCCACTTCACTTTTAATTTTCTTCACAATACCTGGTCCTTCTGAATTCCTGGAGTATGGTGAAGAATTTCACTTTGTCACTTGACACCTCCGTCTTTCAAAGAACTTTATTTTTACTAATCACCTCTAATGACTCATGCCTTATTATATTCCTTGTTACCCAACTGGCTTTAAGCAGACAATTAACTGGCAGTAAACCCTACCCCGATTAAAAATATTATGCGTCTGCAATGAGAGATAACTGCTGATGACACAAGTTTGCAGGTTTTTCTTTAAAAGTGTCAGCCCCAAGAGCTCACCATTATCTGAAGCAACTTATTTTTTCTTAGTAAAGGTCTTCTTAGTAAAGGGCTTTTCTTACTTTTTCATAGTAATGGGTTTTTCTTACTTTTTCATAGCAAAAGTCTTTATTTGGAGTAAGTCAACCAGGAGCCTAACTGGTAAAGAAGATGTTTCCTCATCATTAAAAGCAAAGAACTGCTTGCAACAGAAAGCTGTAAAAGGAAACATTATCAGCTCTTTTTCAGGTAGCTTCTTTATATTTAAAACAAAAAATAAATTCCGAACAGGAACACCATGCAAGAATACAATGATAAATACCATGCTACTAATATTCAGTTTCAAATGTGAACCTTTACAATGGTGAACCTTTAATTATCCACAATTCAAGTCATTGATTGCATTGAAGAAATCTACCTTGATAAGATTAAAATAGCCTTCTAGAAGTCAGAAATAAATGCCAAGATATATTTAATTCCCTGCTTTCTTCCTGCTGGGTAGTGTAGCAGTCTTGGTCCTCCTCATACCTTCCCTTCTAATTGCTGTCTTCAACTACCTAATGAAAAAGGAGAGAGAAAAGAAAAGCCAAACTCCATGCACAGTGAAAGGACAAGGTACAATGGGCACAAGTTACTACAGAAGTTCTGCCTTGCTCTAAATTAAAAAATCTTAAGCAAGAAACAGGAGCCCAGGGAGGTAGTGAAGTCTCCAACCCAAAAGAAATTCTAAACTTGAGTGACCAAAGCCCTGAGCAACATGATGCAAAGTTGAAGTTAGATTTAACTTTGCATGTGACACTGATTTGAGCACAGATTTGGGCAGATGAGCTCCAGAAGACCTTTAGGGTGGAAATTGTTCTATGAATCCAAGAGTGGTGACGGGTTTAATGGCAGGAAGACTGGACGGATTGTTGGGTTTTCCCTTTTTTTTTCCTGCTATGACTAGCAGTATTGATTGTTTATCAGAAGAAAATCAGGTCCATACTCCAGCCTTTGTTCTCCCAAGTTTTGACATCGTTTTGACATTGTCCCCAGCACTCTCGGGAAGGGGAACAGTCTGGTCAAAGACTCCCAGAGTCACTACAACCTTTACGCAAAAGCAGTATATCAAGATGTAAACTGTGCCTGTGCCAAGTAAATGTTAATGAGTAGTATCTGGAAAGGTTAAATATAAATACACATAATTACAGCTTGCTAGTGACAAGAAATTATTAGTTTCTTTCTTTTTCAGAAGGCGCTGCTCCAAAATACTAAACTGAAATAAAAGTATATATCTAATCCTGCAATCATAATAGGACTCGGAGAGCTACAATTATATCAATCAGTGAGAAATAAGTTGAATACATATCACTGCTAAAGTCCTTCATCAGCTCTATATTCGCCTCTTCCACATAAATGTATATAGATTAGTCAGAAAACAATGCTGAAAACAGGAATTCAAAAATTACATTGAGAAATCATTTCATTTATATTTTAAAAATATAAACTCACAATTGTAGAAGGGAGAAAGGGGAAGAAAAACTACAAATCAAGCACAAAGAATAAATCTCTGTTTTCATTCATAGGCGGGCCAGAAAAATGAGGTTGCAATTATTTAAATGCTCTGTATTGCGTTTGATTGGAGGGTAAAATTCATTTCTTCCCTGGAGGGAAAAAACTAATATGCTACTAACTGCACTAAAAACAGGGCCATTCCAAGCTGACATTTGCAATTAAAAAAGAGAAAATATTTAATGAAAGCTTGCGAATAGTTTGCAATAGCAAAAATTGCTTTTAGAAAATTTCTCTTTTAATATAATTGGCTCAAACTACCGATTCCCGGTTTTTGTACCAGATGTGAAGTGAATAGTGTTGTGCTTTGAAAGAGGGGTGATCTGCCCCAGTGATGCTCAAAGACCCTCCAAGCTGGCAGCTAATTAAGGGAATTAACCTTCTGTCCCACCAATCCAGCCAGTTACTGACCTCTACTGGTACCCCAAGCAGAGCCAAGCCGTCTATTCTGGTTAAAATTAAGGTTTTCCTTACAACCTCTTAAACATTTCTGAAAAAGAAAACACACAAAAAAATACTACTTTTAAAGACGGTCTATTTCCCCATAAAGATTTGGAAACGGCTGAACCATCTGTCCTTCTGCCAGGGCAGCTGCAGGGCTTTGGGGCTGGTGAGAAGTCAGGGAGCTACCTGAGATGGGGAGGGAAACAGGAATGACGAAGGATGGATTATGGAGAAGGTGGAAGGATGTGTTATTAAGAAGGTGGATTTGTGAGGAGTCAATTAAATGTCCTTCATAAAAGTATTCCAATGTTT
>VWPW01009307.1:0-83730 GCA_013389825.1 Crypturellus undulatus | reverse complement strand
CCACTGGGAATGTTGAATTGCTGAGAGCATGGAGTGTCCTGACTGGACTGACTGAATGGTGTTTCTAAAACAGTGAGTGTGTGTGTGTGTGTGTGCAAAGCATTGCCCTGGGCAAGCGTCCTGTATTTACATGGCTCTTGTGTAGCAAGTGCAGCCTCCTGGAGATTTGGAGGCCATTTCACTCCATCTGGAGTGATCATTTTCCTACAAAAATCCTTCTGGAGTGATTTTTAGGAACTAAGTCTTGTGACCTTCCTGTGAATGAATATTGCCTCCCAAGTTTTATTGACGTTCTAGCGGGGTAGGAACTGCTTGAAGTGCATGAGCAGCCCCTTGCAGCTCCCAGGATACTTGTGGAGAGCTGCCATGGGGCCTGCTAGTGTAAATGCTCCTCTGGTGCGCTGGGTGAAGCTGAAACCTTGTTCCGGGGCTGGTTCCTGCCCTGTGCACTCTTATTGAGTGAGAGCTTGGGGCTAGTTCGGAGTCGCAGAATCTTCTGTCTGTACAAAACATCCAGGAGCAGCCAGTATCGCTGCTGCTTAGTACCGGCACCTTGATTTGAGGTAACCAGCCTACCTGTGAAGGGCTGAACGACCCAGGGGTCCTCCAGGCTGATCTTGACAGAGCAGCGCCCGCTGGACAGAATCTGGGGGATTTCTGGACAGGAGGACACAGAAATCTCTTCCTGGCTACGCTGCAGCATCCTCGGGTTAGGTGGGAGTCTGCGGGATAGAGGACCCGCCATCCTCTGCTGCCTCCGCATTGAAGTGTCCTTAGCGCTTCTAGTGCTTCACGGCTTGTGATAAAATTGTCTAGTGGCAACAGGAGTGAGAGGTACAAGGAGGAGGCAACAAGACTGATGGCTTTTGAAGTGGCAAAACAACTTGAGACTTGAAGATCTTGCGGTAGGGCTTGTATAGCCCATAACACTGTTCAGTGGGAGAGCTGGTAGCGTTGGAGCAAGAAAAACCTTTCTGCAGATCCTATTAATGCAGACAGGCAGGTGTCCCACCAGGCTCTCTGTTCACTTTCAGACTGGCCAGCTCCAAACTCTCAGCAGAACTGAAAGCCCAGACTACTTCAGGTTTCCTTATTTACCTTTGGCGCCTCTCTCCTACTTTGCTCTGCAGTAAATGTCTGTTTTATTTATTAGTGTCTCACCCCAGTGCTCCTAAATCACCCCACTCTTGTGTCACACTGCAACAAAGCAGTGCTGCTTGCAAAGACAATTCCAGCTCAAGAGGACCATATGCTACAACAGCTGAATCCTAAATGAAGGGAGCTTTTCCCCCAGCCCTGCACCTCTGTTGTCACTCTGCACTAATCATTCAGCAAGAGTTAGTGGGGAGGCTAAAACAAAAGACCAAGGGTTTGTTTGCAGCATCTTGGGCTGCTTCCTACTGCACGCCTCTGCAAATGTGTGCCCTTCAGCCGTAGTTGATTAGCAGCTAATGGAAGAGAATTGGGGCTTAATTCACCACTCTTTTTCCTCTTTCATTATAGCACCATTATTGGATCTTCTGTGAGCTGTGAAGTGTCTTAGTAATAGAACTGGAGATGCTGGGAAGGAAAACAGTAATGGGGTGGGGGAAACAGCGTGACAAAACACTCCTGGTCCATTTTGGAATTAATGATATTCCAGACACCATCAATTACATTCCTTAACTGGGGAGCACAGATTATAAAGAGGAATATAATTAGTGGCAAATGCTGTGAGATATATAAAGACAAATAGGGGAGTGGAATGAATAGGAGCTCATAAATTTTATTGAGTACCCCATTTGGATGGAATCATTTATTACTGGGGGTCCATGAAGGGATGCAGGAATGCAGGTTGTGCACATTGGAGGAGGCAAGAGGCCACAGCCATCACAAAACCAAGTGGAAGAAATTGTGAATACACAAGGAGAAGTTGGTATATTAGAAGTGCATATACACGCTCAATGCAGTGTTCCCGTTTTGCTGTCAAGTGGCTCTTTAAAGGTTTTTACTTGGTCCCCTATGGTGTCCTTTGCTGTTGCTATGATTTTAGGACTTCTTCCTTGAAGTCTGCAGTTTCTGCTTTTCTTTCAGGCAAAGTTCAGGGCCTGTGTAGATGTTGGGCAGCAGATAAGGGGCACCCACTCCAACTATAGCAGAAGCATTAAGAGGAGCTGGTATGATGTGTATATAATGTAGTTCTGGGCTCCTGCTGGCTCCCTGGCCAAGAGTGCGACAGAGGGAACCCGTGTTTCATTGCGGGTCCCAGCCGTGTCCACGGGCTCACCCGGAACGAGGTGGAGAGGGGTGTTTATGGGCGTGCGGCTGGGGACTAGCCCTGGCTCTGCTCCCCACCAAGCTGTGTCCTGAACTGAACACGCTCGGGGAATGACCCTGGCATCACCCAAAGAGTTGAGCCCAAGTTCCGTAGATCTTGGTGCTGCAGTGGATATAGACTGAAAGCAGTAGGGTAGCTGCAGCCGGGTAGCCCCAGCTGTCTGGAGCTTGGATAAACGCCCAGCCGGCAATGCCAGCTACATGAGCTCCACCAGTGTCTTCACATCTGCAACCTTCTCTTGCCTTATAGAATATAAGGATTTGCTTTCAGCTGTGGATCCCAAAATATCTCCAGAGTAGGGGGTATATCTTACGCTTGCTAGTCTACAGATGGGAAGTGAAGTCAGAGGGAGCTAACGGAGTTCCAGTATGTTCATGTTGATGTGGAGGAGATCTGCAGGCAGACCTGTTCCTTCTTCCTGCACCATCTCTGTATTATTTGGACCTTGGCTGAGTGACTGGATGCAGACACGTCGCTTCCAAAGTGCCTGTTTCTCAAACCGTGTACCCAGCCCATGTTAATGACAAAAAGTGACCTGTAGGCTTCTAGATATAATGAATTTTAAAATCTCCTGTTTTCCCCTGAATCCTTCAATCTAATTAGGCTCACATCAGTATATTATTACAGAATGTAATCATTCCTTTCTTCTAATAACATTCATGGATAATTTTATTTCTCATTTTCAGCCTCCTACTCCTGTGGTGTAATTAGTGTCTCTGGCACCTCGTGATGCTCAGAATGAGTTGCAGCTGCTAATTGCTAATTGAAAAATTAGAAACTCAGTTAGAAAAAGGATCTAATTAAAATGAAATTAGATAAAATCCCTTCAAACTAGTTTCTCCCTCTTTGCTTTCCCCCCGCCCAGTTTTGTCATCACAGAGCCATTAGCACTTGCCAATTACATTTAATTGTTGAACACAAATACATTTTTATTTGACATTTTACAATAACCTTTTATTACTGAGAGATACATACGTTTATCAGGGAGACTGTGAGTCTCTCGCCCTTGATTTCAGCAAATCCCCCCCGATCTTTGTCACCCCGTAGGAGGGTTGTGATGTATTCTGGGGTGGACGGCGCCTCGCAGCCTCCTCTCGGGTTGGACCTGCGGCTGCAGAGGGTGGTGCTGCCTCCCGGGGGGCTCTGAGCAGAGCCCTTGGGTGCTGCAAGGGACAAGAAGCCCTTGGGTGCTGCAGGGGGCTTTGAGGGTGCCCTGGGAGCGCCCTGACATTGGGTGCTGTGCGTGCGGTTGCCTGCTCGGACGGGAGACGCGTGGGTCACGGAGCAGCCGGGGCTCCCAGCCCGTCCCCAGGCCCTCGGCAGCTGCGCGGAGGCAGCTCTGCTCCTGTGGTTATCCATGCAATCGCAGAACGGTTTTTCTATTCACAATTTAAAATTACTAATTAAATCAGCAAGACTTGGAGGAGAATCTGCTCTGTTTTCACATCTTTTAATCTCCCCGATGTTGTCCTAGGATGAAGTAGATTGCAACTGCTGTGGTGCTCTTGCCTCACGCTGCTGCTCCTCAACGCCAGCCAGTGCCCCTCGTCCATCCGATTCCCTAACACAGAGCTTTGCTGGAGAGGGCCAGGCCAGCTCGAAGCCAGCACGTGGGCAATGTCAGCTGCTGGAAGTGCACTGTGATGAGGAGCAGTTATTGCTGCGGCAGGTGCAGACAAATGAAGATTTCACAGTAAATCTGCAGGCACCGAGCTGGCTGCGGCAGCCCTGCCCGCAGAGCAGGTTTGTGGCCTGGCGCGTTGTCCAAAGCTCCGCTCCTGCGCCCAGAGCTGCCCGTGGCTCCGAGCTCCGCGGGCGGTTGGGACACGGAACTGAACCAGAGCTGTTCCTTGTCCCCTGGCCACGCGTCGCCTCTTTGAGCAGAGGGTGGAACTTCTCCCCAGCGTGAGCAGGGTTGGAGCTTTCTCTGCTGCTCTGGGCTCACTTCTGTGATGACAGCGCTCTCGCTGCTGAGCTGGGAGCTGTGTGTGATACATATCATAGACCACGAGGAGGAGAGGGGAATGTATGAACTTACTGCGCTACCAGGGAAATCTTTCTCTCTGATTTGCGTCTGATGGCAACTCAGAAATGACGGTGCAGCTATAATAATTACTAACATTAATGGCATATTCCCTCACTTATGGCTGTACGCGCTTCTTTCTGTGGTCAGAGCTAAGTGATGACTATGGGGTAAGAGAAGATTTGATGGAATGAAGATATTTTTCCTGCTGCTTTTGTGCACGAGATGAAATCGTATTGTCTGTGAACTATGCAGAATTATTATCCTACCTTTTTTTGTTACACCGAGGTAGGATTATATTAATCTTTTGCAGAAATCTGAGCCTCTGTGTCAGAATATCCTGGTGAGTGGCCAGATGAGGTTTTGGCAGCTTGTTAGCTGACTGCACCTTTGAATTCTGGCTTTGAGCTGGTCTTACCTGGCCTCACCTATAGTCTTAGTTTTTCTTTGTTTCATTCTCTCTCATCATTCTATTTCTTTCTCCGTGCTTTCTAAGATAACAAACTCCTGTTGTGTTCCTGAGCTCTCCAGCTATGCCCAGGTGGAACGTCCCTGCTCTGTTGCTGGGTTTGTGCCCTCGCTGTAATGATTCCTGACTGTTTTAGTAAATCCAGAAATCAAAAAGTTAAGGATGAGGAAGCTAGAAATCCTTAACTACAGGAAGATATATAGATGCTGCGCTAATAGTAACTGTGTCAGAAACATCACACAAGTTGGTTACAAAGGCCACAGTAAAAAGGAAGAGTTAATCTAGTGCGGAATAGGATTAGTGATGGTAAATCTTTTTAGCCGTGGGCTAGTAAACTCCATGTAGATGGATGCTGTAACACTCTCATCTGGGAATCCTGCCCTTGGCGTAATTAATGCACATCCATGGTTGTCTTCTCTGCCAGGGTTTTCCATCTGTCGCTGCGGAGGAGCTCTTGCTCGCAACAGAGCTGGGCCAGGAGGATAACAAGGTGTTCTCCCTGCAGAGGGAAAGGGAAGGGATTCTGAAGCACCAAGACAAACCGGGAAGCCTGACAAGTGGTAACTTATCCTTTCTTTCCTCCTACACTGGTCACTTCCCTGAGGCTTAATCCTAAGGGATGGTACTGGGTGCTGGAGGCAGTGTTCTACATGGTGTGTGTGTGCTTTGGTGAGGCGGTGAGAAGCAGCGCATTGACATTGCAGACATTAGAGAGCAACTTAGTGGTGTAAACAGGGCAGCAATAATCTGCTTTTATAGCAGGAGGGGCTGTGGTGTTTGGTAGTGTGAGTGCGTGTGCCATGTACATCCTCATCTGCAAGACCTGTAGGAATTGTGAAGAAATTCATTCTTCCAAGTCCCCGGGGACTGGGAAGGAGGAGACCCAAATAAGAAGTTTTATTAGGGTGTTTTTTAAGGCACAAATTTCTACCCAGCAGCTCTGGCTGGGGACTCTCCCAGCTGAGTTCAGGGAGGTTGCCTGGTGCACGTTACATGATGGGGAATTCCCGAGTGCCTTTCAGGCTCTGTCTGCTGAAGAGGAAGCGGTAGGTGAACGACTCTGCCTCTGAACAAGTATTTCATAAAGTCAACAAGGAAAAACATTTTGTCACTAACAGAGGACATCATGTAAGCAGATATTTGTTACTTAGCAAAGTCACTGAGGGGAGACCGTCAATTCCTGTTATCCTAACAGTGCAAAAATGTAAACGTATTGTATGCTGATTTGATAGATAGTTCTTTCTTGATTCATGTCTCTTGTACGACTTCCACTCTCCCATATTCTTGCAGCTAAGATGGAACAAAAATAGCCACTCTACAGCGCTAGACAAACCCACATGGTTCTCCTGGTCCTCACAGGGTTTTGCCGGACGCCCTCGTGCCGCGGTATCCGATCCGAGCGACTCTGTCTGCCGGCAGCGTCTTAGGGAGGCCGGGAAGGGCACAGGGCTCCAGCAAGGGTGTCCCTGAGCAGCTCCGTGCTGTGGTCCTCGCTCCCTGCAATGGGCCGTGCTGCTAATTACAGACCTTGTCTCCCATGGCAGTTTGACCGAGCAGAGAGAGCAGCAGCGCTCTGGGACGGTGCTTCCCAAGGCCTCTGGAATTTCTTCTCTGTACACAGCAAACAGAAGCTAGATTTATTTTCTGTCCTCAAGAAATCAAGAGCTGTTTCAAGGTTACAAAGGTGGGGATAATGCCATGCCAGAAGAATAACTGAATTTTGGTTGCCTCTTGCATGTGGTGCTCGTTTTACTGCTGGCATTTTATTTATCTAGCAGTACTTTACTGCTTATTATCTAAACTGATTATATTTTATCTATAGTGATTGATATATTTGATTACTGTTGCTGATCTGCTCTGTTTCCCAAGGTGGGAAATAAATAACTTCCCAATCGCCACTTTCAGAATATACGGGCAGTACTTAAGAAATAGTTACGTGTGCTTAGATATAAATGATCACATGGATGTCATTACTTTGCATATCAGAACTGGAATTCAATTTTATGATGTGCTTTTAGCATATTTTGTATTCATCAGAAGGTGTTTATTTGGTTTTGACTGAAAATTTAGAGTAAAAATGACTCCTCTGTGATCAGTGGAAAAATCTCATCGATTTTAGAGGAGCCAGAGCTTGTGGCAATAGGAGAAGGTGGTGGTTAAAGTATGTCCCGAACTGAAGATTAAAATAAGAAGAATCAAGGGGGTGAAGAAAGATATGTGATTTTCCCCAGCTGGTTGGTTTTGCCATGTGCAGGTTCACCTGCGTTCAGACTGCACGGTCGCAAAGCCCCGTTAAGCATCAGGCGATCTGCAGCCAGAAGCTTTGCAGGTTAGCTGATTCCTGGCTTTGGAAGAAAATAATATGCCCTACCAAATACCTGCAGGCTGCTGTGGTCTGTGTTAGTCATCTCTTCTGGTCATCTAGAGCACTGTAAGCGAAGTAATCCTTTATAGCAAAAAGTATGCCAACAATGGCATTCTTCATTTCCATTTTAAAACATAATACATCATGTTTAAAACTGCTCTTTTTAAGCGTATATATGCATATATATCTAAAATATATATAGAACATTGTTGTCGCATTCAATTTGCCACGCACTGGAAGTCTGTAATGGTGAATGGCAGTAAAAAGGAAAGGGGCAAGAAAGGTTGAAGAGATGTATATAATCATGCTGAAAAAGACTTTTCTTGAGCCCGGGGGCTTCTGTGATGGGATCAACAAATGGAACGTGATTGTGAATGTAGAGAGCATGGAATGAGAAGGGAAGAACATGATTAAAGAGGACAGCTCTTTTGTTAGAGGTTACTGATCCACGGGAAAAGAAAGATTAGTTGGAATAAAGGTGCCTGGAAGGGTTGGATATATGAGCATTGCCCTCAACCCCGTGCACGTCCACTGTTCTTTTCGGTTACTTTTTGAATTTATTATTCGAGTGTTTCCCTGCTGCAAGCCCAGGGCTGACGTGGCAGTGCACATGTCGCCATGGAGTCTTCTTTGCAGCTCAGGAGGTTTAAATACTGCCTGAACATCTGCTTCTCCACCTAGGAAAGAGGTGAAAAACTTCCCAACCTTAATTCTAACAGATTTAACTGATAAGTGTTTGATAATTGCATGGGGAGTTATAATGCTAATCTGGTGCGGAAAGCGTTTCTCTGAAGTGGCAGCAGTAAACCCAGACTAACCCCGAATGATCCCCTCCTTTTGTAGCTCCTTCTGTAAAACAGCTTCTCTTCCATCCCCTCGGATCTGCTTTCGTTAATCCTGCTGGGCCCCTGCAGGGTGCTGGGCTCCGGGGAAAGCTCCGGCACCGCTCGGCATCGCGGGAGGAGCGCGGGTGCCTGAGCTGCAGTGCCCGGCTTGGCAAACGGATGATGCTCAGGTACTTCCCTGAAAAAGGTACCAGTAGGCACGCGGTTAGAGATGGGTAGTTTTGGCAACAGAACCAAGAGCAATCACGCAGGTATATTCTTATTCTATTTAAGCAGTTTGTGTTGGGAATTGTGCTGCTTCTGGCTATTAAGCCAAAATGACACTGGAAGAGTACCTGTACCAGCAAATTGTTATCTCAACAAGGGTGCCACAAGGCGACCTGCTCATAGGGGCAGTTTTGATGAAATAAGGCCTTTTAAGGTTATGACAACCAAAACCAGTTATTAAGGTACACAGATAAACAAGATGTGTGAAACGTTACACTCGGAGCAGATTTTTAAGTTATCAGAGAAATCCTATTTATAGATTTGACGGTGTTTCCTATAGCGTAAAACCAGCATTGGAGATCACTTGCTCACAAGGTTCTGAAGGAAAAAGGATTAACATTGATTTTCAGTGTTCTGGCTTTTTCCACAAGTGCTAGGTTTACTTAGCACTATCTTTCGCTGTCAAATTATTTATCTGAGCTGGTCAGGATCGACAGTTCTGTTGTGTTCAAAACTCTAAGTTAGACCAACCTAATAACACTCTATTTTTAAGGCAATCCATAGAGAAAGCTGCACATTACCGTGTGTCTTATAATATTTTTTAGTGATCCTTTGCAGGCTCCCTTTTACATGTTAGCTTTTGCTGCAGAAAGTTAGAGTGTGAGGGGGTGAAACTGCCCCTGGTTCGCTGCGGTAAGAAGGCCCGTGCCGGCTTGGGGTTGCTGTGACTTTGGGCCTTGCTGATTCTGGAGCTTGCAGCTCCGAGCGTGGTTTCTCTCATCGTGCTCTGAGCTCGTGAACCTGGAGGCTGTTTGGACCCAGCACTGGAAGAATGAGCCAGTCTGAGTCAGCACGAGGAGCTGTCGGGCAGGTTCTGTGTCACTGCGCGGCGGCCGCTAATGCAGCCCGACAGACAGAGGGGCTCGAGGCGCTCGGCGTCCGCCCGCGGAGCCGGGCAGGGAGACGGCGGGCGAAGGAGCCTGGAGAACGTCAGCGAAAAGGAGACAAACGTGTCTGAGGGGAAAACGAACAAATACTGGGGCACCTCTTCCTTGGGAGCCTCGTTCCCCTTTATTCACGTATATTCTTGCAGACAAAATCTGCTGAACGCGTTTTTAGGTGCTATAATTCATCATAACTTCTCATACCCCTGTCTGAAAGATGATATCCTGGATGTATTTGCTGTAAATTTTTATGGAGTGGTTCAGAGGGCCCCATCTTTGGGGTCTTTATTATCTTTTTAGTGTCCCAAGCACCCAGAGAAACCTTGCTTACAGCTACAGGTATTTAGTGGTGCAAGCAAATGCCAAATCTGTCCGGTCACGGTGGCCGTGTCCTGTAGCAACCTCGGGTAAGGAGGACCTGGCAGTTTGGCTGCCAGCTGGGCACGTCCCAGCCTTCCTGCCCTGTGCCAGGACCAGCAGCAGATCCCTCGAGCTCTCCATCCGTGTTGCACATCTGAGATGCACAAGGACCTCTTGGCCTGTTGGACTCTCAGCGGATGTAATGTGGATTTCTGCACCTACAGCCCTGCAAAAAACTTGTATATTCAGGAATAAATAAATAATAAATAGCAGAGTCCTATGGGAGAACTCATACCGCGTCTCCTGCTTGATGTTCAGGCAAAAAATTAAAATATCAGAAGATAAAGACCGCGAGGAACCCCTGCAGGGAAAGCCTCTTTGTCTAATGACCTTTTTTGCTCTATGATAGCAAATACAATAGCCAAACCTCACAAATCACAGTTCAGGAAAACATCCGCAGGGCAGACTTTGACGCTGTTTGCATATTCAAATGTCACCCCACTCATGAAAGAAAGACAAAATGTTTTTTTCTCTCAAAAATGTCAGCACGGGCTGGATTAGAAAAGATAATTCACAAGTACTTCCAGAGAATAATTACCACTGTCACCTGCCTGCAATGTAGTTAATGAATGGGAAGAGAGTTTTTTTATTAGAAAAAAAAATATGATTATTAGAGTAATTAATCAGCTGTGCGATGACAGCTTCCCTGAGAAAATAATCTCCACGGGCTAAGTAGGTACAGTAGGGCACTTTATTGATAAAGCACCAGAAGCGCAAAACATTCTTGTACTGCTAGATAGGGAAGTGCTTATATGGTGGAATTCCATTCTGCTCTAAGTACCTCTGGATCCAGTGCAGCCCGTGAGCTAAAAGATTCATAATCTCATTGGTTAAGTGTGGGAAAGTTTCATAACCTTCTGGTCTCTCCCAATAAATAATGCTTGTATTCACAATAAATAATGCTAGTAAATTCCTGGCTAGGTCTACATAATTATTACCTTGAAAAAACTACATCTGAACCTTCTTTTTTTTTTTTTTTTTTTTTTAAAAAAAAAAAAAACCAAAACAAAAAACCACCCTGTGATACTCTTATTCTGCCTAGAATTTAGTAATTCCTAAGTTTAGGAAAGGCCAGAGCTTTCCCTTCTTGGCTGTGCAGTTTGAACTGCAAAGAAATGAACAGGATTTCTCGTTGCAACGAGAAGGAAGGAGGGTGAAGGCGTTGGAGCTGGGCAGCTCTGCGCTCCGGAGCGGAGCCGTCCCCAGGCGCCGTCTCCCGCCAGGACGTGCGCAGCAGAGACAGCCCCGGAGTCCTTCTCCCTCCCGGCCCTCTTCCTGCAGACGCTCTGTCCCGAAGCAGGGAGCCGCAGGAGATGTTTTTCCCTTGGGGCTGGATGGAAAATAGAAAGGGGCCCTGAAGCTGGGAAGTGACTTGAGTCTTGTGGGCAGGACGCGCAGTGCCCGGAGACTTGGCTTTTCCCATTGGCGTCTGGAGGGATGCGGGCAGCGGAGGTGACGTGCCGAGTTGGTCGGGCACCCTGTATTTTGCATTAGCCTTCCCTTGCTGTTCCTGTGGGTGATGCCTTTAATCTTCAGTCACGTTTACCCCCAGGTTGGGGGTACCCACTTGGGGTCATGTTTACCCCAATGGTTTTGTGGATGATTGGCCGCTTCCCCGAGGCGCCGTTGCTCATTTTCTCCATCTAAAGCCAGTGGCATCTCCCGCCCTGCACTCAGCCGGATCCCGGTCCTGCTGCTCCCTGGTGCCCCACTCGGGCCTGCTCCCAACTCCCGGAACCGCCAGGAGCCCTGCGAGCGGCTGGCACTGCCCTTGGAGCAGCACAGCCCGGTCCCGCGGAGGGAGAACTCCGGAGCTCCTCCCAGGATATGCACTTGCGTAGCCACGGCTATTATGGGGCACAGTTTGCAGTTATGGGTAAAATTCAGTGCAGGACTCACTCAATTTGCCTTTTACCCTGTGGCACCATCGCTGTGTTCTGAGACGCTCGGGTTCGCCCGCTCGCGGGGCAATCGGAAAGGCTGAAGGACGCGGGTGATGCGAGACCTCCCGCTGCCCCCCTCGTGCAGGCCGGTATCACACGCTGGAAGGAGCGTTTGGGTAGCAGTGACCCCTGTTATTCTCCAGTTTCTCCTTTCTACCCTACTCTATTTTACGTGGAACCTCCTGCACGTGGCTGGAAGCGAAGGGAGAGCGGAGCAGCTGAAACCCAGGTAGGCTAGTGCCGTGCCAGGCCTTGGCTCGCGCCGCGTGCGTTTCCTCCTAAAACGCGTGCGTGTTCACAGACTGTTGCAGAGGAGAATGCAGGAACAGATGCCAAAGACAACAGCTCAGAGATGTATTATTTACATATTTATTAGAAATTCAGTACTGCTTGCAAGAGCAAGCCACTGCTGACTTCAATTCCAGTAAGTAAACAACCCAATAGACAAATAAGAGAAAAGGGAAACGTACAGTAATGCAGTTTACACAGGCTAACACAGTGAAACAGAATATTCTGAACATGGAACTATTCTGCAAGCTATGAGAAAAGTCCCACCATTTTATTTTGCTTTTTGATTAATCACTGAAAAAGTAATAATTGCAAAATAATTCAATTATATGTAGATTTTTAAATGCGTGATAAAATGAAAGCTAAAAAGGCTGATGCTATTCTCATTTGGTCACTTATTGGATGTGAGAAAAGGCACACTCATTTCCAGAGCCACAACCTATTCAGGAAACACAATCCATGTCTCATATCACTCATTGAGAAAGAACACTAGATGCTACCAGGACATTATTCAGGACATAATAAAAAAGGCCTATAGGCTTTTGGCTTCTCTTCCCAACACTTATTTTGAGATATTTCCAGGTAGACAGGGCTTATAAAATGATCTCAAAGAGGAACAAAGGGTTTGTAAAGGTTATAATAAATGTAAAAATGTTTGGAACTTAGCAGTACTACAACCCCATTATTTAAATTCATCAAATGTCACTTTGAAATAAGTTTTCAGAAACAGTCTTTGTAAGTATTCCTTTCTAAAGGCAACTCGTGAGTAATTGTCAAACAAAGAGCACCCCAGGCCGTAGCCCCTACTAAATGTCAAGCCTTCTAGACTAATAATACCCTGCAGCGTTTCCAAATAGAAAGTGTAATGCAATAATAGTATGGAATTGTCCCCGGTATGGCAACCCGTGGCACTGCTCCTTGAGCAGGAGCGTGCGTAGTGCATGCTTTGCAATGAGGGCATCCAAGTTTCCAGAGAAAAAGCTCCCAAGTTTTCCTTGTGGCAGTCGGATGTGGGCAGCAAAAGCCACTGGAGCTGGTTCAAGAGAGGCCCTCGGTGCCAGGAGAGGATCCCCTTGGGATTCCGGCCAGCAGCCTCGCGGGTACCGGGAGGAATGACGAGCAGATGTGTCTTCCCGTATCCCAGTGAATCCCTTTTGAATTGCAGAGCGGCCTCCTGCTCATTTGAAGTACAATATGTCTCACCTCCCAGGCACGGCTTATTGCT
Source organism: Crypturellus undulatus (assembly GCA_013389825.1). Taxonomy (NCBI): domain Eukaryota; kingdom Metazoa; phylum Chordata; class Aves; order Tinamiformes; family Tinamidae; genus Crypturellus; species Crypturellus undulatus. The sequence goes on along the minus strand of VWPW01009307.1, from coordinate 70,684 downwards.
GATTTCTTATGCCACTGTGAAGCTATGATTTATTTAACAAATTTCCACACAGCAAAGAAAACAACATTTGCTCTACCTGGAGGGTAGTTTCCAAATATCACAGCACTGCCCAATGTGACTGCAACCGGCACAACTGTGGTGAAAATGATGAGATGAGGGGCTCACTTTCAGGTGGGAAAACGGAAAATCCACGAGTAACCTCCAGAATAAGGTACTACATAAGGTGCTCCCCGTTGAGCCGTGCAGCCCTGGGACCTCCCGGAGCTGTGGGTCCCTCCCCGGCTCCCTGGAAGCGGCTCCCAAGCAGCGCAGGAAGCGTGCGAGGCAGGAGGGTTTGGGGCATCCTCGCACCACGGTTCCCGCTCGGGTACCGAATTCATAGGAGACTGATGGTGCAGTTAGCCAGGCTCAAGGAAGCTAAATGTGCATTTCATAGGCTAAGCCTTGTATCAGTGTTACCTGAGCTTTGTCTTTAACCAGATCCTTGCGCTCAGAGGTGGAGGAGAGGAAGGGGCCGGAGTGGAGCGGGGCTGGTGGCTGGAGCCCGCGAGGGCTGCTGGTGCGGCCAGGACCCCATCGAGGTCCGAGGTGAAACCAAGGGGTTTTGCGCTGGGACGTTTTCATCTTGCAATTTCCCTCAGCTGCCTAAAGCGTCACGTGGAAGTGGGAGAGCTGCGTCCCGAAGCGATCCGCTCCCCACGATGCCTCCGGAGGTAACCGGGTCTTAAACCAAGCGATCCTGAGCTCGGTGGCGGTTCGGGGCAGCGCTGTCCGCCTTGCAACAGGCGTGCCCAGGCCGACACACATCACGGCACAAGCAAAGCTTTCGGTTTGTAAAGTCAATAACGTTTGAGAAGAATTATTTTTTCCCAAGGACACCTTTCGTTTCAGTCTCGGAGGGAGTTGGAAATAAATTGCTCCTTTCCCTCAGCAGCTGACCTCTCTGCTTGTTTAAAATGTGGGCGTCTTCTGAACAAAAAACACCATTTGCTAAATGAAGCAAAACACCATAATAGGTTTAATGATGTAGATTTATCTCCTAACAGTTGTTTTGAGATCACAACAAATCATTAAAATCATTAACTCTCCAAGCTAAATTAGATTACAGATCTTGGAGAATGTCTGGCCACTGCGTTTGCTAAACAGTGTCTCGTCCTGCCTGTTCTGATCATTAATTCTGCTCAGATCCCTCTGCAAACAATGAAGCAATTCAACATCTTCCAAGTCAGATTAAACAAAAAAAGCCACTGTCTTTGTGTGGCTGCACGTTTTGTTTCTTCTTCCAGCCTCTTTCCCTACTGGAGGATATTTTCCTGCCAGGCTTGAATACTTTGTCGCTTTGTTTGGGCAACGTTGACTCCAGGGTAGTTTCTTGTGTCTTCTTGTTTCTTCGCCTCCTGGACGTGGTGTAGGAAGCAGAGCATCCATTTCTCTCTTTCTAGAGCCATTTGTGAACATTTTAAACTTCTTTTTCCCCCCACATTTTTCAAATTGTTTATCATCCCCACACCTTGACGCTTATTTTCTCCTTTTCCTCCCTCTCTTCAGTTCCCTTTCCAGATGCTGCCGTGTGAGAAGGTTTAATCTTTGATTCTGTGTAACGCTTGGCAGATTTCGCCTTTGTTCCCACTGTGTTTCCTCGCAGAGAGTTTCACACTTATTAAAAAGGGTATAATTTTGGAAAGGTGGGGAAAAAAAAGAAAAATATAAGAAAAAATCTGCTTTTTTTCAGTGGTGTGAAGGGAAATTATTTAAAGGGAAAAGGACCTTCCTAACTACTGAGCAACTCGTGTTGTCCAAGAGAGCGTTGTGCAGGAGCAGGGGCCATTTGTAGTGCCTGGGACCCGCAGGCTCCTGCTGCTCAGACCTGCTGGATGCTCCCTGGCCGCATCCCTGGACTAGGGATGGAGTTTGCTCACGGAGACCTCCGAGTGCTCGTGTTTGCTGGGTGCAAACTTGCACTTTGCAGCCTCTGTAGCTGCCGGTGCTGCAGGACAGGGAGCTGCCTCGTTACCGCAGTGGGAACCTGCGCGCAGGGATGTGGAACGGGGGGATGAGGCTCTGCAAGGCTGAGCCTGAAGCTGTTCAAGGCTTTCCACGTCTTGCTGCATCCACCTCCCCGCACGGACAAACCCAAGGACAAGGTCGGTGTGGTGGGAGCGGGGCTGGCATTCCCGTAGGAATCGCGGGCTTCGCGGCTCCGCCGTGCAGCCCGCGCTGTGTCGCCCCTGATCCGAGAGCCGGAGCACCAGGAGAAGTTGCCTGCAGCATTTTTTGCAGTTAGAGGGGGAACATTCTAGCTCTTGACATCTTGGCAGGGATTCTCAAAGCCCATATGTCAGATTCAGAGAAACGGTTCACATTAATTTTAAATGGAAATCTTAGACCTTTGCTAGGCAACTACATTTCTCATTGCAATTCTACCCACAATTTACTCCAAATAGGCTTGAAAATAGCACACTACTATCCAAGTGCTTCAGCAAAACAGAATCGCGTCCTTCTGCGTGAACATCCGTCCTCATTGCGTTTGTCTTGTGGCAATTAAAACGAGCATGAAATGTGCTTGGGCATGCTCTTGGTCTCCTGCCCATTTTAAATATTAACTCCATGTCTTCATTGCTATTATTTAGTAATAATGTTTATTATTGATACAACTGTAGTACCTAGGGGCCAATCTTTCATTAAACATACATCAGAAACAATTCTTTTCCCAGAGCGTTACTGATCTAAGTGAAGGCTACAGTAGGTTAATGGTTAGTTTAAAAAATGTATATTTTATATATAAAACAGCCTTTTTAGTTCAAATCCTCCCATTTTACATCAGTGTCAGTAAGGGATGGCTCTCAGTGTTTGACTGAATGTTTTTGTTTTTGGTTTTACCACTAGCGCCATCCTGGTTTGTAGGAAACCTTTTTCTTTTGGGAACTGCTATGTATTTTTCACTTGTTTCTCGAGACCATGTTAGAAAAATGAAAAAGCAGGGGCGGGAGGGCTCGGAAAGCTGCCCCCGGCGAAGTGCGTCTGGCCGGGCCGGGAGAAGCAGCTGCAACGGGAGCGCCTGAAGACTCGCTTGAAAATTCTGTCCTGCAGCCTGGTCTAAACCGCATCCGTTTGCGGGGCAGAGTGGAATTTTGACCCCACCAGTTGGAGGTTACGTGTCAGAATTAAGTTGGGTTTGAAAGCCGTATTTGCCCTCCTGGTAGCTCTCTTGAGTGCCCTTCCCCTCTGCTCCGGGTTGCCTTGTGCTTCCTAGCTAGAAATGGAACAAAATTGGGCCAAAGGACAGGCAGGAAAATGTGGTGCCGAGCAACCTCGGGGAGGGATGAGTGCGCAAGAGCCATCAGCCGCAGTGCCTCTGCTTGCAACCCAAGACATTAATGCTTTTAAAATGTGGAAAGCAGCCATTATTTTAATACATGTGCACTTGCTGTGGACTCAGATAACCCAGCTAAATTTGGAGACACGACATGCCTATTCAGAGCAGTTCGGCTTTTACAGATTCGTTTAAAATTCTGGGTATTTTAAAGCATGTTGCAAAATTTCCTTTTGCTTCATCGCGACTGGATAGCACTCTCTCCTTTTATTCTTTTTTTCCACAGTATCTTAGCATAAAGGCTTGAGACAATTTTAAAATTACCTCTGAGTTACTCTACAGTGTTGCCCCTCTGGCATGGGGTAATCTAATGGGTTCACCATGGCAGGGAACTTCTGTTAAGCAGAAGTGATTTTTGCCACCATTTAGAATATATTTTTGTAATTCCATGTTTACTGTCACTAACTTTTCCATATTCATCCTGGGTCTCTAGTGGTTTGCACTGATTTTGCAGAAATGTGTCACACTTCACTATTTTGGTATGAAACACCAGCAAAACTCTCTCTGTAGCCTTTGATCATGCTAAATAATTATTTAGGTATTCCCCGCTTTGCGTTCCATTCATTTGCAGAATGACACGTTCCCTCCTCCTCTCATTTGTTTCTGAAACAAGGTATAAATATTTCCTCCCTTTAATCTGACCTTTAATGATAAATCCGTGTCTGTGCCTGTGTGAGAGATGAGATAAGGTGCTGCAAGCACAGGTTCAGGGCTGCGAGATTGGAGGGGAGCAGAGGCTACAGGAGAAGAGATTGCTGAGGAGGGATAGGTCGGCTCGGTGGGAAATGCTTCTGGTCATGTAGACGCTTCCCCATGGACTCGACACCCTGGAAGCGCGCGGGATCTGGGAGTGGTTTCCTGTAGGCAGTGGTGCCCAGAACGGGATGCGGTGCCTTCATGTGGCCGAAGGGAGGGTTGGGGCTCGTCCCGAGCTGCCCTCCATCCATGGCACAACGTCGGACGCAAGCCAGACTCTCCCGTCATGGATCCGTTGGGATTTCGGCACTGCTGGGAATTCAGGACTTCGCCTGCCACGGCTTCTCCTGCCTTTACACAGAGCTCTGGTTTACTGAGTTACCCCTTGAGCATCTCATAAAACCTCTGAGTTACCATACCCAGCTTGGGGCAAACGCAGTCTGGGTGAGATGAAGGTTTCCAAGGGCACTGGATGGAGCTGTAATCCTTAGGGCTGTGATTAGCACTGTGCGACTGTACAGTGTGGTGGAGGGGAGGTTGTCCTGTCCATACAGTCTGGCAGAGGGGAGACTGTTCCTTCTATCCCGTGAGGACTTCAGGTGGCAGCATGGAGACCAGACACAAGTCTGCGTGTCTGGTCTCTCCCGATGCCAGCCCCTTCCTGCAGGAGGTGGGAATGTCGGGATATCGTCTTTCTCAGCCACCTTGAGTCATGAATTGGCATGAAACAAAGCTTTACTGGGAAATGCAGATTTTCTGCCATTTGTGAAAATTAACTCCCCTAATTAACTTACACATATAAATGCACTTAGAATGAAGACATTAAGTTGATTATCTAGAAAATTGCTACCTTATAGACTCCCTAATGCCACTGGTGCCTCTAAATGCGCCAAGGATTAAATTGCTCTCGTGGCGTTGTTGTGTCTCTGCGACCGAACGCTCCTTGATGGAAGACACCCCTTCCCGTTCTGTTCAGTTCAGCCCTTGGTTTTGGAGCCGGCAGCACGTGGGCCCCTTGGGTTGGTTTGTGCTAGCTTTGCAAAGGAAGATTCTTTGGAAATCAACCATCCTTCCCCCCGCTTTTTTTGTTTGTTTGTTTTTTTTAAGCAGTCTGCCTAACCCTTTAGGCATTTTGGAGGTCGTATTTGGGTGCTGTCATGTGTGCAGCTAAGGACTGGGCTCGCAGACCAGCAAAGTACCCGTTGCTGGGCCGGACGGCACGGGCAGCAGCTGGAGCTGAGGTCACACAGGGGCCTCTCGGCACCGCTCGGAGCCAAATCCCGTTCGCGGCTCCTGCCGGTGCTGAGGGAGGCTCGTGCGAGTGCGGCTGCGCCCTCTCCTCCAAAGAAAGCAAAATTTCATACTTCAGAACAAGAAAAAGGGCCATGTTCAAATGCTTTTAAATGCTGTGCCGTGTTAGAGCACATAACGCACCACGATGGCCAGGGACCCTGAGACTGAGGACCTTGAGACGTGTGCCACGATAACAGCCTGCTTTAGGGTTTGCCTGGCAGTGTAGACGCAGCATGGTGCTGCCTGAGCGTGGGCTGGGAAACCCAGCGTGTCCCTCGGGATAACCAGTTTGGAGGACGCTGCGTTGGAGGGTCAGGAGTGCTGATGTGCTGTGGCCGCCCGTGGTTCAAGCAAGTGTGTGTTTTTCTACAGCTAGAAATTGCTGAGAAGAAAAGGCCTTGCATCAGGAATTACAGTATTTCAAACTGCCCATTAGCAAACTTTGAGAATTTTATTATTATTATCAGACAATTAGCCGCTCCAGTTATATTGCTAAACACTGTTTAAATGGGGTCTCCGCGCTCCCGGGTTTTCTGCTCCGCACATTCAGGCAGCCAGACTGGGAGATGCTTTCTGAATCTCACGCTGGCAGAGGGGGAGTTATCTGAGATTCCTTGGTGGTCGGTATTTGTGCTGAGAAAACAACAAAGCTCCTCTGCTTTTGGGATACGTGTCACATTCGTGTTAATGGTCACACAATGCTTGTGGTAACAAGGTTGGCACCTCTACTTCCCACCAATATCCAGGTTGTAAGTCCAATACAGCAGCTTTATAGCGTATAAAACATCCTAGTGAATGCAGGTTCTAGGGGTAAATCTAGAGAGGCGGCTGCGCCAGGGAATACTCCTGAATCGGGCAGGGACGCCCAGGCGATGGTGTCAGAGAAACTGGTGCCAGATCCTCCTGGCACCTGCAACAAGAACAAGATGTTTGACTCGCAGATAAGATGAGAGCTGCTGATTGCACGTAGCTAGCAAACTCTTCTCACTTGCTGTTTTCTTGATATATTTTTTTTCCATTAAGTTGGAATCCAACCAGCTCCTCCTTGGTTTTAGCATCACTGTTGCTGCAAGATGCCATTGTGTTAAACTCATTAAGAGAAGATCTGCTCCCAAATGGTCCATAATCTGCATAGACGGGGCTGGCAGAGCAGTGGCCGTCGCGGCAGACTGCAGCTGGGCTCCGCGGCACGGCCGGGCGCGCGGGGTGCGAGAGCCGGACGCGGAGGCCTTGCCCAGAGCCCTGCTTGGGCTTCCTTTTCAGGTAACTGCAAACACAATAAATAGGAAAAAAGTCCCTCTCCCAACAGCAAACAGCGGTGCTTTGTGGCCTTAGGCTCTGTGCTCTGTGGTTGATTCTCTGCGTTGCTCGGCAGCTCGTGTTTTCTTCCAATTATTTCCCCTTTTCTGTGCCTGAAGAACATATCAGTACTTCCATATCTGTACCATCAGAGGCAAGAGGAACAGCAGCTCTGGCATGTTAGCGAGCCAGGAGGTAACGTTTTAACCCATCTTCTATAATGCCAGGACTCCAAAGAGGATTTTCATTGCTTGAGATACTCGGGCATAACAATACTTCTTTAATACTTTAATTTTATGCCCTTGACTTTTTTTTTTGTCTGAGACATAATAAGTTGTTATTTGTCTGGATATCAGAAGACTGGTTAAATACTATCAGTGGCCTCAGGGCTATGGAATATTTCATCACAGACAGATAAGACCCAATGTCACAGTTCTCCAAATGTCAGAAAATTAATTATGGACTCTTGCCAGCCCCTTTACTCTCCTCCCCGTTTTGCTTAATGTCACGTTTAGAGACTTAATTTAGAAAACTATCTCATTAGCTCCAGCAGACCAGTAGGAAAAACATTTCTCACTAGACATATGGGGCTCTGCCCAGTTCATTGTTTGCTGAGTTTGAAAGAAGCTGATACAGAGAGAGGATTTTTGTTTTTTTTTGTTTGGTTGGTTTTTCTTTTTACTATTTCCCAATCTGAATTTCCACATGGCATTTTTCTACAATTTCAGACTAGACCTCCTAGACCCTCCAACCTTTAGAGGTATATTCTGGGATATTCTGTTCGTAATTTGCTCACCTCCTGAGACCTGGCGTAGCACACAGTAAGCCTTTAAGACATCCCTGATCTCGACCCTAGCCCGGGCTGATAAAGGGACTCCAACTGCTTCCCAAAGTCTGAGAAAAAAGCATTAACATACAGTTTTGTAAGAGATTTTACCTGCTTGTTAATCTGTACTTAGACTTAGCAGGAGGTATGAGAGTGTGAGAGCTTTTTATTCCTTCATGTGGCCCTGCAAGGTAAAGATAGCCCCCTCGCCTAGATACCTGCAGCTCCAGGTAAATTTTTTGTTATTGTTGTTTGCTGTTGGATTGAATTTCCAATGCACTTGTGGAAGCAGTTCCAAGTGCTGCAGCACACATGTCCGCTCTCCATATTTTCAGTCCTCCCCGATATTCATTCCTTACCACTAAATATTCTGCTATCAAGACTCCATGCACTTGATCTCACTCCAAGATTTAAGAGTGCTGGTACACAGAGTTCCTTTGTATGAGATGAGACACTTAACCTTTCCAAAGAGAAGAGCTGTTTTTAATCATTAGTTCTGATTTGCACATACAGAGCATGAAGCCTACAATCTGTAAACATTTCAGGCATTTTGTGGAGTGCCGTTTCCTCTCGAGCACTGCACTTTGAGGCCATTTGTTTCCATTCGAACTTCGAAAGTGTGATTTTGCAGCAGCCCTTCAGCTGAACTGCCCCAAGAGAAGTGTTCAATCCATCATCAGGGGAGCAAATCATGTTTTGAAATAATTAAATAATGGCAAAGCCATTCAGTTTGGATAGAATGCACGGAGAGGGTGGGAGAGCAATTTGTTTAATGGCTTTTATTGATTTAAAGATTAAAATAGTCAGAGGGTTAGAGACGTCTGTTTTTCCACTGGAAAATCACAATCACAGAATCTTTGTGTAAATTCGAAATTAAATGGAGCTAAATGTATGGCACTGTCAGCTGAAAATTGGTAGGTCCTAGAGGGATAGGAGAGAGTGGGTTGTGCCTTGGTGCATTCATGGTCCCTTTTGCCTGAACTTTTGGAGCATTTAGGAAGCTCCCGGGCTCCCCTTGCAGCACGGCCACGTTGATCCCGGTGTCGCTCCAAGGGCTGGTGCTCACCCCGGCCCGGGCCTTCGGCACAGCCGCCCACGGCTGCGAGCGGGAGCTCTCCAGGAGCAGGAGCTGAGGAGCCTGGGCTGCCTCCCAAGCCCTGTCCTCTCCTTTCAGTGGCTCTTACAGCACCGTTTAGTTTGGGGTAGTTTGCTGCAGGGGCCGGTGCTTTCCGAGAATGCCAGCATTAGACCTGTCCGTACCGGTGAGTATCAGTGCAGCCCCGCGAGGGTCAGGCTCACTCCTATGCAGCGTGAGTGCTTGTGTGCTGCTCAGCAGAAGGTGCACAGAAGGTCAGGGCTTAATTGCAAGATAGAAAGTCCCTTTCTTTCATGTGCACACATAATAGTTCCCTGAAACAATTGTGGTCTAGAATATCATCCTGAGACTTCCGTAAGCTGTGAGCCCCTATCCCAAATCTGCTGTACTTGGACCATAGGAAATACCCTGCAAGCCCCTTTCCCAAAAACTGGGTCTCCTTGCACTTCTCTGAGAGTGCCCAGGTCTCCCCGGGCAGAAGGTCAGATCTGCAGAACTCGGGTGCTCCTTCAGGTGTCAAAATTAAGATTTAATTTTTTCAGAGGCAGAAGCATCCACCCTTCTGAATTGGTTTAGAAATCTCAGCCTTGCCGGAGGCGTTGAGTGTCTTGACGCTGCTTCCTGAAGAATTCCTCCTTATTTCAGAGGAGGTGGTGGGAGGCCTCAAAGCTGCACTGTACATGGACACCCAAATTTAGCTGTCACATCTAATATTTGTGTCCCAGACCTAACTGTGCTGCTTGCTTTCATCCGGAAAATGGAGATAATTATACTAGTACTATGACATTTGCGTCTGAAAAGCAGCACATCTGTAAAGTATAGAGAAAGGTGATTATATATCTTACTTATACAGGAGAGAATTCCTGAAAGAAGAAAAAATACATGAATACATAGCCTGGCATTCTAAAGAACATATTTCACTTATTGGATTCTAACTGAATATTAGTTACAAAAGGGGATTCAGCAATAAATACTCTGCTTGAAAAGTTACGAATCGAGGGTACCAAGCAATCAATTTATTTCCTTTTTTTTAAAGCTCTTTGCACCAGTCCTGCCTTACTATTTCATGCTAAATTATACGGCCCCTTTTCTCTGCCCTGCAGATAACGTGATCCAGGAAGAGACAATGCAACTAATAAATTAGAGGCAAAGCTGAATCTGTTTTAGTGCCCTTATAATCTCCATTTGGTCATCAAAAGCTCCTACCACCTGTTCCCTCCTGCTTTGGTTTCTCCTTTCTGTAACCACATTATCTACCTTTCCCACATCGGAGTCAGTGCATGATAAATCGTTTTTTTTACTTTTTTTTAAGAGAGGTTTTCTAGTATTTCAGTGAGCAGTTGCCTTCCACCTCTGCTTTTCGGTAAGACACAAAATATCGTGGAGTATGTGAACGTTGGAGGTGCACATCTGTGGCGTGAATATATCCCAGCTCTATGGAACTGCGCAGTTCAAAGCATTGCAGAGCCAGGTTGATTCTGAACTGGGTCCCTGTGCAGCCGCCTGGGATGCGCGGCCAGGGCAGAGCGGAGGAGTCGGCAAAGTCTGGGTGCTCGGCGGGCGTGCGGGATGACAGAGCAGCAGCACCACAATCCCTGGAGGCCTCGCAGGAAGAATCCCCGGTAATTGCTTAATTTAAATTCCGGAGCAGGGACCATTGATCCCGAGCCGTTGGGAACCGGCCTCACTTTATGCACAGACAGGCACGGTGGTGGCAGCGGCAGTGCAGCCCCTCTCTCAATACCTGTCCAAGTGCCACATGGAGCAGTTACAGGAATTGATTCCTCGTAGCCCCCTTAAGCCCTGTCTGTCCAGCTGACTCCAAACGAGGTGGCCGCTCATGTGAGCAGGGACGGCACGTTTGTCCCTGAAGCCCGTTGTGCTTAGAGAGTCTAGAAGAGCCCTCAGGTGTCAGACAAATCACTTTCTGCTTGTTCTTGCCCTTTGTTTGCTGGGACTGTTGCACGTTTTTGTCATGTTGCATTTTTATGTAAGGAATGAGTGTGTGGCTGGGTAAATAACAATTTTATATTTCAATCCTGAGCAGATTTACCATTTTCTCCCATGTTAACCAACAATGGAAAAGAGCAGGAATTGCTTTTTGAAAAGCTCCTGAGGAGACAGCGTAGTTGCTCTGCAGAGCAGAGAGCTGCCAGGGTATCAGACAAGTTTGGTTGCTGGCTGTTGAACATCCCAGGGTACATATTTTCTTGAAGAAGCTGGGACAGACACGCAAGCATTGGAGCAGTTTTACTGCCTTTGAGTTGCAGCCAGCAAGCGTGTGGCCAGCCCCGTACCCGTATAGTTTGTGTTCACAATCTTTTTTGTTCTTAGTTTTATTTTCTGCGGGAGTGAAGACTTAGAAAATTTAAATCCGTATTTCCAAAGGGTCTTCCATGGCTTTGCCCAGGGGAATATTAGTGCTACCTAGTTATTTGCTCATCGTGGCGGAGTGAAGTTGGCAGCACCAGGCCTGAATTCCAGTAGTCCAGAGGGGAGTCTGCGTTCTGCAAAATTATCCTGCAGAGCTCACACAGACACCTTCTCCCGCTCGTATTTCAAAAGGAAAATCCATTTCCAAACATGAAAACAATTGGAAACCATTCTTAGGATATTCCAGTTCTGTCTGCATGAAGGAAGTGCAGAAGTCGTAATGTGCAAACCAAAATAGAGTTCACTCCTACGGCTGTATTTGGGGTCTGGTTTGAATTTTGGATGATATTTCAGAGCAGTTATCAAATAAATTAATGTAGCCAAGAAATTTCTGACGTGTCTGTCGGTGCTGCAGCAGCAGCGGTGCCCGCGGAGGAGCTCGCAGGCCGCTCTGCAGGCCTCCAAGCCTGGAGCGATTTCCCAGGAGCTGCTGGAGTACAAATTCCTTAATTAAAATGGAAAAAGCCACCATGAAATGGAGCAGGAAGGGGTCAGGGAGCGGGGGGAGTGGATAAATATGTCAAGTCTCTTTTGAAGCAGAGCTGCACCGGGCCCCGCAGAACCCGCTGCTCGGGAGCTGTGTTTGGGGTTTGCAATGAGGCTAATTCAGTGTAATGAGAGGTGAGCGGCGCTCGCGACGCCCGCGCTGCCGCTGGAGACCCCGTCCAAACGAGTCTGCTCTTGCAGTCATTAATTTTTTATGAAGTTTAATAGGCCTGCAGCCTAGAGACCTGCCTGGGTGTTGATTAGCTCCATATTTTCCCTCATTAATGTAGAATCTGATTAGCCCGTGTTACACGCGTTTCATCTGATTTGGCAAATGCCGCTGTTGTGATACCAGGAATTACAAGTTACTTCCTGGGAGGAGGGAGCGCGTGGCCGGCGCCCGTGGGCAGCCTCCCTCGGGCCCCTTGGAGGTTCCCGGGCAGTGACGCTGCCCTCGGCGCCCTCGGGCCGTTTCGGGGACGGGATCAGCTCGGAGCGGTGACAAACGCCCCGGGGCTGAACGGAGCAGCCCCGTCAAGGCGCTGCCGGAGGGGCCTGCCCTGCAAGCCAGGGAATGACGAGGCTTGGAAGCCCTGGTCCCCCAGCCACATCCCCAAAGGGCAGCTCAGGACAGGGTGACCCTGCTGAGAAGCCCCAGAAGCTCCCAATGACTTGACCATACCTGTTCTTTGAGCAAATAGAAGACAAAACCTGGTGCCTTCCAGGTTTGTGACCTCGGCTGTGGTTGTGGTTGTGCTGTGGTGGAGACACCAAAGGATCAAGGTCTTTAAATCCTCTAAATCCCCGCGTGGCCGGTCACGTCTCCAAAGCCACCCTGGAGTTTGGTGCAGGACGAACACGTGAGGGGGGCTTTGGGTGGCTCTTAAAATTGTTACTTAGAAATAAAAAACTTGGAAATACTTCTCCAAATTTCCTGAACTTTTGTAATTTAGGGCAGAGTTGCAGCCAGTTCTGATGGATCAGGCAAATCACCAGTAAATGAATAGGCTCCTTGGTAGCCCTTTTTCTACCTTGGTGAGGGAGGAGGAGGCCCTTGGCAGTCCATAGAAAGCAGCAGATCCATTTGGCTGCATGGCCTTTTGCTCTAACTCGGCTTTGTGCTCCCTTTGTGAGAAGTAAAAGAAGTTTTATGAATGACCCGAGCAATTCCAGCTAATGGCTAGAGCTGCAAAACACCCATTGATAATCCCAGGTGAATAATATCTCAGCAGACTAAAGGAGTCTTTTACCTGTCTGACACTATTATGGATGTCGTTAGTTAACCGGGATAGTCAGGGGGTTGAGAAGAGGCATTAAGTGAGATTGCCTGGGTCATTATTAATTATGCAGATTCTCCATCTTCTTCTGTCAGAACACAGGAGTTAAATAAACACAAATGGATCAAACTGCTGTGCAATGGAAACTTTATGTTAATATAGCAAAATGCATGGCAGGAGGTGGCAGTTGCATTAATCTCTGGTGGATGGAAGTATGCAGGGACTTAAAGAAACATTTGTTTCTGTTCAGCAGGTAGTGAAATAGGAAGCCTTATTTATAGTATACGAGCAGCCCGTGGTGCCAGTGTGCTGGGCATGACATTTACTCGAAAGAAAGGATGGTGCTTGCTCTGAAGAGACCGCACTCTAATTTGACAAATAATTCAAGAGAAATGGCATCAGCAAAGTGCGAGTTTGTGTCACACAGCAGGGTAGCAGTATGCAGTTCAGTTTCCATTGCTTTTATTTAAAAATCAGAGTTTTTAAGTTCACAGAATTTCACATCAGAATGGAAATTTCCAGGAAAACAAAAAGGCCCTTGGAGAGAGGAACCCCGGAATTACCTATAGTTAAATTGTAGGAAAACGCTGTGGTTGTGGTAGCCTCATGTTCAAGAGCTGGCTCAGCTGGGTTTGGAGCAAGGCTGTGGACTCTGCTATTCTTATTCGTCAGAGTGCCTTAAACACTAAATTGCTGGCTTTTCTAAAACAAACAACAACAGCAAAGCTGTTGTTTCCTTACTTACACAAAGAGAGAGCACAAGGGTTTTCAGCGGGGTTAGAACACACACACATATTGGAAGATGGCCGATTAGCTCTGTTTTTAAATGTGGGAGAAAGTCCCGTGCCCCATGCAAAGGTCAACACTTTTGTGCTGACAGCTGATCACTACACAGCACGAAAGGAAAGGGAAAAGAAAAAGGAAGGCAAAGGGCAGCAGTCCCGGCTTTCCAAGCAGCCATTAGAAATTGGGAGAAGGAGGAACAGAAAGATTGGCCACTATTTCCGTGTAGCTGTTAGCTTCCTCCTCCGAAGGGGGGTGAGTTTTACACAAGAAAGCTAGCACTCTTCTACCCTATTTATCTCTTTCAGCTTGTGGCAACACACACTTTGCCTCTGCTGCCAAGCAGTCTGGGTGTCAAATCAGTGCAGATGTGCATAATTCAAGCTGGCACAGAAACTGATGGGTTTTGCATTGGACATGTTTATTTTCTTCTTGCAAGGCTTAAGCATGTCATTTGCTGTCACACATGCCCTTGTGAAATCTTGGCAAGAAATCAATTTGATTTTCAATGTCAAGCAGCTTGCTTTAATGTTTCTAGATAAGGTTTGTGTGTCTTCCATGCTGGAGGAGTTGTGTATGTACCACCTGGGGTCAGTAGCTAAAAGGTCCCTACCAAATAAGCATGCACAAGATTTCAAGCACATCTCTGCAGAGCTGCTGCTGCTTTTCTGTCTCTTGCAGACGTGGTCATTCTCTCCCACCTCTTCCAGAGACACCTGGTGAAGGTGGTGCCATGGAAGCGCTGCCCGCTCTGTGCCAGCCTCTTTGCACGAGCTGCTGCTCTCTGACTCACTCCAGCTGTCTAACTCCGGCGTCACCGTTTCGCTTTATGAGCTCTCCCGTGCTAAACGCGTTGCCGTTAGGATGTTACCCTGGAATAGCTACACCCCGATAGTCTCGAGGGAGGAGGCTGCTTGCTGCTAAGGACACCTCATGCAGGACCAGCAGTGCTCACTGCAGCCCCTCTCACAGCCTTCCAGGGTTAGACACTTTGGTAGATTCCAGTGTTGGGATGGGCTCTTGTGGCGTGCCGAAACATACCTGGATACACAGTGACCAAAGAGAAATGCACACACAAAAATGCAGGTACAGATGTCATATAGTAATGTGACTTAGATACAACTACATGAAAATACTCTCAAATCTTCCTGAGTAGGAAGCTTTTGCATTCGAACATCATCACAGTAAATTTGAGTTTACAAATGTCATTGCTGGGTTTTCTGTTGACACCCAGTGGCGTTTCCAGCCGTTTCTTCAAAGGGCTTAGCCTCCGCTCAGCCCGTGTTGCGCCGTGTGATCCCGTCAGATCTCACCAGCGGGGCCGTGAGGGGGGCTGCTGTTTGCATTGAAGATCTCGGAGGTACCGTCTTAATTCGCACGGTTCAGAGGATGACTCCCCTCTGCGCTGGCGCTTCAGTCTCTTTGAAGAGACGCTGATGCAGACAAGCAGCTCGGATGCGCGTCCTGGGTCTTGATACTCTCCACAGCGTCTCGCGGCTGCTCTGGACCTCCTTTCTGCTCTCCTGAGTAGCTTCTATTAAGAGTAATTACATTCTCCTTCCTTCCAAAACCTATAGGAGCTGCCTGGGGACTTTTCTTTTCTTTTCTTTTCTGTTTCTTGCTGTCTTTGCTGGCACTATGATTTTGCTTGTTTTATCACGTTCTCTCTGGCTTTAGGATTAGTGCAGAATAAATGGGGATGGTATAGAACGAAGGTGAAATTGTCCTTATAAGCACATGAGTCCATCTCCAATTAGTGTGAGCATGAGTAACTTTTCAGCTCGTGCAGAGAAAATCCAGATCTATGGACTCTGCAGGTCTTGGCAAGCACCTAAGAAAAAGGGAGAGGAACAGCTTTGAAGTTCAAATGTGGTGTATTTTCTTACTGAGCCTGTCATTTCCCTGTGTATTATAAGCAGGTCTGAATGTTTTTCTAAGTTGCATCAGAGTATTTTATTCCTGATCATTTTGGTTTTGACGTGTGAGTGAATATGAAAGCTAATGCAATCTCTGTGTCCTAATCCTTTCATATTAAACATGTTAAAGGAGGCTATGATCCATGATTGCATTTTTGCTCAGTTTTTGTAAAACTAGTTCATGAATGAAATGCGGAGCAGACAGCTGTTCAGTCGCTGTCTTATCGCAGCATCACCTGAGCGCGGTTCCGTCGGAGCAGATGAATTCCTCGCGGTGCTCAGCCCATCTGCCGTGTCTCGCTGGGGATGGGGTGCTGCGGAAGCTCGGGTTGTGTTTGCCAGAGCACAGGGCCATTCCTGCCCGCTTTGGGGCTAAATCCTGCGGCTGAGGGGCTCTAGTGCATCTCCTTGAGCACCCTGGGCGCAACCTGAGCTCCGGTGGGAGCATCCCAGGTGTCCTGTGCCTCCCCCAGCCCCAGGACACGCATGCGNAGCACCCTGGGCGCAACCTGAGCTCCGGAGGGAACATCCCAAGTGTCCCATGCCTCCCCAGCTCCAGGACACGCATGCATGGGGGTCAGCCCTGCGCTCTGCCCCGTCCCCCTCGTCCTGCCCTCCTTGTGCCCTGCACCTGGCTGCAGCGAGACGCTGGGATCTGCCTCGTCCTCGTGGGTCCGGAGGTGCCTCTGAGCCCCGTGACACTGAAATAGGTCACCTGAAGTGACAGCGCAGATCATCCCCTTCCCCTTGCAGCTCATTACGGCGAGGCTGGCGTCCCCTCTCACAGAGCTCACACCTGCCCCTATTAACAGCACTAATGACTCCCTCGCTCTGATAGGGCTCCTTTCCTGCCTGTTTTGTCACCTCTCTGGCCCAGGCCTTAAGGCTCCCTTGACAGCAACATTAGGAAGAGTTCAAATCTTGAAAGCCCTGGTTATGACAGGGAAATTGTCAGTGCCCCGGTCTGCTATCTCTGTGCTGCAACACAACCCTGTTAAATTAAAAAAAAAAAAAAAAAAAGAAAAGAGAAATTGTCAGGCGTTTGGGTCTGACTGGCAAAATGTAGGAGAAATGGAAGAAAGGAAAGTAAAACTGAGCAGAAGCCTCTGAGTGATTGTTATTGTCTGCTGCAGCGCAGTCAATATCAGTCAGAAAATGCTATTATACTGTCCTGCTAATAGGATTTATATAGTTTATCTCAACCTTTATATGCACTGAATATTTTAAGCTAAGGATGCGCAGCTAGTGAGGAAAAAAAAAAAAAAAACAGATACAAACCCCAACAAAACCTGCTTTCTCATGCAGGAATGCTGTTCATGAATCCAACAAGAAAGCCTGCAAATTCCTTCGTATCTTAGCGCAGCTTCCTTTCATCCAAAGGATAAGAACAGCAAGCGGGTCTCGCATGTTTCTTTTTCCCGGAGGATAACTTCATTCTTGGCTAAGAATGTCCAGGATTCCCTTCCTTTCTACTTGTAATATTCAACCATTATAAATATCAATGGCAGTTGAGGAATTAAAAAATCCAAGAAAAATTGTTCTATTAGGAAGCAAAAACCTTTGCTAAGCTATTAGGACCAAATCCTAGAGTGCGTTCCTCTATTCCCGAGAGACCGGATTCATTCCTAGTCTAGGCAGATACGGATAGTGAGAGGAGTTTGAATAAGGTGTGTTAGATCCGTGGATTCCCACGTGGTCCCGCTCTTGTTCCCCTGCAGCTCCAGCTGGCATTAGAGGGAGTTTTGCATGAATAAGAATGGAATAAAACATTCAGGATTTGCCTCCTGCTATTTTTTCCATGTATTCAGACTCAAATGAGAGAGCACAGGAGTAAATGAGATTCTCTCCACCGACTTCAATGGACTCTGAATCTTTCCTTAAAGTATAAATTTCAGTACTCCTGGATGCTGTGGCAGGAGTATCAGGTATTCTTCGTTCTTGTTATGAATAAACCTTGTGAGCAGCACGAACTTTCAACTCATTATATCTGTAATTCCCTTCCTGTTGCTGTTACGATTCCAACTTAGCAAGATGGACAGTTGTGTCCCAAATGCAGGAACTGCAGGAGCTTCTTCCATGGCCAGGCCTGCCGCTCGCCCTGGCTCTGTGCCCGTGCGCAGCTCCCGCTGCACCGGGACTGCTCGGGAAGGAACGGGCAGGACAGCTGCCGGGCTTTCTTGAAGGATGAACAATTAAGGAGTTTCCCATGGATTCAACTCAACTCCATTGTTGGGTACTGGTAATTATTAATCATAATGTAAGCTTTTCTAAAGGACTGAAACCAAATTGCTGCGATCTGGGCTGCCAGTGCCCCTTATCTGCCCCGTGGATGCCCTGGGGATGCAGAGGGCTGATCCACCCACCCTGTCACCAGCTCTTTTGTACGCTGTGTTTCTAGATCTGCAGGGCTCTCCTTCAGTGTGTGAGAGGAAATCAAGTTCAGCTGTTGCCATTCCCTTCCAACTTTAGTTTATTTTGCAATTAATTTCCAGTGACGGTGGTAATTTTTACTGCACTCTTAATGATCAGAAATATCTGGCAGATTAACATCATTCAACTTTCATCTTGTCAGGGGAGATAAAAGAAAGGATTAAAGAGATGGGAGTTTCTTGTTAAGTGCTGTTAAGATAGTGAGTCTGCAGACATGAAATCAAATGAGTAAAAACAAAGGAGAAGTTCAGGAGCCCCTTGCCACCGCCTGTGGGATTTACCCTTTATTTACTGCTGACAGTCCATCTGTCAGCTCCCAGCAAGGCTGGGAAGGAGACTACACCTGTCAACACGTCTGGGAGGCAGAGATGGAGCAGATGTTGGAATTTGCACCACTGAAGCTAACATTTATCATATCTAGCATAAAACTGCTAATAAAGGTGAAAATGGTGACTCTCATTCAGTACCTGATCTTCTCCTTTTTTTTCTCTCTCTTCCCTTTCTGCTGTCTTGAGTGCTGTCCCTGCTCCGCTTCAGCAGCAATAAGTAAGACACTGAGGAAATTTAATTCTGCTAGTATTCAATCAAAACAGAATAATGTGTTTAATATCTACAGAATAGGGGAGGTGGCAGATTCATGCGCTCTGCGGAGGCGAGGGAGAAGATGCATTAAAGGCGGTCTCTTGGCACGCTGCAGCATAAATTCACCCTCACACACATGAAATACATTACGGGGAGCTGTGATACAAATCAGCTAAGAGCAAGGAAGCCCCAAGTCAAAGGAAGAACAGCATCGTGTGCCATCATGTTATTACTGCCGTATATTCAAGGATATGTTATTAATGACAAATAAAATGCAAGCAGTAAGCATGGGGGTAGAGCGAGGAAATATGGGCTGAAATTTTGTGAAAGTGACTGCTGATCCTCTGTTTTCTGAGGCTGCCCTAGGTGAGGGCCCTGCTGCCCGTGCTGCCTGGGGCCGAGTCAGGGAGCTGCCCTGGTGGGTCCCATGGCTCCAGGCCATCCAGAACGTCCATGCCACCCTATATGTGCAGTAGAGACAGTATTGGGAGCCCAGATCTGAGCTGGNTATATTCAAGGATATGTTATTAATGACAAATAAAATGCAAGCAGTAAGCATGGGGGTAGAGCGAGGAAATATGGGCTGAAATTTTGTGAAAGTGACTGCTGATCCTCTGTTTTCTGAGGCTGCCCTAGGTGAGGGCCCTGCTGCCCGTGCTGCCTGGGGCCGAGTCAGGGAGCTGCCCTGATGTGTCCCACATCTTGGTGCCGTCCAAAACGTCCACACTGCCCTTTATGCGCAGTAGAGAGTATTGGGAGCCCAGACCTGAGCTGGAGCTGCCACGCTGCACCCACACGAGCACAACTGCTCCGGCTCCCGGAGACCTGAGCTGGTTTAATGATGTTTGAGACTCGAGTTTGCATGGGCGGTTTGGGGCTCCATAGCATTTGAGCGTGGATGTCAATGGAACCGAACGCAGCCAGGAGAACTGCAAGCGAAGCTGAGGCACCTGGTTTTTGTTATAATTGACCCTGCAGCAGCAATCTGCCTCGTGGGCAATATTCCTGTTGCATCAAATGACTGATGTAGATGTAGTCAGTTTGTCGGATAGTTTCTGGTGTAGGAAAAGTGCTGTCCTGGCCTTGGCTGTTCCAGTGGGCTGCAGGGTTCTGCTGGTTTTACGGAAGAGGCTCACAAGAGGCTGATAAGTCACAATCTGTTTTCAAGTGATGCACCCCCCTAACTAAAATTAAGTATAATGAAGGAGGATGTATACTGATATGTGGAGAGATGCGTATCTGCACAAAATTGAAGTATTTAAAGTTGAATACATTTCATGTCAGACTAAAATTTGTATTTATGGGTAAGTGTTCATTTATTGGGGAAGTTCTCAAAAATTATTATGAGTTTGATATTTGGGTCAAGCTACAGACATTTAGAAGATATTTATCAGCATTAAGAGTTTCAATAGCCATCATTTTGACTTATTTTCACAAATTCCATTTTTACAACATCAAATGATGTGCTCAGTGCTAACATTATTTTTATCAGTTTTAATCTGTCGTTTCCAGACTGTAACTGATTTACTGTATCAGCAAGATCAGCATCATTGAAGATAACTTGAGATTTACATTTCTAATTCAGTTACAGGTTTATTCAGTTTTATGCAAAGCCCTGCTTAAAAATTGAACAGTTGGGATACGACATCTCACCGGCAACTTCCCAGCTCCTAAGAGACGTTCAGCCTGTAGACCCCAGGATCAGAGTTGGAGCAAGCGAAGGGCCTGGTTGCTCTGCGCCTTCATCTGATCCCATCGGGGCACAGGAGGTGCTGCAGGATTTCCCCATTGCCCAGAGATTCTCCCTTCTAATTGTAGCACGTTGGATCCAGCTGCCAGGGTCACGCAGGCCTCTTGGCTGTGCGAGGAGGTTTTGCTGGGCTTTGCCTGCGAGTGCTCTGTTGTCCGTGGTTGAAAGTGGCACGAGTGGCGGGACACGGGGGAGATGGTTCTGGATGTGCTGAGTATTAGGGGTGATCCTGGGCTAAATAGAGACACAACTGCTGGTCCTTTTAGTAGGATAGGCTTTTACCCTGTCCTAAATTTCCATCTTCAACATACATGGATCTTTTCCTTACAGAAAGACGGGTCTTTCTCACAGTGCAAGGAAAAGCTCCCAAGATCTTTGTGGCCCTTAGTCTGTGGCACGATGTGTGGAGCACCGTTCCGCTGCCCCATTTGTTGGCCACTGAACAAAAACATATAGAAAACACGACGAGGATGTGGTGCCCTCCTGTAAACAGGCACACTTGAGTGCTGTATGTCTGCAGCAATGATCTTATGTGACCACTGAGGAGGCTGTGCTCATTCTGGGACTTTTCTGGGAAAAGCAAAGTGAGAAATGCTAATTAAAAGAGACAAGCTCAACAAGTGAACTGTAACTGGAGCTTGCTTCTTGATTGGAAGCATTTAGAAGGTGATGCTGGAACATGAAAATCAATTAACTCAAGAAGAAATCATGTTCTTCACCTCCTTCCATGTTTCCTGGCATCCTGGTAGGTTTAACATCTGGGTGTCCTCAAGACATTTGATGCATTTCATTCATCATACATGACATTTGCATAATGCGAACATCATACTTTATGCAGATGCATCCTTGAATATTTCACAAATTATGATTGCTGTTTAAACTTCCCATAAATAAACCCCACGGGGACTTGCCCACTTCTGAACGTGTGAAAACGGAAGGTCCGGAGTGACTCGTTACTTGCACTGACACACTATAAATTCCCTTCATATCACAAGTAAATACAGTGTCTTTCATTTTATTTTCTTTCTAAAGCCATTAAAATTCTATTAGCTGTTTGTGAATATTATTTCATGCCATCTGCATTTACTCTGAAGTTGTGATAGCGACAGCTGCAATAATTTGTATGCGTTTTCTGTGTACAGTTATTGAGTAACAGAACCTTTCTCTTGTGTCGCTATAGAAGATATAGCCAAATACAGAGATGATTTGTTTGTAAATCTAAATCCCTAAAGTATTATTTTATTTATTAGGACAACAGAAGGGAAAATGGAGGCTGAGACCAGGGAAGATATTTGATGTTAGGTGACAAACAATAACGTTTCCCCTTTTCACTTATTTATTTGTCCCTCAGTCACATTTCGGGGCAGAAATAGTGAGCAGCGTAAGAACGGACACATTTTATTCTGTCATGTTTTCACTTGCGGAGGGTTGAAAGCTCCTCTGTTTACAATTTCTGTGTTTTAACCGAGCGCTGTTGAAGTATCGCAGAGGTGCTGAAGGCGCTGGGCATGGGGAGACGCGAGCGCTGGGGGGTGTCCCGGTACTGGCGCATCCCGGTGCTCCCTGCTCTCTCCGCTTGCCCGGAGCTCCCTGCACGGAGCCGCGTGGGTAACGAGCAGGGGCAGCTCCTCCCGTGTGTGGGGCTGGACACGCGCTAGGATGTTCTCCTTGTTTGATCCGTGTACTTGGGAATGGGGCCCTCTCTTTTATATTTGTATAGCCTGTGCCTTGCCAGTGCACAGGTGATAAAGACTTCAGGTTTTAGCCATCATTTACCTGGGCTAAGCAAAGCAAAAATTATGCAAGTAGGGCCTGAAGGCAGCCGAGAGCCCTTTTATATTCTGCAGAACGTGTCAACACGTAATGTTTTATGAATTGCTCGCTTTCCTTTGAAAACAAGGCACTTCTCTTTTAGGCGTGCAGGATTACACCTAAACATAAGCTGCAGGGAACTGGTAGCCAGATTAATGTGGCCCTCAAATGGGGGCATCCTCCCTTTGCACCAACCTGGGAGCCGTCTCAGTGAGCACCCCGAGAGGGTCTGGAGCGACAGAGGGTCTCGTAGCACTCCTGTGTTATCAGCACCGTTAACTCCAGCCCGTCCTCTGCCTTCCTCGCACAGGAGATGAGCCCGGGCCCTGCCCTGCTTCCCTCCAATTTCCCCTGGACCTCGTTTGCCGGCCCATGAAGCGCTCTTGGGACAGGAGCTGCACACTCGGCGGCAATGGAAGGACGGAAAATAAAACTGCGATGGATCCATTTCCCAATGGCAGCATAATCGAGGTAAAGAAAACTTTGAAACATAGCAAAGTCCTTGGAGTGAGAGTTCTGTTCATCTGTGCACCGATGAAAAGGAGCTTCCAAAGGTGAAGCCGCAATGTCACGTGAAATTCCACTTCTCCCGTCCCCGGTGTTTGTTCAGATCTTCTGTAGCTCTCTGAGGGGCTCAAACATCAGAGAAAAACAAAATTCAGAGCATAACCGAATAATCCTGACTGAGTCATCAATTTAAATATCTAATTCCTATTAGCACTTTATATCATCTCTCCTGAACAGCTTTGATGAGGTTATGGCCATTTCACCAAAAGGTCATCAGAGTTGCTGTCACCTGCTATGATTCAGTATTCCGTGATCAGATAAACTGCTTCTCACACAGAGCGTTAAGAATTGCTGGTTAAGGACCAGGAAAATTAAAGAAACCGTAGCAAACACCAGGCCTTTCCTATGACGATCTGCACAGTATCCAGAAGCCATTTTTCCTAATCTTTTGCAGTATGATAAAAAAGATGTTTAAGAAAGCCGTGCAGATTTGAAAATCTTGCAGGAGATTTAAAAGTCCTGCAGATGAGTCGATGGCTGAAGACGGCTCCGCTGCGTGGGGCTCCGTGGGGAGAATCCACGTGAGGGCAGAGCAGGCAGCCTCAGACCAATTCTCGTGCTCAACTACAAGTTACTCGTAGCCTTACCCCGTATTTATGAATTTGAAAGCCTACCATTTGGGCCTCACTATAACAGCTTTTAAAGGCTACCTATAGATAGAAATCAATTGGAAATCAACACAGCAGATGGTAAATGACTGAAAAAATGAAGTTGTTGATTGCAACCCTGGGACCTCTGGTGCAAAAATAACTTGGTAGCTCCTTCAAGACTGGTCTCAGGAACTCGAATGGCAGAGGGTCATCCAGGCTGCGTCGCTTGTGTCCACTTGTTTGGTTTGCCAGTAAAAACTGCAGCTCCGTTTTCATTTGTTGTTGACATGGCATCACTGAAAGTCCCCACATGGCTAAACACTGCCGTGCAGTCTGGCAAGACGAAATTACTCTGCAGAGCTGATAGACCCCTCGCAGGCACGTACATGTCTATAAATTTAGGGAACTGCTGTTCTTTTGCGTGTGGGTTCATTAATAGAGTGATGGACCTTGGAAAAGCAATTGCCTTTTGTGTGATTGCCATTAGCAGGTTTGTTGACAACAAACCTTGTGACCTTAATGGGCAGCAAGGTAGCATACGGCATGTGGGTGAAGTCGGAGAATCATTACTGTGACACGTCTTGGTGTAAGCCAAAGTAAAAAATTATGTCCATTTAATAGACTTGAAGGTCACTAGTTTCTGTTATCTGGATGTGACATTTTATAGAGATTTTGTCAGTAACATGAAACTTAAAGGATTATTCTGTTCCCATCCATAATAAGAATGAGTGAACATGCTGGAGAGGCTGCTCTTTTCTCCTGATTGCTCCTGCGTTATGTCAGGGGTGCTGGTAAATCAGGAGTCAAAGATCAGAGACTAGAGAAGAGTGTGATGTGTGTGACTAGGATAGGAGGGCAATAGGAATGTGCAGGAGCACGAAGCTTAGGTGGGGTTTCTGTAACCTTTCCTGGGGATCTTTATTCCCAGTACTGCCATTTTAAACCTATCTCCCCGTTGTTGAAGGAGGAGAAGGGACTGCCCCATTTGCCCTCACTCTGGTCAAGGCAGCCCCTTTTAGAGGATGTGTTCAGTCAATTTCTGGTCAAGTCACTTTGTTACTGAGAAGTCAATACCTTTCCTTATGATCCCTCCAGAACTTAAATGCTGGACTAAAACTGCTCATATTTCCCACCTCCGTGCTGTGAATGGAGGGCTGAGAACAATTCTGAGCCGCTGCGAGTAAAGCGATAGGTATCAGAAGCTTTAGACCAGCCACTTTGACAGTGGTAATGAAGTAGAAAAAGATGGAAAAATAATATAATCTTATTTATGCTCTGTATCTGTAAGTTGCTGGAGCATGGCGGAGGCTTTCATGTGTCCCGCTGCCTGCGCTCCCGCTCCGCCTCGCGCAGGGCGAGCGTGTAATCCTCCTGCCGCGGGATTACGGCGGCTGACAAGCGTTCCTCGACTCCATCAGCTCTGCCTCTGGATGCTTCACGGTGACAGCATTAAAAACTGACGCTCCTCCAGGGACGGCGCTGCTCAGAGTGCGTGTCTGAGATACTGTCAGTTGCGGCACGCGCAGCGGCTGCGAGGGGCTGGGATCTTGCCCAGCTGCAGCCCTGGACGGCTTCGTGGCCTTGTTTGCTATTTGATGCATCATTTATTTTTTTTTTTTTTCTGGTGTTTTTCCCGCTGCCTCTGCACTGGGAAGGCAGAGATTCGCTGTCAGGGTGGATAGAGCCCCAGCCCGTCCTGAGCAAGAGGTGCTCATTAGAGCAATGAGACACAGACTGTGCACACAGACTGGCGCTCTGCTTGAGCTCCAGCTTTTGTTTCCTCTGCCTCCCAGGAATTCCTGGTGGTGGGAATTCTTCCTAGGGAATAGCTAGTAGGTGAAAAATTAATTCCACATAAACAAGGACTGTAGGAGTAGGAGTCCTTCTTGCTTGAACTGCGGTATTAGGTCCAGTAACCGTAAAGCAATGACAGAAAGTCCTGTGTGCGCTGCACTACAGGAGAGAAGGACACGGGCTGAGCTAGGCAGTATCGCAGGAATAAATCATTGCCCTGAGCCAGCGCTGCGGCCTGCGCTCTTGCGAGCACCTTCCCCGTGACAGATTCATGGTGCTCGGAGAAATTAAACTCAGTTGTGGATGGAATCTAATTTCGTCCCTTGTCATTAAACATCTGCAAACTGGCTTTGCTCTCTTGCCCAACGTGTTGTTACAGGTGGAAGAACGATTGCTGGTGAAGAACAATTGCTCATTCAGGGGAATTCCCATTGCATTTTCCATACGGAACAGGGAAGTAGGGCCCGTCGTGAATGCATTAGTACCTCTCTGAGCTGCAGGTTGGCTGTTCCATTAGGATTCACCTGCAGAGCCAATTTCAGTCTGTAGATGGAATAAAGCAGAACACATCCCTTTCTGAGCTCACCTTTATGCTTTTTCTCACTCAAAATTCCTACCATTTTCCTTCCCTTCCGTTTGCCCCCCTTCATCACTGCTTGGGTGGAGGCACTGGAGCGGTGTGACCAGCAGAGCCCGACGGCGCCGGGCTGCACCGGGCCCTTCGCGCCGGGACTCTTCCTACGGCCCCGTCCGCCCTGCATGGAAGGGTCCTCCGGAGCGCCGTGTTCAGTTCCGCTCGTCTCAGCACTGCTGAGGGGCTTGTAGCAACTATCAGGTAGTATCGAGTCGCACAGGTATCATCTAGAGGGAATCCCTTCCTTCCTGGCAAGCCTTGCCAAGCGAGCGCTGGTCGGAGCGCAGCGCTGCTCTCGGGGTACGCGGCCGTGGCTCTGCAGCGAGGCTTTAGCGCACAGGTAGGTCGCCCCGTCCTGTTAGCGGTGACTGGAAAAAAAGAAAAAAGGAGAGAACAAAGTACATTTGGTGCGTGGTGCCTTCTGTGAAGCAAGTCTGGACTCATTTAATGTATAAATGACAGTGAATCAGGAACCTCCTGCTGTTCCTAATGATAACGCTTCCGGAAATTTGCATGATAAAATTCTGCTGATTTCAGATAGCGTTTCTTAGGACAGATATTTGACACCCAGACTATATGATAGGGAATAAATTATTTTGCTGTGTTCCTAACTGATCACAGTCATGAATTCCGATTTGCTGACATTCAGCCCCAAACAAAAGCACAGAACCTTGTCTAATAACGCTATGAAAGAGGATAGGCAGGAAATATTAACAAGTTTCATATGGTAATTTATGTAAATACAAACCATAACTCACTTGAAAAAGGTTCATTTAAACATATAGAAAGAATCTGAACGCCAAGGTTTTTATGACAATGTGTAAAAGATACTAGGTCTTTACAGCCCAAATGTTGCGGTTTCTGGCACAAAACAAAGGGAACACCAGAAGTTTCTCTTTAAAAAGTAGAGCATTTCATAGAATCATAGTCGTTAAGGTTGGAAGGGACCTCTAGAGATCATCCAACGCCGTTCCCAGGGTTGTGTTTCTGCTCCTTGGTGGTGGAAGTGCTGGAACGCGGCGTTTCCAGTGGCGATTCCAGGGCAGCAGCAGCCTCGCGCTCTCGCTGGGGCTGGATGCTCCCAGATGTTGCTCTCAGCTGGGTAACCAGGCTGGGTTCAACGAGCAGGCTTGAAGGCAGAGGCAGAGCCGCTTCTCTACGGGACGGCGGGCCCCGTCCCCGGCGCGGAGACGCAGCGGGAGCCACCGCAGCGGGAGCCGCCGCTCCGAGCCGGTGCCATCCGCGGCTCCGAATCCTGCTGCCCTGCTCACGCAGGGCTCAGTGAAGACATCGGGCTTCGTTTTGTGCTGGTGACTTCGCTAAGGTCGTTTCCAGTCTTAGCAGAGCCAGATCTAATCTGAGTTTCCCAAGGACCATGTATTTTAATTAAAGACATTTAATTAGTCTGCCCATAATCTGTCAGAGCTCCTTCTCCTGCTGAGGTATAATTAATGTACTAACCCTCTACAACTTCCACCGTGTGCATGTTTTCAAAACAAATCTGAACTTGTGTTTAAGTGACATAACAATAATCCTGCTTAGCACTTCCTGTAGCTAGAATAACAATATTGTGCATTTATCAAGTGTCTTTCCCCTGAGGCTGGCTCAAGGTCACGGGTGAGATGTGTGTGTACTCAGCACCTTGCCACGCTGAGCCTCCAGCTCCCAATCAATATTTACAAATTACGTTTCAACCATAAAGATGTGTGGGTCTCTCAGGTTTCACATAGCTGGGGGTTCTTTATAAGCTTTATTTGGTTTCAGTGGAAGCAAAATAGGTACCAAGAGCCTGAACCTGAGTTATATTGAAAAGCAAGTTTGCAGCACTGAGAATTCAAGGACAAGCTCCTCTGAACAGCACGGCCTCCATTCCAGCTAGCACGGAGGGTTCTGACTGATCTGAAAATACGTTCTCAGCTATAGGTGGTCATGGCCATTGGGCCTCCCAGCTCTTCTGCAATTTAATGAAAATCAAGTACTTGAAAAAGGCACAAGTAGGGCTATAATGTAAAGAAATGGGACGTGGGGCCTTGGTGATAAATACAGCACTCTGCCCTTCGGGGATACCGGCATGTTACTGATCCATGGAAGCAGGGCACTTCCTGAAGCATGAGCGCTGTTGCCATCCCCTCTTCTTTCCTGGCTGCTCCCCACTGAAATCCTGATCCAGGCCAAGACTTGTTGAGCTTGCGATGCGGTCAAGGCCCAGCATGGGTAACATGGGGAAGAGAAATGGAAAATGTATTTCAGAAAGATTTCTAAGAGAGAGAAAGTAAATAATGCGGGTATTGAATGGTAAAAATAAAATGTTGCCCTTGTCGCTAATCTTGGATGAGCTCAGCTCTTTCTGCTGCTCCTCCTTGGATTGAGCTCCAGACGTTCTGCAGTTCCCATCCTGGCCTCTGGCCACGACTGTTTCCTTTGTCTCCGCCTCTGCGCAGCTCCCGTGCCCGCTCCAGCAATTCCACGTTACGGGAATGTTCATAACCCGGAGTGTCGTCGCTTGAGGGATGGAGCCGCAGGCAGCAGCCCCCGTTAGGGCCAGGCTGGAGACCCGGGCTCGGGCTGCCCTGTGAGTCACGGCTTCAGCCGGGCCCTTCGTTATTGTTGACGATGGAGTCCCGAGGCCGCGCTGCTAATGAGCGCAGGCTCCCTTCTGTGTGTTTATTTTTCTTCCCCCTTCAAACTGTCACTTCAGAGTAAATTACTTTGCCCTGCATCTTTGTCAGGCAACACAGAACCAGCACACCCACCCCCAGCTCACCCTCTGCTCCCGTTCCAGGCTTGCTCGCTTCCTCTCAGTGCAGTTTACTGAGCAAAGTACAGTGCATCCTCCCATCTGTCTTACTTAAGTGGCACAATGCGCCTCAACAGCAGATAGAGACATCATTTTTATTACGCCGAGTTCTGGTACTTGTTTTTTTTTTTTTCTGAATTATTTACTAAGCCATTACCAGAAAAGTGTTGAGGGGAGAGCTATGGAGTTAGAGAAGCAAGTGGGATTTTTAAGGAGCGGGGAGGAAAAGCAAACAATTTCCAGCATCGCTCGGAAACTCGGCCATGGCTCTGCGGCCCCTGCTGCATCCCGTGCGGAGCGTGTTTGTGCCAGGCAGGCAGCCCGCGCCGGGGGGGATTTCACACCATTCGGAGCATCAGTGTCGCCAGCCCCAGTGTGTTGTGTTCCAACATGCAGCGGGATCCACCAAACGCCCTGGCGCTCTGCTCCGGGTTCGCGTGCATGACGCCTGCCTCCCGCACGCGCATGCAGCCCGCCCTCCATCCCGGTGTTGTTTATTTATCTGGGAGCAGCCGAGCGGGCTCCCGCGGTCCCTTGGCTCCGTGCTGCGAATTGAGCCCTGCACAGGGGACCTGCTGGCCGGGATGCGCTGGCTGCAGGGATTAACCCCAGGGCTTATCCGGAGCTGTCGCGGATGCAGCTGAACTGACTGAGCCGGTTCTAGCAGAGCCTTGAAAATGGTGCTTTTCAGGTCGGAAAATCCACTCCATCATTGCTGCGAACCGCCCCAACGGGTCACGTGGGAGGAAGATTTTATTTTGCCAGCAGAGAAATATATTTAGATGGAGCAAAAGGTCTGAACCATAAAGGGAACTGGACTCCTAGGAGCTTCATCCGGAGCTGCCGCGCTGCTCTTGCCGCCACTTTGCCAGCTGTTACAGGAGCAAACCAAACCGGAGAGGGAAATCTGTCCTTCAGCTTATTAAAGTTCAATATAAACCGAGAAACAAAAAAATCAAAACTGGTCCACTGAGGAAGAAAATCTATATTTGATTTGAAACAGCAGAAGAGCAGTTTCTCCTCTGAAGAGAGTATTAGACTAAGTGGCATTAGGTTAATATGGATATATTTACATCTATTTAGAGAAAATAAATTAACTATTAAGATATAATTACGAGCGGGACTGTGGTGAAAAACATATCTGTGTTTACCAGTAAGGGTTTGCTTTCAGAGTGACCCCCGGTGAATTTTGAACCTTTATTACATGGTGAGATTCTCTGGGGTTTCTGATGGAAGGAGCAGGAAATAGCGTGGCGTGTTGGATTCCGCCTTTCACTGCAGACTTCATTTGTTCTCCAGACTTGTTTTTTTTTGACTCCCGTCCCCCGTCTCAGTTCATTTTTCATGGTGCGCATTTCCATCTTTCGTCACTTCTGCTTATCATTTTGGCGTATAAACATGGCAGTTTCTCCAAATCAAAAAGCAAAGTCGTTATCATGTGAAGTAGAATGGAAATTTTGTGTTTGTGATCTGAAATTTGGCCAAAAAAAAAAAAGAAAGAAAGAAATTCCCTCTCCCATAGCCGAAACCAAGCTGCTAGATAGGCTGTTCTGGTGAACGGCCGAGGGCGTTCATGGTATTTTTGTATATCCCTCCCGGACACGGTAAAATCAATGAGCATGAGGGTGTCTTTTTTACACGTTGATATTATATACCCGGGCTAATACGCAGCGTGTTTTTCCGTCCACTTTGTGAGCAGCGAGGAGGTGGAGGCGGTGATGCTGGCGGGGCCCTGCGCAGAACAGCCATGGCCCCTTGATCCCGTCATCCCCGCGCGTCACGGGACCCGTCCGGAGCCTCCCGCCCGCGTCTCGCACAGGTGAGCGCACAGATGCCTCATTGGTCTCCCCGTGTCCAGAGCGGTTGGTTGGCATAAGGCCTCGTTAGTGCTGGAGCAGCCTGGGGATGGGGAAGGGAGAGGCGGCACGAGGTGCCCGCGGAGGCCATGGCGCCATGAGGGCCTGTGTGGAAGAGGCCGCCCGGCCCTCGTCCCCTGCCACCGCCTCCCACCTCACGGACGTCCTGCACGTGGGGGAAGGACAGGTCCCGGCAGGAGCACCGTTTTCTGGGAGTTTTTCCAAAGGACAACGCTGGACAGGGCTGTATCCCTGTGTGGCGCAGGCTAGGATGCTCCGGCACCTCACGGAGCGGCGGCGCCGGCGCTGCGGCCTGCGCTAGAGGTACAGTTTGAAGCTCAAAGCTTCAATTAGATTTTTAATGTGAGTAATTTGGGAAAATATGGTCCACTCCATCTGCTTCACATTAATGTGAATAACTGATTAAAAATACAGGTTGAAATATTACAGCTACTAATACTTTCTCCACATGGCTAGCTCGTAATGGATGTGGCGGAAATTAAGACTAAGGCTTTTTTATCAGTTTTCACAGGCAAGCCTTACCATAATCCTTTTATTTATTTGAGAAATGTGTTTGTTTATAGACATTTTATTTGCTTAATAATTTCCATCTTTTTCTTAATCTTTTCTGTAATTATTTCGTATTTTATAGGCATATTAACTATTTTGATTCTTTTCAAAAATATTGTGTTTTAATGTTTTAAAGCTCTCTCTGTTTCCAGCGAGCTTCGGGCAGGTTCCAAGCATCCAAGGCCTGTAGCCTATTGGTATCTATAGCTGCTCGTATTGCCTGGAGGACTCAGCCGAGATGCAGGCCCCACATACTCGATATTACACTCGCACAGACAGAGAAGCTGTGTCTTCCCCAGGGAGCTCATTAATGTAGATAGACAAGGCAAAATAAGAAAATACTATTTTAAAGACGCGGAGGTGGCGTGTGGGTATTTTTAACTGATTGCTCAAGGTCGCGGAGTTACTGAACTGCGAATATCTCCAGCCGTTCCCGACCTCCCTGGCCTCCCAGCCCGCCGCTCTGGTTTCCTCTCCCTTGCTCGGCTGTTGCCGGCGCTGCTCGTGGTCCTGGGCAGTGTGCGCACACACACAGGCGCTAATGCAGTTTCCCAGTTTTATTTCCTTACAGCCGAAGAGTCCTCGTGTCTTTGCCATAACAAACTGCTGATTCAGATCTGCAAAGATACCTCTGCCCCCCAAGCAGACAACGCACCAGGCCTCTCCCTATCACTTCTCACCCCTTTTATTCCAGTTTTCACCAGTGCATCGTTTCTCCTTGACCTACTGTTATGGGCTAGTTTGGCCATTGACTTCTTAGCCACATATTCGGAATTGAACGCTGATCACGGCAACATCATATGGAGTTGGGCCTGGATATCAGTTCTGGTTAACATCACAGGTTTATTACAAGTTCCATTTTCTTGACAGAAACGTGTCAGAGATTGATGATTTCTGCTGAACAAGATCTTATGCATTTTCTAGTTCAAAAAGTGGCTCAAATATAGAGAAAAGAACACTGCTGCCATCAGTGGTTTATTTTGCCAATTTTTTTTTGCATAAAATGTTTGAAAAAATAACCCACAGGGCCACATCCCACTAAATCTGAGGCAGAGCCTCTGCCTGCTGAGCTGGCAGAGCTGACTCAGAGCATGGCCGTATCAGCAACCTGCCCCGTATTGACCAAGGGCAGGGGAGCAGCGACTCAGGAGTGATTTGTAAGCTTCACTAATTGACTGTTTGTTTATTTTTAAAAACTGCAGGTGCTTAAGTTACTGTTATCAATTAATCATTATAATTTACGGAGCCTGCAAGGTAATTGCTCTTGAGTCATGCCTGCAGGTGTGTCCAAATCACCCCAGTTGAGCTAATAAGCCATGGAAATGGGTGTTTAAAGAAAAAAAAAAAAAGAAAAAAAAAAAGTAAAGTAAAGTAAAGTAAAGTGCTGTGGCACTGCCTAATGTTTGAGCAAGCTCTTGTCTTTCTTCTAAATAATCCAGCTCAGGGAGAGATCTGCTCGAAGAGCAGGTATTGAAATAATGGACCACTCCTAAAAAGTGATGAGGTGGCACTAAAGGTTTTAAGCAGACTTGCTTACATCTCACATATCTGCTTACAGGACAGCCAAGAGCGACCTTTCCAGGCTGGATCTCAGAGGGCTGACTGTGTAACCTGTGTTTGGGAGTGATGCTTCTGCTCTTACTTCAAATAGATAGTGGGAGAAGGTATGTAATTCTGTTTTCTTAACCTTCCCCTGAGGTTTTCATCTGCCTTCAAGAAAGTATTTCTTGGTATGGCTTACACTATGTTCTAAAGCTAAATGCCTCTATAAAAAATGATGATAAGGTAGGATCTGAAACAAAGTAGAAGGGTGCCACATCTGCAGGTTGCACGAGATGGCTGAATGCTGTTGAGTACTGCAGGGCTTGTTTGTTGTTTGGACACAGCTGACACATTAGCCTCATGGCAAAGAGAGAAAATAAAAATAAATTTAAAAAAAAAAAAAGAGGGGGAGGTGGATGAGGGAGGATATGTTCCTTGCCAGCCACGTGGGGATGGCTGTGCACTGCTGCCTACCATGGTCTGTCAAATATGGGGGTCTCGGACCACTGCTCTGATTGATCATCCCATAAACAGCTTTGTCCTCGTCAGAAGGTTCTTTAGGCTATTTTAGTATTGCCTTGGGGAAGTATCCATTAATATTGCTAGAGCACTGGAGTTGTGTGGGTGACAAAGATGCCCGGAAACCATGATAGCGTATAAAATACAATTGTCTTCCGTAATACATCATCAATTTGGCTTTGAAAACCTTGCTACACTGAGGAAAAATAGAAATGGGAGGGAGAAAAGAGCCTGGAATCGAAAGCCAGCTGATTTAATCAACAAATATGATGAACGTAATCCTGTTGGAAGTAAGGATTACATCTCAGTAGGGCAATCTAACCCTTCCTCTTTGGAGGTAAAGAAAATACATAAAGTCCATGAAATGTTGCAGTTGTCAGTGGAAGATAAGAGTTTCGCCTACCGTACTTCCAACCCCTTCTCCACAACGCGATGCAGCCCTGCAGTGCAGCGAAGGACTCCTGCCCTCTGCTCCCCAGCGCAGCAGGACGGAGCAGCCGACTTGGTGCCTAAGCAGCTCTGCGAACCACCTCGGTGCGTGTGGGAACTGCTGCCTCCTGGCTCTCAGGGAACCATTAAAAGAGCGGAGGAATCCTCACGTTGTCTCTTTTTGTGCTGTTGTGTCAGGAAACGTGGGTCTATGCAAATATTTTGCAAGCACTTTGGGATCTATCAGGATTAACGATGCTCTGTAAAATATGATTGTCTTGTGTGATACATCACTGACTTGCACTGCAGCATGGGTTTAACTGTCTTCCATTCCTTTTTTCCATTCATATGTAAGGAAAAAAGCAAAATACTGAGTATGAAAAGATAAGTTTCATTAACACCATTGACATCACATATATATCTTATAATTGCTATTCTAAAGGTGAAATCAATAGCTACAATTACACGAGGGCTGCAATGTTTCTGAAATATCCCACATGATTTTTATTTAAGATGAATGTTTCAGAGAATTGGAAAGCTACTGTTTGCATGAGTGATCTGCTTGATTCGCTGTGTATTACTCATAAATCTGTGAAGGGGAAAAAAGTTATGCTCAACTTCTCTGCTACAAAAACATGGGTGTTAGATTAGTAAAAAAAGGCAAATATAACAAATGAATGCTATTAGATCTGGCTTTGGTTCTGCTGATTTCATTCTTCAAATGTTTCCAGTCTACTAGCTCAGAGAATCCATCTATTTCTGACATTAGCCTTATGACAGTATTTATTATATTTGGGTGAGGAGGAGGGGAATGCATTAAAAAACAAATCAAGGGGAGTAACAAGATATCTATATATACATTTATTGTAAAGTGAACACACTCTCACTTTAGATGACACTCCAAATTTGTTAAGACAGGAAAACTTCAGCAAGGTCAGTGCAAGCTTTTGACAGGGCTTGGAGCCGCTTTGGCCTCGGCACAGCGCCTGCTCCGTGCCTGCAGCCTGGAAAGGAGCCTCCTGAGAGGTGGCTTGTGTGGGAGAAGTTAACACTTGTGAGCCTGCAAGGTGCCGCTGGACAGGGCTGGACACGGCATCCTCTGAAAAAGAGCTGTTGAGCTCACTTCTCAACACGAGAAGTGGTCTGGTAGATGCAGGAGGATCACGCATGAGTGCAGAGTTGGCTCCTAGCAGTGAGTCATGGCACATTATCGGTGTTTATGAAAGCTTTGGGTCCTTGAACATCAGTCACCTAAAATCTTATGTTGTTATTTGAAGTGTGCATGTAAAATACTGTCAGATTAAAATAGTGTAAATGGTCAAGGGGGTGAAAGTCTATGGCTTAATCAGTTTTCAGGTGTCTTTAAAGTTGGGCAGCTATTCAATTTCTTCCCTCCTCCTGTAGAGGAGGTAGTTATGGGTATTTATGGGTAGTTATGTTGTCTGTGAAGGACAAGACTGGGTGACAAGGTGACTTCTGGTTGTGCACAAAAGTTGCTCAAGAGGTGATGCTTTTCAGTGCATGTGTGGGTGTAGAGATATTGTATAAATGGGTTTAGGTGCGTTGGCCCAGCTGCATTAAAGTAATCTCTTTTGTCAAGCCCATACTATTAAGTTTTCCATTCATATGTTTTTGTTGCCTGAAACCACTCATATTTTAGCAGTTGCATAAATATTGTTACCTCTATCAAAGACCTTGAGGCCTCTATTCCTATTTATACTATTGCCAGTAAATGTCATCATTTCTCACATTGTGCAAATGCTACAGTATGTTATGTTCCCATTTTTCAAAGGCAAGGTTAGAGTGAGATGACAAAAGGGATAAGTTAAGTAACACTATTAAATAAAAGCTAGAGTTATAAGGAGCAGGGGAGCGACAGAACAGCAAGATGAAGAGAGGCAGGGAGATGCTGGTATTTGCATCTGCTTCCTGCAGCAGGAATATTACATCTTCATTTTTGCAATGAAGCCTTTCTGATAGGTCTATGTTTCTCCATCTCCCACTGTGACACTGCATTACCCTGTGCAAAAGCAAGTGAAGCCTCGGTTACTTTTTAACACATCCAGTTCAGGTTTCACAGCTTGGCTCAGCCTCACTGGAGCTGATGCTCGGGTTTAAATGTTTAGTGACAGAGACTCTTAACAACGATCACTTCAAAACTCACCTTTTTCTTCCATTTCTTCTCCTCTGAGAACCGCCAAGGGTTACCTTGCTGTGGGGGAAGAGTGTAATATTGACACTAAAGGAGGTCTGAGATACCTTGAATTAGATATTGGGAGATGGGACTTGTCTGGTCATTGTTCACATGATCATCCCTGAAGGAATATACGTCTGCCTGTGTTAGCAAAAGAGATTAGATCTTAAGAAGAAACCACGGAGCAGAAGCAGGCTATTGCAAGTAGAAGTCCGTTTAGGCACCCTGGTTAGCTCTGCACTTTGCACGAGTGGCAGAACGGGCCCAGGGCTGGTGGCATCCCCATTCAGCATCAATACTGCACCTGGAGCATGTAAGCCGGCCTTGCCAGGAGAGCTGCAAGTGAAAGCTGCTTTCCTGACTCATGGTCTGTAACAGCCACCAAAGATGTGGTTGTCATCCAGGTCATCCCTTGTGCACAATTCACAGAGAACAGAAGATCTGTTTGGTTGGGATCAGTGTGGAGGCAATGATTGGAAAGGAATATGTCCCACTCAGAAAGTGTATCACTTAGGAGACAAGGATGCATATGTGCTATATGTGCTGCAAACTGACAGATGCTAATCCAAGAATGGGGGGAGGAAGACAAAACAAAACAAACCACTGCATTGTGCACGTCTCGAGGTCTTGAAGATTAACAAGAGGAGGCTGTCCCTGGTTATGATAAGGAACTATTGTCCATGTAACTGTAACTTCTGGTGCTTCAGCTGCTGTTAAGCTCATTTAGCCAAAGTCATTTAAGGCCCTTGCTCTCTTTCTTTAACCACATCTGCCGAATTAAATTCCATGCACTGACAGTGATGCTTTCAAAAGCTCAGAATCAATTCTTCAATCACTCCACATTCTTAGCTGTGATTAAAAACATGTGTCCCCTAATTAAGCTAACGAGAAATTGTTAATTGGCACAAAGCCCCCCTCTGAGTATGCTTGTTAATGTCACCATCACTTTGACAGGAGAAGGAATATAAATGAAGGGCAGACGGTCCTACCAGCCTTCGGAAGGGGACTCCTGGCTGTAGGCTTTGTTTCTGAAGGGATAGCCGCGAGGAGGGAGGTCTGGAAGTGGGTACGGGCTCCTGACACTCGTAGTATTTGACTCTCCTTTCTGTCCCCGTCCTGCTTTGCTTTATGAGCAGCAAATTAGCACACTAATTTGATGGTGCTTCAATGCCCGATGGTGCCAGGGATGGGTACCCCCGGCTGCTCACTAAAGCAGCTGTGTGAACCAGGGCTCTCTGCCTGCCTCAGCCTCAGCTGCCGCCTCCCCAGGCACCCCTGCCCCATGCGAGTCTGGGGACATCTCACTTCTGATGTGGAGGAGCTGTGCCAGACCCTTGAACGAACACAGGACTGAGCCATGGGGGCACCCGCCGGCGTCCCCTCCACGCCAGGGACAGAGCCTCATCCATGCAACTGCACCCACATTTCTAGTGTAAGATAAGAGGAGAGCATGTGCCAGCCTAGGCAAGCAAGTGGCAGACCTCAGAGGCACAAGTCTTGAAAGGGAGATAAATCTGGCAGGTTGGGTCTCTGCTTTTCCAGCTATCCCGTTTAGAGGACGTTGAACATATTTAGTATCTCACTGTTTAGAATGTGTGCAAGGCAGGAGCAGCCTCCGGAGGAGCTGTTCTCTCGTCCTCCCGTCACCCAGACTGCAAGAGCTGGCGCCTCGCTGTCACCATCTGGCCAGGTACGCGTGGCTTGGAGCAGCACGCTGCCTCCAGCAAGGTCTGGAGTCCCGTCCTTCCGCTCCTGCCAGATCCCTGAGGGACATTAAGAGAGTTAACCGTAATGTTTGAGTACAGAGCCCAGCTCTTCTCAGTGGATGAAGAAATCCCAGGCCTGGCACAACGTGCACTGCCATATGCAGCAGTGCCAGTGATATTTTCCTTCATCATTTTTCTTCTCTGGTGTTCATTTGAGATATTCCTGTTCCAAGCTCATGTTCTGTCCAACACGCTACCCAGGCTGTAGCAGCAATAGTTGCCTCTGCTAAATGAATGTTTGCTAATAATGTCTTTCCATCTGGATGCTCATCAGATCTGCTGAGCGTATTTGTCATTTCTTCCATTCCATTTCCATTATAACATAAATAACAGGCAGATTGGAACCCACACTGTCCTGCAGTTTGGCAGTTGCTGTTTTGGCCACACTGCCTTTTATTGAGATATAATAAAGTATGCTCTTTTAACATCCTGGCTTGCAAGGATAAAGCTCAAATGCCTTGATATCAGGTGTGTGTCAATGGTAGTTAAGTTTAAGTCCCTTGCATCTCAATTATGCATCTTAGGGCTGTGTCTATGAAGCTGCAATGAGTAGAAGAGATGAAACAAGGTGAAAACAGAGCTCCCTTATCAATTGCTTCTATTCTGGTATTCCAGAGTGAAGTCTTCCTGAGGAAAATCTATCACTTTCATGGCAGATGCCGCCTCCTACTTCTTTCTGGGGCTGGATACACAAACTTAAAGTCAAACGTTGCTCTGCTCTCAGATCTCTTGGCAGATGCAAGGCACCTTCCTGACTGCTCCTGCACGCGGCGCGGGGCACAGCCGGGAGAGCAGGCTGAGGAGACACGGCAGCGGCTCCCGAGCAGCAACACTATTTTTAGCATTTATGCTCTTTCTTATTCTAACTACATGGAATATTGCAGATACTGTGGTAAGGGAAACACTGTAATTTATGCATTTTGAAATGCTCCTTATTCCAGGGTTGCCTGAGTGTTTCTGCACTTGAGAGATTTATAATCCAAGTGGGAAAGGCATAGGTGGGCCATTAAAGGTTATTTATTGTAGTTCCATTTCTTCGTTTTTGTGACCACTGCTTATAAAACACTTGGTTTAAAAACTCCTGGGGTCAGAACGGTGACCTCGCGTTTCAGTTGGTGCTGTTTGTGTGCACGCCACAGGTGATTTACAGTACAAGGAGGTGTTCAAGAGCAGGGGGACAGGGCACAAGGAGGAACCTCCACCCTTTTATCACGGTCCAGCGTGGAAGAAGCTGGGCTGTGAACCTGCCAGTCCCAGACATCTGGGAGCTCCAGTGCATATCGATCTCTGCAGGGAACGTGAAATAATGTCCACGATAGTTTTGATACATTACCTAAGCTGCAGCTCTGACAAATACTGGTCTGAAAGAGCACATACTTGTTACACCTGCTAACTGCGCCCAGCTGAAATGTGAGTGAATCCCTGCACACCTGACAGATTTGTCACGAGATGTACTCTGTTCTGTCTGGGCTTATAAGGATGCCTCACTATGGATCACTCGGGGAAAGGTGTCTCACAAAGACACAGAAAAGCTCATATTTCTGTTCACTGAGGTGTTGATGACACAATTTAGCATGCAGGATCCAACTTATTTAGAATTCAGTGCCAACTTCATCCCCATCATAGAGCGAATCCTGTTTTACAATTCCCTTGAACATTCTCTAAATGATGGCATCTGAAAACAAGCAGCACAGTTTATATGCCGCAACGGTACTTTTGAAAATAGTTCTTAAAAATATAATCCAGTCACTAGTCAGAGGTGTAGAAATAGTGAAATTGCAGTGATTGGGAACTAGTATGAAGCTACTGCTGACTTGAGCTTTTTTTTTTCTGTTTCATCTGGGGAGCATCTACTTGTCTAAATCAAAACTATTAAGAGGAACAAATAATTTGCCCTGAAACTTGCGTTGTACAAATGTGCCACTTCTCCAGCCTGTGATCTTGGCCTCAGACACAGATGCGGTGCGTGTACCCTTGCCCGCGAACAGCGAGATCTACACGGTCCATTTGTAAGTCAGTTTAGAACTTCCCATATTTTAATAATTCAGACACCAACAGGATTTCAGCACGACACAGAATCTCATTGCACGAACACCAGCAGTTGGCCGGTGATTGTTCATCTGTGATTCAGTAAATGATAGAGAACTGTGAGTTAATGGTAGGCATCTGAAACAGGTGTTTAGGAGAGCTATAAGTACGTGTCTCCTCTGATGCACTCTTTATAAATTATTTGCTGAGACTTTTAGCTCTGCTATGCCACAGTTCAGGAGGGATGTGAAAAGCTGCCTTTATACAGAGATAAAGTGAAACGCTTTCATGGTAATAGTTTCCTTTAAAATTAGTTTTACATCTCATCTATTATGAAATGTGAAGATACACTTCTAGCTGCCTCTGAGATCCAGGCAGGCAAGCGTGAGCAACAACAAAGAGCTGCTTTCCATAATTTTCAATCAGCGGGTGCGAGTTTTGTGTTTTCTGCTTTTACGAGCGCCACTGTGTAAAAGCAGCGACAGGGCAAGCACGGCTGCTCGGTGCAGCCCTCGGTGCAGCCGTGCGGACAAGAAGGGCCGGGAGGGCCCAACAGGATGCAGGATCGCGCGGGCAGGCTGTCCCCGGGGCCGGCTGCGCTCACGTTGCACCCGCTGTTCGCAGGCGCTCCGGGAGGAGACAGCCCGCGAGGGAAGCACGGGGTAATTGGGTCTGCAGAGAAGAGGCTTCTGGCTATATTGGCCCCAGGTGTAAACCAAGGTGGAGATATTTGGCATATCCAAGCCCGGGCAGAGCTCTCCAGGTACTTGTTGAGGTTATACTGTGGGCAATCACTCACTGTTGTCGACCACTAACACTGACTGTTAAGGCCTTTGGATTCAAACAATTCAACTTCTGTGTGTTTTTTTTTTTTTTTTCTCTCTGAAATACTCTTTTCTCTCCCTGTTAGCCCTTCCTGAGAGCTTCTAGTTTTACTTCAGCTGAAAACCTTGCAACTGCTCTGGGATTCAGGGTCCTGCCTGTCACAACAGAAGTCCTGCTTTGTTTGTGCACCATTTTCCATCTGCAGTGCCTGAATATGCAGCATATATTTCATATTAATTCATATTCATTTTTTTTCCCGTGCTTAGCTCTGAGATACCTGTTGCAGCAGTCCAATGAACATCACAAGCCCTTTTTAAATCTCAAGCTGTTCTCTGGGGAATATATTTTGCTTTCTAAAGGAATGCAACACAAACTAAAACAGAAGGAAGAACTAAGCCCTGTAGCTCCCCTGCCAAAGCAGCACATATTTGAAAAACCTCAGGTTTCATTTCTTAAACTATTTATTCTAGACAGTCTGGGCAGGGCTTCTTTACAGGTAACGATCCCAAAGTTAAATAACCGGTATCTAATACAATGAATGAAGTTGCCTTGTTGTTGTATTTGGTTTGCGGGTAGGTTGCTCTGGCATCTTCTAACGGCGCTGAACTTCTCTGGCGAACGATCGTGCCTCTCCGTCACGTATTTATGTATAGAATTTGTGTATATATGTATGCATATATGTAGGCATATAAACATGTATATTCTTGGAGATAAAGTCTGATTCCTTGGGTGCTTGAACAATCTAGAAGGGTAGATGCTTGTTTTTTTCTTCCTCCCTTTCATAGTCATAATGCATTTCATGATTTCTTTGCTTTACAGCATCCTTTAAAGTGACACATTTTATCAATTCTCTGGACAATATTGATGTTTTGCCCTTTTAAACATGTCATCTGATTTTCTGATGTTCCTCTCTTATTCTCCATCCATTTTCTTGTAATGCTTTCATTTGGTGGCAATTTTTCATTGGGTCCCCAAAGGTTTATTCCAGGAGTTACTTCAGGCTTATTTCCCCCCATGCTCTGAAATGTTTGACGTGCGATCAAACTCCTCGGGTGTACAAGTGGCACAGGCCCTGTCCTCTCCGCAGTCTGATTTAAGTCTTTCATCCCGCAGGGCACATTTACTTGCCTTCAGGATCCCTGTGGATTCAATCAAACTAAAAAAAAATTAAAAGCAGATGAAGAAGAAACATAGGGGCGTTTTAGCCTGTTTAGGCTCATTGGAGAGGCTGCCAGTAAGAGCAATCCCGGACTATGGGAGAGCAGCAAGGAAGCCCGGGCGTCTCCGACCTCGTCCCGGGATCCCGCTCGTACGTGACGCTCCCGGGCCCCTGTGTTTGTGCCGCGTCGTGACGGGCTGACGTTTGCAGCTCATGGGCTGGAACGTCTA
This sequence comes from Crypturellus undulatus, assembly GCA_013389825.1. Taxonomy (NCBI): domain Eukaryota; kingdom Metazoa; phylum Chordata; class Aves; order Tinamiformes; family Tinamidae; genus Crypturellus; species Crypturellus undulatus. Next base: position 29,132 of record VWPW01009307.1, on the reverse strand, counting down.
CAAAAAGAGGATGTGCTAATGCTGGAGCCGCTCACCAGCTTTGATTTCAGCAAAGGAGCAGGATTCCTCGATATTTATAACTCCAAGTGTCTGCTGCTAGGTGACTCCTTTGGAAAGAAATTCAAAATTATGCTCAGTGTCTGAATATGAAAGTTTCTGTGCGTGAGAGAGAGTTTTCCAGTACAGCTCTAAGCAGATCAAGCCTATTTTTCAGTAATTTTGTTTGCAAAGTAAGAAAATATTTAATGTGTCCAAAATAAAACCTCCATATCATCACAAATAGCCTTTCTAGGCCTAAACATACCAAGGATTACTTAAGAGACCGATGATGTTCAGCTGCATTATTGTAGCAGATGGATTATTATGGCAGCCTGGATGGCAGGAAAAGGTAGACTTTACCTCCAGACTTAGCAGATGTCAATTTATATTAATGAGCAAAGGCAAAACAAAATATATTTTATTTTCCTTGTAACCTGTCTTAATTGTAAAACATCTGCACAGATTATGTCTTATTCCAGATGTTTAACAAATTATGTGAGCAAACAACTCACATTTTTTTCTCCCACTGAGAAATGGCTAAAATTAGGACTGATAAAAATAAAAAAATGGTGCTGCCTTTCACTCTACTTTGAGGAAAGTGTATATTAAATTATGATTTTTTAGTACTACAGTGTGCTGAAAGATGCAGTGAGACAAGACTGCTTGTCACATATTTATGAGCTTACGAACCTTTTGCTGTCCCTTTTGTTATTCCTTCCCTTGGCAGTGCAGTGAGACACTGAACTATGAATTAATGCAAAAAGGATGAAGATTTACTTGCTAGTCCATATGTCCAGGCTGCTTGGCAGTTCATGAATGTCACTGTTGGAACCAGGAAAAAGAAATTGTAGAAATGTAAGGCACTGAGTCAGTCACTGTTGCCAACTTACTAGAAAATATATTGAATGGTGATAAGCAGCAGATAACGGACATTAAGATTTTAACTTACATTTTTCTTTATCTACACAACAATCTATAGATACAATTCCTGGGAAAAATATATTTCCTATACAGTTTAAAATCCAAAAGCTAGAGAGCTTCTGGTTTGCCTTTCATGCAAGTATGCAGGAGCTGAACAGTGACTAAAAACTATTCAAAGAATAATTATGGCATCATGAGAGGTTTTGGGGTGTCTTTCATACATGATTCGTCAGAGCCCTTTCTGGGAGCCAGCGGCTTAGCGAAGCTGTGCAAGACACAGGAATGTCCTGGTCATTGTGCAAAGGCAGAAGTTCACCTAATTATGGGGGACCATCTGTAGAGGTAGGTAGAGCAAATGTACGTGCATATCTGTATACACACACACGTACATCTGTGCATGTGTGCGTACGTGTGTTTGTATATATATATTCATGTATATGTATATAAATAGGAGGTCTCCCCTTAAATCCCTTGAAATAGCACAAAGCTGCCCAAATGCTGACTGGTGTCCAGCTGCGTGGCTGAGTTGGTGTGGGCCATTCCCTAGACTGACGCTCATCTTCACATACAAAGTTAGTTCAGGTCGGAACACATTTGGCTTGTGCTGCCCTAGAAGAGAAGCCGCAGCCTTCGCCAGAGGTTGGCCTGCACATTCCTGCGCGCCCCGGCGAGAAATACATCTTTGTTTAATTTAGTGTGACGTGATTGTTGACTCAATTGCAGGTCAGCAGCATACCCAGAAAGTCGTATAAATCTTTCTTCTGCAGTGTGGGGAAGAAAACAGATGGACACTAGAGTATATTAATGTTCATTCTCCTTGGGAATCAATAGGAATCTATATTTTATAAATGGGTCTGCTAAACACAAGAGAAAATTCATGAAGCAGAGAAAGAAAGAGGGAGAGAATGAAAAGCCAGCTAATTCCTTTCAAATATCTGATTATTATCCACATCCTCGGGACATGTGTCCATTGAAGGTCTAGCACAGCAGAAGGCAATGCTTCTACATTTAATTTCATTGGGACTGATTGCATTAGCTATGCAGAACCATCAGGCCTGATCCCATTATTTATGGAGTACCCTCAGCTCTAAATGACATTTATCACTTCTAGGTACAAAGCTTCTGTTCCGTATTCAGACGCTATTAATAGCAATGGGAGTCTTCTGTGAGACGATTAGGAACTGGATCAGGTCTGTGATGAGCAATTCAATATAGCATGTAAAGGAGCATGGGATGGAGAAGACATTCCAGAGAAAAGGAGGCTGAAGATGGCTCACGTCATTTGGATGGAATCTAGTGGGAATGAGATTTGGTGGGATTCAGTGGGAATAGGATTTAGGAGGATGCAGGTGAATGAAGGCTTGAAGTGAAGTTCATCGGAAAGAGTGGAAAGAGAAATCCACTGAGGATGCAGTGAGGCCTACAGGAGAAAAGGGGCAAGGGGTGAGGAAAGAAGCAGAAGAATGAAAGATAATGGGGAGGAAAATGATCAATTAAAACAAAAATCAGACAACAAGTTAAGTTCAGCGAGAAATAGAAGCCAGTCAGAAAACAATGCTTGCACGTGTAGCTGTGCGTGGTGTGGGGTCAGGCATGTGCTGCGCTCGGTGAAGCTCAAAACTCACTTTGCCTCCGTGACCCGTTTCCCTCTCCTGTGCCCTGGCAACCCTGGCACCTACCAGGGTGATGGGGCTCCCTCCTCTGCTCGGGCTTCCCCCAGCAAACATTTGGGGGAGCCCCTCTTCTGCCCCTGGGTTGCACCCAGCCAAACGACCCCTTGATCACGCTTCCCCCCTCCCATTTCTTCAATGGGGGAAGAAAATAAACAAATAGAAAGAATCATTGTGCATAAAATTGTGGCTGTATTTCCATAAAGAAATAGAATTAGAGAACGATGGAAATGAGAAATATTAGCCTATAATACCACATGCTTCATCAAAAACCCAGCCTTGCAAAATGACAGCAGACATCAGTAATTGCCAAAACACCAGCTTTATTTATAGATGTGAAGGAGAGATAAATGCGCTACATACAAATTCCAATTAAGGCTAAGCCAGGCAGCTTAGAGAGCTGCTCTTGCACGCTCTCGGCGGCAGCGGCTCCGCACTGCTCCTGGTCCTGGTGACTCACCTACAATGACTAGAGAATAACACACGGATACTGTATGCAGATGCCGCCTTCGCAGAGCAGTTGCTCTTGTCTGCTGCTAATGGAAAACAAAATTCTCATTCATAAGGCAAAATGACCAAAATTCATCCCCCTTTGCTGGTTTTTCTTTAGTGTTTGATATTTCATGCTTTGGAAGGCCATTAGCGTCTGTGTTGCTGGCCCTGGACCTGGGCCTGGAACCAGCTCTGCTTGGTCTCGTCAGCATTTCTTGAAGTCAGTAGAGGCAGGACGAGCAGCTTCGGAATCTTTCCAGCTGAGTTTGTATTAGCAAGGGAATGTAGCTCTCGGAGCTCAGCAGAGAGGCCGTACGAGATGGAAATGTCCGTCAGCTGCAGAGGGGCGGCAGGTGCTGCCCTGCTGGGCATCGCTTCCCTGAAAGGGGGATTAGATCCAAGAACACTAAGGTCCAGGAAAAATATTCTCCCCTGCAAGACTGNCCTGGGCCTGGAACCAGCTCTGCTTGGTCTCGTCAGCATTTCTTGAAGTCAGTAGAGGCAGGACGAGCAGCTTCGGAATCTTTCCAGCTGAGTTTGTATTAGCAAGGGAATGTAGCTCTTGGAGCTCAGCAGAGAGGCCGTACGAGATGGAAATGTCCGTCAGCTGCAGAGGGGCGGCAGGTGCTGCCCTGCTGGGCATCGCTTCCCCGAAAGGGGGATTAGATCCAACACTAAGGTCCAGGAAAAATATCCTCCCCGCAAGACTGGCAAGAGTCAGTGTGTCTAAGAAATCCTGTAAAGCCACGGCTGCCGGAGCGAGAGGAGGCTTGGTTTGACCTTACAAACAGTTAGAGCTGTGTCTGTTTTGCCACCGCAATACAAATTATTTTGTTTACAGCAGGATAGGAGCATTTGTTAGACCAGCTTCCGCAGAGCATTCACGATCCTTCTGCCGTGGATTGCTGGAACGATCCATTACCACAGCTGTGATAATGGAGGGCTTCAACCGGGGGCTCAGCGTATTTATTTTACATTTTCTCCCAGTGTAGCCTATTAGTAATTCCATTTAATTACAAAGACCGTGGTAGTCATATATACAGTAAAAAATCCAGGGTTCTCTTTTGCCTGTGCTAGCAACTTAGAAAGTTTGCTAAGACAAATGATCCCATTCTTGCCATGCATCAGTTTATTCATCTCTATAATGGCTGCATTAAACCTACTATAAAGGACTATGACAAAGATTAATAGGTACAGTACCTGGCTGCAGCACAAAGGTGATGAAACAAAAAATTGCTAATCCTTTAAGGAAATATTTAGCAACAATGCAAAACATGCATTCTTTGTGCTACAAGGTAATTACTGTGCAACACGGCTGTACATCCAAATCAGTCAAAGAAGCAAACAAAAGAGGAGGAGAAATTGCTGCGCTGCGGCTAAGGGGGCTCAGTGAAGTTTGGAAACCTTGTGTTTTTTAGAGGGCCTCATTGAGGGAAACCGATTAGCTCTGAGATATCATTTAGATCTCCTCTTAAAGTGATCCGAGGCTTTAATCATTATCCCGAAACCACAAAACAGCTCCAGACACCCAGCAGCCTCATTGAAAGACTTGTCAAGACCGAAACGGTAATTCACAAATTCACTAAAATTCCCTGCTCCACTGAGCAATGTGACAGCTCTGCCGACCGCAGTAACATTTCTATTCAAACTGGCTTTGGTGCTGAAGCTATAAATATCCCTGCAATATTTCCTGCTACAGAACATAAAGACAGCTTTACAGCGCTGATAAAATAGAAATTACTTTCTCTCTGAGGTCTTGCTGGAATTTTAATGTCTGTTTTGCAATAAAGCAGCTCCTACACAATTCGATTTGAGGGAAAGAAAACAAACGGTCTAATTTAGTTACAGTAATGACTCCTCTTGTATTGTTGGCCATAGCTGGAGCAGTGGTTTGTGGGGCTGTTAAAGCTCGTAGTGGTGAGCACAGTGATGATTTTATAGTAATATGATTTTTTTTGCCCTTTAAATATATATAGCCCTGTTTAATTACAGGTATGGAACAACAAGGACCCAAAAAGAAAAAGATCATTAAAGTTTACAACCTCTAATAGTCTTTCTGTAAAAATTACTTGTCATAGCTGTAAAAATGGTGACCAAAGATGACACATACTTAAAAAGGTTCTTGAATTGAAAAGAAAAATTGCAACTACTGGACTCATCAGTGTTGCCTTTAATTATTCCATAAATGTCACCCTGGCTCTTGTTAGCTCCTTCAAAGGAAAGAAAAAGGCTCAGGTTCATTTTCTATGGACTCTGAATTCTCCTTTTCATCCATGGGTTGGAAATGGAAGTCTGGGGAAGAGACCAAGAACAATTAAATGAAGGGGGAGTGGAAATAATGATTGTGCATTTGCATTGCGGGCACACAGCAGGCAGATTGCCTTGGAGCACAGATGCTAGTAAATATTTTTAAACACTAACCAGAGTCAGACTTGATTATCTGACACAGGAAAGATGTTGCTGGATGTTGAAGGGAAAGTCGCAACGATTCCCAAGCCAAGGGAGAGCAGCAGGGTGGCTGGGAGAGCTGGTTCCCACTGCCCTTCTGGGAAGGTAATAAATATTTATATGTGTCTGAGGTTCCTGAACTGCAGAAAACAGTAATTTCTTCCCTCAAAATTGGTCTTAACTGCTTTCTTCAACATCTTCCTGCTTTTTTTTTTTCTCATTCCCCTCTGATAAATTCCAACTTTCTTAATAAATATGCATAGGTAAAGAGATCAAAAATTTTAATTTATTTAGTGTAGGAGAAATCATTTTAGTTGGTCTTTAACTGGTCGAAGAAAAGGTGTGTGGGAGATGGGGGAAGAGAAGCTTTTGGGGAAGCGAGCCAGCTTCAGGTCTAGTACCAGCGCGAAGGAAAGCGGTGGTGAGCAGCAGCCGTGTGGTTCTGAAGCTGGGTGTTCCCAGCCAGGCATCCACCCCGGCACCTAGAGAAGGACAAGTTCCTGCTGAAGATTCCTGATGAAAACACTGTGCTGTGCGTGTGTGAACCTGGAAACTTCCGTAGCCTCAAATGTAGCCTTGCTACCAGCACTTATGTAGATGAGTGTTTGTGCAAGTTCTGTTTTGAAGACCATGCTGTCTACTGTGTCTTATATTTTATTCTTGCTTTGGTATAAATCAGGAGTAGTTCCGCTGAGAAAAGTGGCCTTAAAGGTAAAAAGCATTTGCAAGTAGGATGAAAATTTGGATGAAATGCAAGAGGTAGGGAAGGTGCTAGAGAGAAAAGCAATACTGGGAAGTAAAAGTTGACTTCTCCTTCTTGCTTGTGTTTGGTTTATTTGTTTACTGTTTAGACTGCAAGCTCTCTTTGCATGCATGCAAAATGGCTAGCACACTTCCAGGCTTGTATAAATAAATAATAACTATTTAGAATCTTTTAAAAGATACATAAGTGTATTTCTTTTCAGAAATATAAGCTGAACTTAATGAAAGACTCTAGTTTTTATCTCAGTGACAAAATGGCAGTAGAACAGCTGTGTGGGACTCCAGCAAAATAAATTGCAAGAGTGATACATTATTTCTTTTTAAGAATTAGCATCTATAATACTGCAATGAATTACTGATTTATAGATTTTTAAAAATATCCCTCTATAATTTTTTATTTCAAAAGAGAACATATAATGATCCCTTCCAATGTTCTAGAATAATGTGTTATCAGGCGGCTTCTACAGAATTGTATTTTTCATACTAGAAGTTGTAGTTTCATGCAGCAGGGAAAAAATAATAAGAAGTTAGGAAAGCCTTTTGAACAGACTTTTATTGCTGAAGAGTCTTTACTGCAACCAAACGTGTAATTGATTGGGGAAATAAAAATATAAATCATGTACATTCCACGCAGAAAGGTTTTTTATGTTTAAGTGGCCGTGGTGATTGGTGTACCTCTAGATGTAGCACTGGTGGATGGTTTTACTCTGGAACGTTTGAAACAGTCAAAACAAATCCTAAACTCAGAAAATAGAGCAGTATTTGTATGTTGAAGAAATACAAAGAAAAATCTGCATTGAAAGTTATTTTTTAGGGATTTTTTTTTGTTGTAGAGACAAATAAGATTAATCGATGCCTTTGGATTCTTTGGACTTGCTGTTGAATTCCAACAAGTCCTAGCACCCACTTTGCTGTTTTGAGGCCATATGTAGGATTGTCAAAAGTAGCTGGGGTATAAAAAGCTGCAGATCAAAAAGGTCGTCAATAATGATGATATATAAATTTATGATAGATGAATTTATGATGGAGAGGAGAAAACAGCTACAGAATCTGATATATTTTTCAAGGTCAAAAAAGCAATAGTCTTCTGCAAACATTATAGCTAATATTGAAGTGGGAAGGCAAAGAGACCACGTATGTCTGAAACATGTGCAGGTCCTGTCATGGCAAAAGGGAGCTGCGGGTGTTGTGGTACTCAGGGGTAGGACTGAAAATTCCTTGGTTTTCTACCAGTTCTACTTAATGTTCAAGGCTATCCAACCAAAATTACATTTAGATTGCTTTACATTATACAGTAAGTGGCAAATCATCACTGCTTCCTTTGACATTCAGTGTAATAACATTAACCATGATGAATTTCCTTTTACTATTCATGTGGTCTCCATACATTATTTCAGCTGAATTCCATTGTAATGTAGCATTAATTAATGCCTGCTGCTTATCAAGTGTTACCCATTTCCACTTTCCATCCCATTGCTTAATTCTTGAAGAATTGCACATAGAAGTGCCACAAAGAGTGTACGCAGTCCTGGGGCACCTTCATAGGGGATAAGAAATCAAATTACCTTTACAGTGCCAGTTGCCATCTCATAGTCCTCTATCATATGGACAATATTTTCTTCTTAGGCTAGCAATAAAGTCCTGTTTGCTCGAGCGCTGCTCTTTGGACTGAGAGGAGAGCAGAAGGCTGGCTGCACCTGATCTCTGAGGCGTGGGTTCAGTTGGTTATACCCACCCAAACGTGCCCCACTGGGCACAGCAGACCTCGTCTTCCCTTCTTGTCCTGCTCCGATGGACAGGGCAAACTGGGCCCTGGCTCATGGTTTGAGCTCAGAGGCAGCTGCTGAAACCTTTATTCCGTAATGTCTGCAGGAGCCCTGCCCTGCTGGTAATGTGAATTTAGCTTGATTTTCTGTACTTTTCCTGCTAGAACACACCATCCTTCTGAAAGGTAGGGATGAGGTTCTCCCCCCAGTAGCTGTCTTCTGCGCTAGGCTCCCTGCTCTGGAGTTCCTATTTCTGTCGTGTTGTCCATCCTTGAAAGACCTCTGCTGTCCTTCTGGAGTGATTTATGGCACCAGCTGTTCCCCGGGAAGGAATGCCGCGTTGTGCCGGTGATGGATGGCCGGCGCCTCCAGACCTGCGCACGGAGCGAGGGGTGTCCGGAGCCCCAGACAGTGGATCCCCACAACCACTGCAGCAGAAGAGTTGGACCATGTAAATGGCTCTAATAAGCATAATTTAAACCCTTGGTTTTCTTTTTATAGCAATTTCATTTTCAGTGTTTTATATTCCAATTTTCCACCTTTTAGTCTTGCTTCTTTCTTCTCTGCTGCAAAACCCTAGCTCGAATGGGAGGGCAATTACGAGGCAAGCATGTAGTTCTTTAATTGAAACACTTATAGGTGTACACTTAAAAACTATGAAGACTTTTATGGAATAGCAATGGCTTAATAGGTTTTTGTGTATGTACATTGTAACCTAATTCCGCACTCTTTTAGCATTGCTAGGGGAAGCTGTTAATTTATGACTACAATGAGCAATAAAGCCATAATAGTAATCTAAAGGTGCAATTTCCCTTGTTTAGGGGGCATTTATCGTTATGTATTAAAACTATAAATACATCACGATACTGCAGAACTGATCTATACAAAATGAAAGATAAGATCTCTCCACTTTAAAATGTGCTTTTTTATTCAGCAGAAAAACAGCCACTTGTTTATGGTGAAGAAATATCAAACTTCAACACTTGGCAAGAATACTACCAAGAACTGAAGAGAATTTAACTGATCCCCTCTGTAATTTAATCTGTTACCATATGTATAAGGCAGGAAAGCAAGAAAGAATCTTGTTTTAATGATCAGCCTGATTCTTACACGCTGAGAGCTACCCAAACGTGTGCAGAGCTGGAGCACCTCTAGCACTGCTTCCTTCCTGGGGTAGTTCCATTATTTCACTCGTGTCGATGGTGCCTCGAGTCTCAGTCGGTTCCTCTCTGCTCCTGCCTGGCTTCTCGCTGTCCTGGCTCCAAAGCCCCGTTGCTTTCGTGGCTGCATCCAGCACATCCCGTGTGCTGTGGATCGCGAGGGCTGCAGCCAAGTACGTCTCGACTGAGAGGAAATGGGCTGCAGATTTCACTTTGGCTCTTCAGAGAACCAGAAACACCCTGCAATAAATAAATAAATAGAAATCACTATTTCCAGTATTGACTAGAATGAACATTATAGCCAAGATGTTTTTACGTGAGTCCCATGGAGTTAATCTCCGATATTCCTTTGAAGTCCATGAGAGCTGCATATCTTCTGCTCTTCCTCTTCTTTGAGACCTGCTGCTACAGACTCCAGGTAGTAAGCAGTTTACAGCCATTATCTGCTGTAGAGATCTCTTTCCGTAGGGATTTACATCTGCAAGTAAAAATAAAAACCTCCTTTTTGATGTCTTTCACGGAGCAGGCCCCGACGGGGTCAGTGAAGGGACCCATGCCAGCGACCAGGCCTTCCCAGAGGGCTGTCCAGCTTCGCCCGGGCCTTGGAAGCCTGAAATGTTTCCGAGAACACGAGTTGACAGACTTAGCAAAACACTTTTTTTTTTTTAACGAGTCAGAATGAGAAAGGGTGACAGGAAGGGATAATTACCTTGTCTGAGGCAGGTCTGCGGCAGACACAGTGACATTTCAGAATCCAAATGGCTTTGTTGTGTTGTGATTGGGAGGAGGATGGAGGGCAGCGCTCCCTGACACCGCAGCCCGCCAGCAAGCTCCCCACACGGCAGCGGAGCCCGTTGCTGTGCCGCGCCGAGGCCGCTTCCCCTCCGCGTGCGCGGGCACCGCTGGCCGTACCGGAGCTCCCATCCCGGGATGCTGCATCACAGGGATTGCTGCTCCCGGCTCTGTGCGGATCCACACGGAAAACCGCTGCTGTTGTCCCCGGTGTGGGCAGGACAGCGCAGCAGGCGGCCCTGCTGAAGGAGCATTTCCATGTTCTGGTGCTTATCCAGCTGCCCCAATGCGTGCCCTGCGAGAGGGTGATGCCTCCTGGAAACACATCAGCAGCAAGATGTCCTGGCTGCAGAAAGGAAAGGAACAGGAGAGAGGGGGAGACAAATCAAAGTGCCACCAGGAGACGGCCCTTATATGTCACTCATTATGTGGCTAACACGGGCTTAATCTTTTTCAGCTATTGAAAAGAATCTGCTAATGTTTCTCAAAGTTAATTACACAGTTCCTTTTGGAAAGACCAGGCTTGACTCAGCCAGCTATTGAGCTGATCAATACTTTTAAATACGTCCAGGGTTTTCTCTTTCAAAAAGCGCATGGAGGAGCTGTGTGCATACTTGCTCTTTTCCTATCTGATTTAGAGTTAGTTTCAGACTATTTTCATTCAAACCTGCATGAGGAATGTGTGGTTTGGTGTCTCCTGCAAGTGGCTTTTCTGCCTTCTCCTGCCCGCTCTGCTGGGGTAAGGAGTCCCTGTAGACGAGACAGTCCCAAGGAAGTTACTGATGGACCTGAATTCAGCCTGTTCTTGTGTCGTTCAGGGAATCAGCAGGGCTGGAAGCTGCTCTGGAGCGGCCCTGGGCACTTAGTGCGTGTGCTGTGTGCGCAGACATGCAAGAGAGGCAAGAAGGAGCCCAAGGACAACGGGCAGCTGGTTCACCCGTGGGCACCCCGGCTCCCGCAGCCCCACGCTCACGCTCACAGGGTTTCTCTCTTCAAACCTGTAGAATACGGTTAATATTTCAGGTAAAGGTTGTGTAAGAACTGATTGATTAAATGTTCAGGCAGCGCTTTGAGACCTTCTGCAGTGAAACTGTTTCCGAACAAATCCATGCTGCCGTCAGTGATTTCCTTTCCCTGTTTCCTGGCACCAGCCTCTCTGCTGGAGCTGTAAGTTTTCCTGAGAGGCGAACGCTCAAGCTGAATTTACAAGCTGCAGTACAAAAAGGTCCAAAGGAAATAAGCCATACTTTAATAAAACAAATACAGAGAAAATCTGCATTGTTTTCCAAATAGCCTTGTAGCACAGCTCAATTGTTTTTCCATTTCGCATGCCTTAATCCCCGTATCCACGACCCCTTTCAATTCCTCCTCGCGAGCCTGGTGACAGCAAGGCCGTCATGCCTCCTTCCCAGACCGTGCCCAGCGGTGCCCTCGGTTTTATGAGCAACCAGCTGCTTGGCACGAGCCTTGCCAGCTCAGCAGTTCTGCCTCCTCTTCCCTTGAGGAAACCGTTCACCTTATCACCAAAGAGAGGCAGGGGGAAAAATTCCATCTGTTACAGCTCAGAGCTAGGAGCTTCGTAATTGTGTGAGTACACAGGCTGCATATCAGATTTTTTTTGTTTTAGGAAGCACTTAGGGAGCATTCATTCTCCTTTTATTGTTATTCTCTCCCTCGCAAGTGACCATATTTCATCTCCTCTGAGATGCACTGCAAGGATTTCGGAGCAAATTTGTGGCTTAACGATGCCGGGGAGGTGTTTAGCACCACGAATGCATCCTGGCACAACTGTGCACTGCTGCAGAGCAGCACACAGCACGGTGCCCATGGCACTGCCCTCCTGGGGCACCTACGAGAGATGGTGCTGGCCAGCAAAGCCTTTAATGACTGTGACTTCAAGTTAACTTTGGTGGGATGGCAGAAGGCTGCAAAGCTCTCTCTGACTTTCCTTGATTTTTGGATTAAGTTCTACTGAGTGTTGGGCAGGAAATGGATATTTTTCTTAGCATGTACTTTTTTGTATTGACAAAGCGTGCTTTGCAGAAGGACCCTAGAAGACAACGTTATTGACTGTTGTCCGCACTATGTCCCATGACTGATCCTCATGGCCACATCTCTGTTAGGAAGTGCTTGTTCTCCACATGCAATCTTCAGGAGCGCCAACCCCGCGCTCTTGGGTTCTTAAGGCGAGCCTGATTAGCTACTTCAGTTCTTTTTAACTCTGCCCTTTGTGGTTTGTTTGGCTTTTGCCTCCAGATGCTGCCTTCTGCCACACCTTTCTCCATTAGACTAGAAAGTACTTTGTACCTGGTGCATTCAGGTATTTAAACAGCGTGGCCAAAATGCTTTCCGATCTTCCCTTCGGTAAGCTGATCAAATTTACCCCTACAGCATCACAGCAGCCCTGCTAAAGCCAGGTTTGCAAAAGGTCTTAACAGCAATATGTGTAGAAAGGGCCTGGACTAAATATCTCTCCCCGCTCCCCTATGGGCTTTCATTTCTTCTAGTTTATTCAGACCTCAAATTGAATAGCAAGTGGTTCTGTATTATTTGTTTTTACTGCTGCCAAAAGGGAAAAAAATCATAGAATAAACAGTGGGATGTTTGCAACCTTCTTCTATTAGGCAGATTGAATAAACTGACTCACAGCTGATTGTTTTTCCTCAGATCAGTCAGTGCCATTGCATTTTATTTATTCAATTTTATGTATGTATTTCTGGGGGTTTTGTTTTGTCTTAGATTTTTTGTAATCATGTCTGGCGAAGGAGGTAGATTACAACCAGCCCTGCCTTTCCTCAGCATCAGGATTTATGGAATCCTGGTCCTGGGGATAACAAACAACAGAATGACTGAGGATTATTAGCCAGGCAATGCAAATTATCATTAATTATGAGCAGCTTTGAGGCTGGCTGTCCAGGTGAGCGGCCTGCCCCACGGCCGCGGGGCTGCCGTGCGGGGCCGGTCCTGGTGCAGGGCGAGTGTGGATTGCGGGATTGGATTGCGGGATGAGTTCACCGGATTGCGGATGGGTTCACCGGATTGCAGGATGGGTTCACGTTGCTGCCGGGAGCCGGTCTGCGCCGCTCAGCGCTTTGTGGGACTCCATCTTGTGCCCACTAATGGCAAAAGCAAGTTCCCTGAGCTCGAGTGTTGCAGGATCTGCTCTGCCTTCATCTGGGTGTTTTCTCCCTCTCATGCCTTAGGTTCAGCAGCCGACCCTGGTGCACAGGCCCCGCAGAGCCGCATGCTGCAGCGAGGGGCACACACAGCTGCCCTGCTTCGCTTCCCCCTTTTTTCCCTTTCCCTTCAGTCCTGTTAGCTTTTAAGTGCAGGGGGGAGGCAGTTACTCTGCAATATCAATGACTGCACTCCAAGAAATAGAGTGTCCTTGCTGGTTTTCTTAGAGTGGGCTGGTGCTGTGTGGTGTGGATGATCAGAAGGACCAGCAAAATAAAGTAGGGGTTTTCGGTCGTGCTTCACAAGTGCAAACAGGTTGTGATTGCTTCCTCTATGCAAAGGCACACTAATTGCAAGAACAGTCATTAATTATGTATGATGTGCACAGTTCAGTTGCCAAAAAAATATTTTTGGATATAGTTAACCAGATTATTGCTTTATCTTACAGTCACAATTATTTTACACATTATGGCTTTTTAATGAACATATGGCACTACGGGAGCTAATGCAAAAGCGTTTTTTCTAAAACTAGAGAAGTTATTTTGCCACTAGTTAGAGTAGATACTATTTACACTGCACCCCAAATATCTCATTTTCACAGCTAAACATTTCAGTGTATGGAAGCAAACAGTGACGCTGGCTTCTCCTTCGCATCCGTGTGCAAGTTGCTTGTGTCGGTGCGGGAACAGCGAGTGCTCCTGGAGGCCTGACCGCAAGGGCGGTCGCTGCTGAACCTGCTGCTGGAGCCGGGCCGTAAGCTCCACCGGTCCGAAACTCGTCAGTGTGTTTTCAGCTGATCTCCAGCTCCCAGCAAGGAGGGAATCTGTTGGCCTCTGAAATGTCTTTAGCCATCACGCTTTAGAATGAACATCCTCAAAGGACTGCACTACTTTTTTTCTTCTGTAACACATTGTTTTAGAGCTGGTCTCATAAACATATTGATTTTTTTCTTTTAAAGTTCTCTGCGTCGAAGCACTTCTTTAATCAAAAGTAAATTATGTAAAGGCCATTAGGGTCAGCCCAGCTCGCAAAATGAAAACTGCAATACATCATTTATTTGTAAATGTCAGTGAAATCTGTGGATCGATACTCTTCTCCATGCGGATGGTATTTGTTGTTTTCTGGGAGCCCCGTGGCAGCCGCCGGGGTCTCTGGGGGCCACAGTCGGCACCTCTCCTTGCTCTCCGGGGCCGCCTCTGTGTCGCTCCCAACGTGGAGCCGGTCCCTGCGCTCCCACCCAGGGCCCTGCGTGGGCCCCGGCTGCCGCAGAGCTGCCGAAGGACGTGGAGGAGCCGGCAGACAGGATCTGGGCCCGGGTTTCGCTCTTAAATATTCAGAGGAACTTTTATGAGGGATGGGATTGAAATTTAGAGATTTTGCTGCTGCTCCGTGGAAAAGATGTTTATAAAAAATAAGTGCGCTCCATTCCCTTCCGCTTAGGTGATCGTCAGAGATTCTGCTTTACAGTTCAGCTGCTGGGGAGAGCTCAGTCCTGCTTGTGCATTGCAGCCCACGCGCTCCGGCCCCTTCTCCTTTCTGCCTGTAGATGAAGTACCTGGAAGCGGCGCTGTGCTGCGGAGGTGGCCGCAGGCAAGGCTCGCGGTGCCCTCGAAACACTCTGTGAACCTTTACCTGCCCTCGCGTGAGCCGTCCAGCTTGCCAGGCTGAGCAACGTCCCTCCCGACGTGCCAGCTGGCAAGAACAGCGGCGTTGGCCTGATTTCTGCACCGGACTTAGGCAAAGAACCAGGGCAGGAGGGAAATCCTCCGGGGCAGAGCGGGTCTGTTGGGAATGCTGGAATGAGGCGCACGCCGGGGGCAGCCGGGACCGCGGCCGGGTCCCCGGGGGCTGCACCCGGGTGCTCACTCGCTAGACAGCCAACCTGGGGTAATTAGGGGTGTCAGTTAACGAGGGCAGACACCGAGCGGCTGCTCCAATTACTGTGTGCAAGCGGTGAGGAGCGGGCAAGGAGGGAAGTGGGCCGCCGTGCCAGGCTGCTCCAAGCGGCAGGCGAGGAAGGTTAGCTGGAAAATGGCTTTCCCGTTTCCAGGAAACCCGGAAAATGTCTTTCCCGTTTCCAGGAGACCTGGAAAGTGCCTTTCCTGTTTCCAGGAAAGCCTCGGGTTCAGGCCAAAGATAATTCAGAGAAGCAACACTTGGGGGTAGCAAGTGCTGCGGCAAATGGTTCCCTCGGAGAGCTTTCAAAACCCGTCCTCGAGCCCCGTGGGGCTGAGGAGTCTTCTCAGACAGACCTCTCGGAGCGGGTGGAAATCAGGCACAGATATTTTGGGAGCAGAGAGAGCAACTTTGCATTATTATGTAGGAAAACATTTTTTTAATCAGCTCTGCAATCAAAACAGGTTTAAATCAGAGTGACAGCCATGCACCGCAGCTGTAAATCTTGCAGCCCTTGTGGAGGGAAGTTTTGTGGGTTTACCAAAAATTTCCCCAATTTGGCTATCTTTCTGAAATAGGAAAGGAAAACGAAAACAGGTTAAAAGCCAAAAACTGTGATTTCACACAGGATAAAGCATCAAAAGCTTACATGAAGTTATCATAAAAAGAAAATAAAGATTTTGGAACAGCTTGGCCTGGAACAATATTTCAGGCATGGCTAGCTGTTAAAAATAAGCTAATTCAGAAGAGGCACATTTAAATAAATATAATGCAAAGACATAATGGCACAGATAATAGTTTTGAATGGGGAATTCTAATGACTTCGAGGGCATTTTACAGGGCAATTAATACACATGAAAATGCTGCTCTATTCAACTGATGGAAAGAAAGGAAAATAAAATAAAATAAAGCAGGCAGAAATAAAAAGGGAGATGGTCGTGACTAGTAAAAATAGGGTTTGATTTTTCTTTTCAATAGGATCACTGCTTACAAACATAATAAAAGGAAAAATAAGCATGTCAGGTTCTCTAATGCAGCTTGTAAAATCCGGAATGATTAGTTTCTAAAGAGGGGCAATTAGGCGCCTATTGCATATGCATGGGTCTTCCGCGGAACGGGGCTTTCTCGGCTCCCTTTTGCTCCTTCTCAACAATCTAAAAATATATCTATCGCCATTAAGTCTCAAGCGACATTCTGTTAAATTCATGAAGGGGGATTGTAGCCTGGACTCTCTTAAGAAATGATGAGGGTTTATTGCCTCAGCAGATGTGAACAGAGAGGGCGGATGAACGGCTGCAGATGGGGGAGAACCGGACCGGGCGCATGGAACGGGCTTCTTGCGGGTCGCTGGTGGAGCCAAGCGAGGGCTGCTGGGGCCTTTTCTGGCAAAAAGGAAATGCTGGTTCCTTGTGACAGAGTGTCTTGCTGAAGCCAGCCGTCCTGGGTGGCTCTAATCAAGGTGTATTTTTTATCTTTAATGTATTTTTCATCTCTAATGTGGACTTTCTGCCCCTGCACAGCCACGTGTGCGTCGCAGATACCCAGCAGGGCCATCGCGTTAGCAGAAGATGACGGGCGAGCGCGCGTGGTGCTGCGGGACTGTGCAAGGGATTCCCCAATCCGCCCCATCCCAGAGCCGTGCGCAGCCCGCGGAGCCAGGCAGGGATGAGGACCAGGATCCGGCCGCCCCGCGCTGCCGCCTCTCCCTTCCCTGCGTTGGCCCTTGGCGGGTCCCCACGAGGACCCCGAGCGGCAAGATCAGGGCTTGTGCGTTGGCACCGGCGCTCGCGGGGTCCCCGGGGCCCGGCGAGCTATAAAACCCGCTCGCCCGCGTCTCTGCCCATCTGCACGGGGGCGTGAGCCGCCGCTGTCCTTGAAAAGCAACCGGTCCTGATCCTCTGCTGTGTTCTTTAAACGTATAAATAAATATTACATATGCTAACAGATGGTTCATTAGCCAGTTGTTATGGCAATCAGCGTTTCAGCCAATTAAAATCCTTTTTCATAGCTTTAAAAATGTCAATGGCAGGAACATTTAAATGCCCCAAGAACAAACAGATTCCGTGTGGCGTGGCACTGGAGCAGGAGGCGGTTCTGCTCACTTACAGAGAAAGGGTGAAAGGGGCAGGGTGAGATATGCAGACCCTGGGTGCCGCAGTGCTGAAGGAGAGAAAAGGGATTGACCCTCTATATGGCCTTACAGGAGAGCTTTGGTGCCTCGTGCCGCTCGCACTGCCCACGGCGCGCGCGGGGCGGCGGGCGGGAGGCACCGCGTACGCCCGAGAGCTGCAGAGTCCGGCGAGGCCGCGGCCACCGGTGCCCCCAGGACCCGCCTGCTGCCTCACGGGCTCCCCAGCGTGGTCTGGAGTCTGACCTGAACCACAGATCCCAGGAACTTGTGAAAACAGCAGCTTCTGCGTGGCCTCCGTCCCCCTCTGGAGCTGGAGGCTCTGGATTTGATGAGTCACAGGCTGAGAGGGTTGGTTCTCCTTTCCTAATCGGTGCTGCCTTTTGCAACCGTTTAGAAGAGCAAAAAATAGCTCCCACAGACAATCAGAACAGATTATTTTAATGAGAGCTCAAAAATGAAAAACAAATGGCTCAAATTGAGCCTTTAAGCGTTTCTACATGCGTCTGCAAGGAGCTGTGCAATGCTTGAGTCAGCAGGTCTGCAGCAAGAGATGGCTGCTGTCAGGACTTTAGTTTTTTATCCTTTTTTTCTCCGGTAGCTAAACTGAACATCCCAAGTGAAAGCTGCATGCTATCAGCAGCTCCATTTTCTGCTTGTAATTGTCTTTTAGCTGCTGGAGTCGGCAGTGCCCAACTTACATCTGTTCTCGATTCACTCCATGTAGACGTCAGAGAGGGAAAGAAACATTTTTCCCATATGTGCTGGAACAGGCAGCAGGTAGAATGAAGCTAATAACCCTTCAGACTCTCCCCTTTCTCTCTAGGTTGTGTCCGTCCTTGATAGCTACTATTTGTTTTTCAGCTGGTTCTGGGTTTTTTGTTTTGGGGATTTTTTTTTGCAATGCTAGTAGCAGAAGATGTGTCTCTGAGTGGGTTAGAACAGCCAAAGATGGTTGATGTTGTTTGGCTGAGATTGTGTGTTTGCATCTCGGTGGGGAGAACTCCCAAACTGGCTCGGTGTGCGAGATGTTTGGTACCGTCTGATCCTGTCCTACCTGTGTGTGTCCTAAATGGGAACTCTGCAGGCTGCCCACTGGTTTTTGAGCTGGTTGCAGTAACAGAGATGCATGGTTCCCTTGGAATAGGCAGGTGGAAGCAAGGGAATCACCCTGGCATTACTTTTTGTCATTGCTGCATCATCCAGAGCACTCCCTACCGTAGACAAATATATTTTCCCCTCCTTCTACTTCAAAGATCACTCCTGATTTGTGACAGCAGTTCCAAAAGCTTTGGAGCCCCTTCTAGACTGACATAAAAATATCACAAGTACTGTTTAAACATCAGAGGGATATTAGCTCAATTTTGCACTTCAGTGCTACCAAGTGTGTTTAGGCCCATTGGGCATGAATTTAATTTTCTTAAAGGCTGCAGAGAGAAGAAAAATCAGCATCCCTCTCTGAGCATTAGCTGCTGCTCCTTATGAAAACTTACAAAGAGCGTCACCTTTGTGAGGCCGCAGGCTCCAAATGGCACCAAGACGCGGAGTGAAAGCCCAGGGCATGCAGCCACGCACGAGTCACTAACCCGGGGCTGTTCCACACCTGCACAGAACCCCTGGGCTCGGCGCCTCCCCGGTGTCCTCGGGGCTGGCCCGTTCCCATTGATGCATCCGAGCTGCCTCCCTCCGGCCGGCTCCAGCGCATGGAAGAGCCTCCGTGGAAGGGGCAAACGAGCAAACAGCCCAACCCAGATGCAGCCGGCCAGGGTCAACACTGACAGCAGCACTGCACAGGGGTTACAATGGCAAAATAATTTACCCCGAGCTAAATACAGTCTGGCTGTCTGTGGCAGAGAGAAAATCCTCTCTGAATTTTTTAGCAATAGGGCATTAAGTCTAAAAGCATAAAATCAGATTGTGAGTTTTTAATGGTGCACTAATGACACATTTTGTCGATAGTCACAAAAATAGCCAGACATTTTAAAAAACTGCCCCTTGTTTTTCAACTCGTTGCTGGCTTGGAGACCTGGGTACATCCACGCCTGCGTGCACCAGGGGCGCGAGGATCAGGTGACGTCAGGACATCAACTGCCTTTTTCAAGGATATGGGAATGTCAATAGTCCTTGTCGGACATGGGCGAAAAATTGCCTTTTAATGGTCAATAGTAATAACCAGTCTGTTTAAACTTTCATGAATAAGATATATACAATCTATGGCCTATGAATTATGCACGTCCAGTGGCTGGGAGATGGGAAACAGCCCCAGTGTCCGATTCCCCTTCGCACGATCCCATTGCTGCTCGTTGTCGCGGCTGCAGCAGGACCTTGTGCCGGGGATGCTCCTACATGCTCCAAGAGCCATTGTGGCTCGAGCTACGAGGACGCGCGCCCGGAGCCCGCTGCATATCAGAGCCCTGCGGCGCCCGGAGCCCTGCGGCACCCAGAGCCCTGCCGCCCCTGGAGTCCTGCAGCGCCCAGAGCCCTGCGGCACCTGGAGCCCTGCGGCACCCAGAGCCCTGCGGCCCCTGGAGTCCTGCGGCGCCCAGAGCCCTGCAGCACCCGGAGCCCTGCGGCGCCCGGAGCCCTGCGGCACCCGGAGCCCTGCAGCACCTGGAGTCCTGCAGCACCCGGAGCCCTGCGGCGCCCAGAGCCCTGCAGCTCCCAGCTCCCTGCGGCGCCCGGAGCCCTGCAGCCCCCGGAGCCCCGCGGACCCCGGAGCGCTGCCGCGCCCGGAGCCCTGCCGCCCCTGGAGTCCTGCAGCGCCCAGAGTCCTGCAGTACCCGGAGCCCTGCAGCACCCAGAGCCCTGCAGCACCTGGAGCCCTGCAGCGCCCAGAGTCTTGCAGCTCCCATCTCCGTTCATGTTGGTCAGGACAGATGTGCGGGGTGAGCGGCTCTGCAGGCACCGGGGCCTGCTGCAAACGTGAGCACACGGGGAGAGGAGCCCCGGGGCTCGGGGTTTAGGCATCAGGATGGGGAGAATCATCTTTTGTCTGTGGCTCTGCCAGCTCCCAGCCTGCTCAGGGCCTCCTCAGAACTGCCTCCTGCAGGAGCTGGAATAAACATGTGCCACGTTTTGCCCATTTTCTGTGCTTTAAGTGATTTAAAAAACACATCCTTGGCTTCCTTTCTTCTCCTCTCTCTGCCAGTTCTTCTTCTGGGACCACAGACCTATATGCAAGGCCACAAAAGGACTTGATTTTTTTCAGAGAATTTCCAGCTGTGGCTCTGGAAGTCCAAACACATCTAATGAAAATGTGCTCCTGCGCCACTTCCAGCCCAGATTTAGAGACTGCACCGAGGTTCAGATAAACCTCAGTAGAGCTTCCAAAAATTATAGATTCCTTTCTTCACCCAGCCCAAACATCGGGTCCTTTGAAGCTTGCCCAGGGCTGCTGGGCATGAGCTCAGCTGGGGTGAGATCAGAGCCACGCGGAGAAGTTTGGGGCCACGAAGCGGAGCGGCGGTATTAATAAAAACAAACAGGAAGGAGGGATGACTCCGGTGCCGCCGTTCCCCCCAGGATCCGCACGCTGTTTCTGGGAAAGCCCGCAGCGCTTCAAGGAGCGGTGCAGCTCGCAGGTTCCTTTGGCACAGCCAGGTCTTCTGGACGCTGATCAGGACACAGATGGGAAAGGATCCGCCGCGGCGCTGGTCCGGAGGAGGGGGCCTGCGAGAAGAAGCTGTGAAGGGGGAAGTCCTTGCAGGCCTTAACTTTGGTCTTTGAAAGTAGGACACTTTCAACATAGAAATACCTTATTCATAAAGCAAGCCCCCAAACTATCATTTTATCTCTATGCCAAATCATAATCCTCTTCCAGCTCCCTGGGGTTCTGCCGAAGGTATTTGATATTTTCCTCTGTCCCTTTCTTTTAAAACCCATTTCATTATCAAATAGTGTTAGGGGAACTGATCTGTAATGAGAAAGCTGGCAGAAGTCCCAGAGTGATCAGAGGGGCTGATATTCAGTGAGGTTAAGCTAGTACTCAAAAAAAAAAAAGTGTAAGTAATTAAAATTAATTAAAAATCATTAAACAAGTCTTCATTCTTGCAGTTGGAGGTACTGCTGGTTGGCGGCAGCGGGATGGCTCCGTGGGCTGCGGGTCTACCTGTCGCAGGGTGTTACGGCCGTGTCCCCGAAGGGAAGGTCTGTGCCTGGGGGTTCCTGTCCCTGAAGGGAAGGTCTGTGCATGGGGGTTCGTGTTTCCCAAAGGGGAGGTCTGTGCCTAGGGGTTCCCGTCCCCCAAAGGGGAGGTCTGTGTGTCCCTGTGCGTGCGGGGCGCCCTGCGCCGGGCTCACACTCCCGAGCACGTTGCTGTTGGTGTTGTGACGGTGCTGCTGACCTGCATGGGTGCTCAGGGAGGGGTGTCGAGTGACGGTGCGAAGCCAGGGGTGTTTCTGAGCTCCTTGCCAAGAACTAACACAAACCCACACAAAGGTGGTCACTTACCAGCATGTGTGAGTGCAGAGAGCCACTGAGGCCGTCGTGGTCATCATCGTGTGCATGGACAGCGCCGCTTCCTGCGCGGGGCCGGGCAGGCAGCTTGGCCCGATGCGGCACCGAGGGCCAGGCCGGGTGCCCGCATTGCCATGGCGATGGCACTGCCTCCGTCACCGCGGGTCGGGGCTGTGGGCGCTGACGAGGAGCTGCTAATGGGTGCCCGCGCCTGAGCACGTCGCATTGCAGCGCGTGTCCCTGCCCGGGTGAGGGTTGAGCTGGCATTGGGCCTCCCAGGACAGTGTTTGGTCACAGCGTGGACATGGTGGCCGCCGGGTGCTGCCCGCTTGCCCCTCGCCGTTGTCCGTGTATTTGTGTGAAGGGAGAAGCAAACCCGTCCTGCTCCGGTGCGTGGCATGAGGGGCACCCGAGGCCCTGCGTATGGGCAGCATTCCCAGTGCATTCCCAGTGCATTCCCAGCCCGTTCCCAGTGCGTTCCCAGTGCATTCCCAGCACGTTCCCTTGGGAGCCCTGGGACGCGTGGGCTCCTCGGGGCGCCCAGCAACCTGGGCACATTTGTGACCTCCCCGGAGCCTCCCGCCGCGCTGGGAGCTCTGTCTGCCATCCCGGCCATTGCCTGCGTTACCAGTTCTCTCCTCTGAACATTAGATACATCAATAAATACTATGAAAACCTCTGTTGTAAATAACCAGAGTTTCAGCCTATTCTAATCAATAAAATATTGTTTATAGGAGCACTCGGTGCTCACACAGCTCCTGTTAAAGGTCTGTCGGAGTTTTTATAAACCTGCCTTTCAGGTGGCCGTAACTTGGCTGCTCAGACCCATCTGCTGGAACGTGGTTTACAGACTGTCAGCCCAGATGTAAATCAGATTGGCCATATTTAAGTTTTGTAGCTTCAGTTTTCTCCATTTCCTTAAAACGCAAGTGGCTGTATATGACTTTTTGTTTGTTTTTTCTTTAATCCTGTCAAACTGTAGTTTAATACAGGGGCTGCAGAGGGTGGATGGATGTGTTTTTGCAGTTAAGCTATATTGATGTCTTCTCCTATGTGGGGAGAAGGAAACAAGCAAACAAATAACATGTTGTGATAGATTCACACTATCTGCATTTAAAAGCGAAGCGCCACACAGAAAGCACAGTAACTACATTTCAAAACTTGCTACACAAAGCCAAACTGGGCAATACCACTGTAAATTACTCCCTTCTGCTGCCTCCGTTTCAGGCTCTTACTTTTCTGGATTTCGTATCTCGGCTTTTCAAATCACCTAGACAGAGATTCAGGGCATGTAGCAAGGCAGACCAAATCCTGTATTCAATTCTCAAAATATTAGTTCAGCCCTCAAAGCAATATTTGATTTATGGAATACTAAAAGAATATAAATAATTTGTTCTTGTTTTCGCAGGATTAGCTGCCAGCTGCTAGAAATAGCTAGAAGTAAGGCATAAAAGGTCTATGTTTGCTGTTGGGTGAAAATTTCCTTTAATGCTTTATTTCTGTCAATATTTTTATTTTTCGTGTAGACTATTGTTACCTACTTGCCTGTTTATTTCCTTACCTAGGCAAAGGTCGACATTTGCAGAATAGTCGGAGGCTGTTTCAGAGCGCCCGCGGGACGGCGGTCGGCCCGGCCTCACCGCTGCCCTGCAGCTTGCAGGGCTCTGTTTATCTGACTCTGTCTGCAACAAGTCCTCGGTTTGGTGTTTTCATGATTATTTATATTGTAAAATTAGTTTTAGAGCGTGTAATTAATTAATCAGGTCTCAGATTGTTATCCTCGCCTCGGGCTTGATAAGGTGTTTAAGACGGCTACATGAGAGACTAATAAACCTATCAGCATGGGATGGAGTGGCCGGTGCAGCCGCTCGGGGGTTATCAGGATAACACACGTTTCATCTTACCCGGCACTGTGCAGAGCCCGTTGTCCCTGTGAGTATGGAGTGCTTGAGGGGACATGGAGAGGAGTGAGCGGGTCCCGGTGGGAGGCAGAGCCGGCGCTGGGGACGGGGATGCACCGCGGGGCCAGGCAGGGGCTCCCATGGGCACCCGCCGCTGTCTGAGCAAGGGCAGGACACGGGCTCGGCGCGGGGCCATGTGCGCTTCACTGCCCCAGAGTGTCCCTGCTCAGAGGATCGTCTCAACATGTAATTAACACAGGGACGTGTAGCGTATAAACCCCTGCAAAGCCTAAGTTTGTGGCTGAGTGCTGTACAGGATGGGGGCTTAACCTCTAGACGTGCTGCTGAGCTTGGGAATGAGGCTCCGCTGGAAGACGACTGCGAGGCCTCCTCGAGCTGGACCAGCCACACTGCTCAGTTCTGTGAGGCCCCAACAGACCCCAGCCCCTGCAGCAGATCCCGCTGTGCTCGACAGCGATGTGGGAACGTGGGCTCGTGGGGAGAGGCTCCGTATCTGCATTACCAGCGTCTTCGAGCACCGCGGTCCTGCGAATAACACCTCCTCCAAGAATGAGCAAGTGAATACAAATGACAACATGGGCTGTTTGCACAGAGCAGAAACACGAGATAAGAAGATAGGAGAATTTGTACGAAATTGGGAATGTGCTGTGGGATGTCCATGTCCTACCTGTATTTCCCCCCTGGATTAGTGCCCATATTTCTCATTATGAATTTCTCATAGGAGGTTTTCTCCCTGGCGTTAGGGCTGTCTTTGAGGGACACACACGTGTGTCCTCCCACTGGGACACACTCAAGCAAATGTGCACACAAACTCCCCTGCATTATCGAATGCAACAGATGTAACTGAGGGAAAGGAGCTTTAGGAGAAAGTGGAGCTGTCATCTTTCTGTCCAGAGCCACGTTTAAATTGAAGTGAAGATGAACGTCAACATAGGAGCAAAGAAATATTTAAAAAATGTTATTTGTATTTGCAAAAGATTTGGTATCTGGGAAAAGCATGTGGAAGAATAACAATAGAGAAGGGCAGCTTCATCTGACAGCACAGCTGAAAACCTATTGACGTGGAAATGTCTGTTTAAGCTATTAAAAAGGACAAAATATTCAAATGGAAGACTATTTTTTTAATCATGCAAAACTCTGTCCCTTGAAGTCAGTTGATTTAGAACAATTTTGTAACAGTGGTGTTTGAAAAAGAGGTCTTTGCCTAAAAGAGCACAGGCTCTTTTAATGTACGTTGTCATCTTAATAATTCCATATCATCAAGCCAGAAGATAGTGTCTGAAGAAAAAAAAACTACAGCAGCTTAAAGACTCAGACACAGTCACCTACTAAATTGCTCATGAATGTGCTATTAGTTTGAGCTGAACGTTAATGGAGAGGCTGGCTGGCCCCAGGGAGCAATAACGGGATACAAGTCTCCGTGCTCTAGGGCACTGCTTTGAATTGGTCCAAGACTGTGGTGGTCTGAAGGAAGCTCAGTTGGAAGTTTGTTGGTCTAAGTGAGATAACAGGGTTGTTGTTGGTCTAATTGAGATAAAAACTTGGTGCGTTTCAGCCTGAATCTGAATGAAAACCAGTTCCAGATTTGTTATTGTTATTGTAGAAATGCTCAGAGGCCCCAGCTGCCCATGGGGCCGCAGGACCCGCTGCTCAGAGCTGGGGTCTGCCTTCCTCCTGACCACGGCTTTGCAGCTCTCCAAGTCTCGGTTCCAGCCGGCGCCGGCACCTGCCAGCCTGGGAGCCGCTGGCCTGGGAGCTGGGAATGGGCTCGTCTGTGCCTGGGAATGGGCTTGTCTGCGCCCGCGTCTGCCACGTGCTTCCCCAGCAGGAAAATTGTGCAGGAAAATGAGGAGACTTCTAGTGAGCGTATCTAATGAAAGTGAGCAATACATTAATTTCAGATTGTCATGGACATAATAAAACAACAGCAATGAAGCAGGAAGTTGTCATTCCGGTAATCCGATAACATACTTCTGAAGGTACAAACCAGCGCATTTAAATTGTGATAGAAAGAGAAGGAAAGGATATTAACAGCTCTAATAAGCTGCCTTTTATTTTATGCCGGTAAGAATGGATGTCTTTCTTTGCTGTTATAAAATGGATG
The DNA here is from genome assembly GCA_013389825.1 of Crypturellus undulatus. Lineage (NCBI taxonomy): Eukaryota > Metazoa > Chordata > Aves > Tinamiformes > Tinamidae > Crypturellus > Crypturellus undulatus. The sequence goes on along the minus strand of VWPW01009307.1, from coordinate 3,400 downwards.
ATTAAAGTAGGTGTTTTACTGTTTCTAAGCGAAGACCTTGGGCTGTAGCAGCAAGCTCATTGCTCCAGCCACGTTCCAGCTCTATTGCTGGAGTTTGGCAGTTGCAGGTGATCTAAATGCCAAGTGTCTCTTCTCTTTTAGCTGGTGACACATGCGAGACACAAAGTGCCTAACGGTACCTTCATGCTGCACTTATCTTAGCAGGATTGGCCAAAGATGTCTGTGAATTCCGAGAGGGGAAGGGACGCACTTCATTTCTGCTATGTGGAATAGCGTGTCCGTGCTGAGCTCGGATTCCAGGGATATCCACTGTCTTAGGAAGAATAAATAATAGGGCCAACGGACTCCTCTATTATTTGTAGTGATGAAGCTTAATTGACGTATTGATTGCTGAAGATTCCTGAAAGCCATAGTGAAAGATAATCCCCTTACTCTGACGGTAGAGGAGGACATGCAAAGTAGCAGTGAGGAAAAATACCTGCACTTGTCCAGCAAATTCACACCCAGATTCTTCTGCAGGGAGATAAAAACTCTGCAAGAGCAGCCAGCGGTTGGTGGGGTTGGGGTTTGTGCTGTGCTCCACCTCTCCGAAGTAATTTATCGATAATTCCATTGCTCCAAGGGCTTTAGAGCACAGTCTATGGAGCTTTAGCACAAGCAGGAATAAAAAAAAGGGATTAGATTAGAGGATTAGACATTAGACATTTGTATGAATATGAATAGTCTTTGCTGCTACATTGGCTAGGAGAAAATTACATGGGGTTGATAATCTTCATGCTTCAGGGCATAAGCCGATCATGAGAGCTGGTCAAATTATTTGTTGTGAGCCATTTATTTGAAGATTTTAGCCTTTTTCTGTTTTTGTATGGATCATGAGTTTTATTAATACACTTTTATTCGGGACTATTTGACAGCACTTGCGTGGCCAGGCCTAAGCTGTGCTTGGTTTATCAGAGCCATCTCGTGCCCAGGGCTCGTTCTGCAGGTGCGGAGGGAAGCAGGAGCACCCCGTGTCCAGCACCGAGCTGTGGGATGGAGCTGGGCCCGCTCCCTCCTGTGCCAAGGCCACACAAGGCAGTCCCTGCCCATCCATCAAGTCCTACTTTCTTTCTGCAATTAATAATTCTCTGGTAAAAGCTTGAAACTTGCTGCCAGTGAGCATTAAGAAATGAAAAATACTAATGCAATCACGAAGAACAAATAATAAATCAGCTCAGGCAGGCTAGTCCAACCCCAGTAAATAAGGCAACGTTTAACGCTGCTGGGAAGCTCCGTGGGGCGAATGGTTTGAGGATCCACATGGCCACGTTTTGTTCCGAGTCCCTCCAGGTCCCTGTCCCGGCGGGTGACACTGCTCCGCACTGCGGCCGACAGAGCCCATGGGGCTGAGCTGCCGTTTTTGCAATCCCGCTTTCCCTTTCCCCAGCTTTCCGGCCGAGCATCATCCTCCTGGCGCGCTCCCCGGCCTGCTGACCCGGGCAAGACTGGAGCGAAAGTCCGGGGAAGATCGATACGAATTAAAAGCAAATTTAAAAATGTACAAAAGGCCAAAGCACACAGTTGAAAACGCATTAGCCTCTGATTTATAGTTTTGTGACCCAGGATTGTTTCCTGTGTGATAGAAGTGATGACAAAATCTATTAGCTGCTCCAGCCTGTGTGCAGAGGTGTGCGGCCGCTGGGCCGCTCTCGTCTCTGTCCAGGAAATCCCCCGGCCTCTTTCCACATATAATTTAATAATCTGTTACAGACCCTGAGCGCGGGGCAGGAGCGGTATCAGCAACGTTCCTTGTCAACTCCACGTGCTCCCGGGCTGCCGAGGCTCCCAGCACTTCATCCCTGTCAGGATGTGGAAGCAGAGCCCATGACAACGTGTCTGACCACATGGGCCAGTGCCCCGAATCCCTCCCCAATGGGCAGGAAGGGATAAAACCCAAATATTGCAGAAACGAGAGCTCCAGGAAGAACCTCCACCTAATCAATTACTTCTTAATAGTCCTTACAGATTTCATTAGCTTAATTCCACAGGCTGCGGCGCCTCTGCTAAGCTCCAGCTACATTAAGATTTTAGATTAAATTAAGATGAAATCCTAAATTAAGATTTTAGGATGTCCCTTGCTATCCCAGCATCGCCCTTTGCCAGGTTCTGGGTGCCAGTGCTGGGGGTTTGGGACCCTGCCCCACAAGGCGCCGTTTCCCCATGGGCTCCGCTGCTGCCCAAGTGGCTGTGCCCCCGGGATTCGCACTGATGTGGGAAGCGGAAACACCTGGGAATTCCTCAGTCTGCCTCCCAGGCCTACCCAGGTATTTGCTCAGGGCCTTTTAGGAATCCATGGTTTTTCTTTCTTTTTGCCAGGCTGGTTCCATGGAGCCTTTGGGTAGTGGCTCTGGGGGGGAAAAAAAAAAATCACACTCTGGTTGCAAGGAAGTTTACGCAAGTGACAGTTTTCCTAACACGTCTGTGTCGACTCCCAAAATATTGTAGAGGAGAAACGTGTGTGTATGTGACTTTGCAAGCAGACATTTTCCGCACCTCCCCTTTTCAATGCCAAGCAAACTTGCATGCAGACAAAATGGTACCTCTTGTCTGGGCAGCAGCTCTTACACGGCCTGGACACGGTGGATTCATTTGGGAATGTCAGGAGATTCTCCCTGACCATCACAGCGCAGTTAGTGGAGGTAATGTTGTCTCGGTGCAATGTGTCCCCACATGCAGTCGTCTCCTGTTGTCACTGCAGGGAATGCAACAAGCACCACGGCCTTTCAAAGGGAGCAGTGATGGGAACAGCTTCAGTCAGGGCTCACTAAGGGTTTCTGCTGGTTTTTACCCAAAACTTCCCTTAAACACCAAGCAAGAAACCAAGCAGTGGGAATGCTAAATAGGGACCAACAACACAGCATCCAACAGAACCAGTGCAGGGACGTGGAGGTAGTGACGGTTCCTAATATGGAGGAACCAGCCCCGGGGATGTCACTGATGAGAAAGGAGCAGGAGGAAGAGAAAACGGCCCCGGATTCTGCTGGTACCGAGACCCCGGAGCGCGGGTGGGTTGTGCAGCGCTCGGCTGCCAATGTGCCGCGAGCTCAACGGTTAACGAGAAGAAAAATGGTGTTTCCGCTGCTCCGCAACCTGCTGCCGTCACATAAATTGAAACCGACAGAATTACCATTGATACAAATTAAAAACAAATAAAAAGGGTACACAGAACTGATTCGCAGAGTTCAAACTCCATTACCAACTGATTTACTGTGCAGTGACCTGTGATTGTTTGCACTGAGAAAGTACCGCGCTCCGCTCCTCTCGGCCTCGTGGCTACGGCTCACACCAGTCAATAAGCTATTTAATTTAATGGGAAACAGTATTGACGGACCTGGAATGCAGCTCAAAAAAAAAAAAAAAA